>OX451216.1:7753810-7928222 GCA_949628195.1 Phasia obesa
TTACCTGAACGCTGACTGACTGGCTTTCAATGAATGGCCTTGGCGAGCTGGCGAAGAAAACGTTTGCGTCTAAGCTTACTATATGGGAAGTTTTATTATTTTCAAAGTATGCCATCAAATCAATCATATTAAAAAAGAGAGATAATGGCCAACGCTTAGTCTGCCTTTGGCAAGTATATTCTCTAAGTAGTTGGTCCATAACATCCACTCCTGCTTTTGTTTTATTGTAAAATTCAATGACTTATTAATATATTAAATATATTAATATTAAAGAACTAAATTTTATTAACAAACAAATTTTTTGGGATTTTATTTTAAAAATGCTTAATTTTAGAGGTTTATATTTGGAGAAGCAAAACCAATCTGACAACGTGCTCAGAAGGCCAAATACAGTACGTAAACAGTGAATGAGAAATATATTGGATTTATCTGTAGCGGTCAACCAAACTCTCGATGCAAATGTTATTGTTGAAGGTATTATAATCGTATGCCTTCACTTTAACCTCTAATGGTTCAACCCCATTTTGAATAAAAAATGCAGTTTTTGTTTCCTATTTTATACATACATCTTTCACGATATCCTGGAGTCCAGTATTAATTGCAGAGATTTTTCCCTCTCCGAAAATGATAGTTATTAGCTTGTAGCCGTGCTTAAAGCTTTGAGCTTCATATTTTATTTGGGTTTCCTACTAAACCACAATTTATTCCACAAATACCAAGATACACCGTTGCTGAACATGCTCGCATACTGTGATGTCTAAAATTCAATGACCTTAATAACTTGACAGTTAAATAAAATGTATTAAAATTTTTTACATTTATGCTGAACTACGTTTTTGACCCTCATAAAAATATTTTCAGCTTTTAAAGATGAACGATGTTTTGTCTTTCTGTTTTATGTTGTAGCTGCATGGGGCTATTGATGTCAACAGTATTTAAAAAAACAACAACAAGATTATTACAGTGTGAAAAGTAGAAATTAATTAATAAAACTTTATTGACTGACAAGTGAAATAAGTGCAAAGTCCTGTTGTTGGCCGCAAATAAAGCAAAAAATTAAACAAAAAATACAGTGGAAACTAAAAATAAAAATCTTAAGCATAAGAAACGCTCTTATGATGATTATCTTCTAAAACCAGCCAGGCAAACCTGTCAACAGTATTGTAATTATTGTTATCATCATTATAATTAGTGGCATTATCATTGTCAGCAACATCATCATCATCATCGTTATTACCAACTAAAGTATCAACATAAATCAGTTCGGTTAACATGTTAACTGGCATGGCAAAAGCGAGCCAAAACACTCAGGGCAAAAGATTTAACACCTCACAATTTAAACAGGAACAACAACACCAAATAACCTTCATCACAATCATCGTCAGCTTTTGAGAGATGTAAAACAAAAAATAGTAAGAAAAAACCAAAAAAAGAGAAAACAATTCACACAGCAATAATAATGGCATTGCACGAAGCAGGCCATAGGAAAAAAAAAACTATTACAGAGAGACAAAGTCGAAATTGACATGCAGCCAACCGGCAAACAATTCAGTCACTAACTATTTTAAGTATTTTACACTCTCTGCACCTCAAATCTGTTGCCATGGCTTCTTAGCCGTTTTAGTCGTGTACAAAACTCGCAATGACCATTCATTTCGCTCCATCATTCAACAGACTAGAAAAGCAAAATAACGAAGGATATAAAAATGATGTTGTACATCCTGCGCCAACTTCCTTCCTCACCTTTCAACGGACTTTTTATTCATTTGCATTTTTTTGTTTTACGTGACATTTTTGTTTGCACTATTCTTAAAAAAAAAATAAAAATAAAACTCTGGCAAGAGAAACAAAGGCGCTCAAGTTCATCATAAAAATTTAGTCATTAATTCGTTACATTAACAAAAAAAAACTGAAAGGAATTATGAATGATAAAGAGGAATAATAAAAATTGTAGCTTAAATTAAAACATAAACATAAACAGTTAAAAGACGAAACAAAAAATGAAATAATTTTTTATTTTTAAAAAAGGGAAAGTTGTGATTGTTAAACAAACTAAACTAAACAGAAGCTTAAAGATGACCACGATTATAATGAGAAGGATAAAGGATAATGATGTTGATAATGACAGCGCGCTATTTTTTAAAGAATAAACATAAAGACTTTCATAGTAAATAAAGATGCTGAGAATAAATGTAATCATCATCATTATGCCACAATGGAGCGAGCAATAAGTTGTATATTAAAATGTTAACTATGATGCTTTACGATAATGCAAACTAAAGAAATGAAATTATTTTATGAGATTAACGAGAGTTTTCATAACAGGATATTATAGGACACACTTTCATGTTTTGGTTATTATAAGTGTACGTTGAGCCAAAAGTGTCCAATAAGCTAACGGATAGATGACCTTGAGCGTTTAGCTTAGGGCCTTTTGAAAACTACCATATATTCACTGATGCCTTATAGTTGTCACATTACTTGCTTATATCTAGATTTGACATTGAGCTAAACATTTATATTTTTTTCTCTTTAAAAGTAGCGAGTTATTTTCGTGTAAATATTATAAAAAGTAATTGTGGTGTTGCCATGGTTTTGAAAACGAAAATAGCTAAAACGCACTTTAAGTGTGCTTTAGCTAAAGTTACCTGTACCTATCGTTAACTTTGTTAGCAACTTATGAAAACCATCCTACGCATTTATATTATAACCTCAGTCGTTTATACAAGGCTCTGTTTTTTACCTACCCTATTTCTTATTATTTTATATGACCTTCTATGTCAAACTTCCAACCGAAAATTACTCAGTTGGAGATTGGAGCCAAAAGACAAAATATGAATGATACGCTCTATTATGATCTTGTTACAAGTTCTGAATGTGGTAATGAGGATAAAGTCGAATTGAATGCTAGTAAGACTCAATCAAAACAAAATGAAATAAGATAGGCAGTTTTTATATTTAAAAGTACAGATCGTGTCGTTAAAGAATATGTAACCAATAGTTTAATTACTTTACTTTTTAAAAAATACATCTCTCAAATGGTTACCCCAACTGTTGACATACTGATTAAGTCGTTCTTTGAAATTGTCCATTACTTTACGGGTCATGTCAGGTGAAATGGGTTCAAATTCTTGTCTTATCACTTCTTTTATGGTTTCTAAAGTTTGAGGACGAAGTTCGTTAACATTGGATTTTAAATAGCCCAAGAGAAAAAATTACAAGGCGTTAGGTCTGGCAAACGTAGTTAGACTGTAGAGTAATACTTTACTTTCGGCAACACTGCAATTGCACGTTGTAATTATTTTTAGAACAGTGTTGCAGCGCCTCTGGTATTATGTAGGCGTATTAGTTTGAAGCTAGCATAGCCAATTTATAATTATTTTATTTCGCCGGCGACTTAGTGCTATGTGGTAATACCAGAGAAGTATGGCGCTGCATTGCTATAAGGAGAAGTAATACATATAAGAAAAGTCGATATTGCCACAGCTGAATATTGAACTCGTGACCATGCTTTAATAATCGACATTCACTTGAGCTACAGCATCATCAAAAGAAGATGTCAAGTGCCTCGGTTTTGTTAACGGTGTAAAAGATACTTCACACTATTCGATCTTCTTACTATTTATACCACCTATATCCTAGTCTATCTTGAAGCTGCTCCACTGCGTCCATGAGAGGGCGACGAAACACAGTAGTTTATTCAACTTTATTGACTCACTGGAGCATTGACGCAATGTGGGATATGTTTTGCTATTTTACCTTTACTACAATGGAATGTTCTCTAATGAATCACACTACGGTGTATAGGGAAAATTGTGCCCACACAGATCGCATGTGCAATAAAGTCTATGCGGATGGCATAGACTGGCAATTTTAATATGGAAAAGTTCAAGTCATATGTCCACAAAAAATCCTCCTGTAGTGTATCACACAAGCTATAATGCTGGCACCATAAATACCGCGAGTACAGCATCAATAACATATCTCTGCTTACGTATGGTGCAACGTATGATTCTATTCTCTCTTTCGCTAGAATTAGGGTTCGTATTCATATTTCCACTTGACCAATCATAATGGTTAGTGTTTAGAATTGCACTCAAATAGAAATATGTCACTCAATTCAAATACAATAATACGTTGCACCATACGTAAGCAGAGATATGTTATTGATGCGGTACTCGCGGTATTTATGGTGCCAGCATTATAGACTTGTGTGATACACTACACTCCATTCCATAACCAAATTTCATAGTTCCGCCACAATGCCGTGCATGAGTAGGGGTAGCGTTGAGCCAACACTTCAAGTTCTTGATGACAAAACTGTGCATAGTTTGTATTTGTTTTTGATAGTTCATAAACAATTTTCGCTTATTCTGCTTGAAGACTTTATTTCGTGTCCATGCTTTTTTTTATTATCAAATTGCGATATCACGTCAGAATTTCGTCTTAGCAATATTAATTTCAATGTTCCTCAACGTTTTATCTGCTACTTGACCGCTTCAAGTTTTCCACACAAACTACGCAGATGCTGATTCATTTAAAAGAATAAGCAAAAATAGGGTGTTTTTTACAGTGTTATAGAACTTTAAGTATCAATAAAACAACGATGGATTATTCGATTGACATGAATTTTATTTATCCGAAAGATAATCTTGTGGTTTTACATTTTAAATATGATTTCTGGTATATGACCGCCACGGCTGGCGCTGATGTAGTCCAATCTGGATTTCCAATTTTCGAAGATTTTTTCCAAAATTTGTGGTCGTATATCGGCAATAACACGGCGAATGTTGTCTTCCAAATGGTCAAGCGTTTGTGGCTTATTCGCATAGACCAATGACTTTACATAGCCCCACAGAAAGTAGTCTAGCGGTGTTAAATCACAAGATCTTGGAGGCCAATTCACAGGTCCAAAACGTGAAATTAAGCGGTCACCAAACGTGTCTTTCAATAAATCTATTGTGGCACGAGCTGTGTGACATGTTGCGCCGTCTTGTTGAAACCACATCTCCTGGACTTCATGGTTATTCAATTCAGGAATGAAAAAGTTAGTAATCATGGCTCTATATCGATCACCATTGACTGTAACGTTCTGGCCACCATCGTTTTTGAAAAAGTACGGAGCAATGATTCCACCAGCCCATAAAGCGTAACAAACAGTCAGGTTTTCTGGATGTAACGGTGTTTCGACATACACTTGAGGATTACCTTCACTCCAAATGCGGCAGTTTTGTTTGTTGACGTAGCCATTCAACCAGAAGTGCGCTACATCACAAAATAAAATTCACTTATGAAAATCGGAAACAACGGTGATCTCGTTTTGGGCCCAAAACGAACTATTTGCAAGCGTTGTTCAGGCGTGAGTCTATTCACGATGAATTGCCAAACCAAACTGAGAATAAATCACTTGACAGCTGTTAAATCGGTCGCCATCTTGAAAAATAATGCCAACTTAAATTTCTATACCTCTATAAAAAACACCCTTTAGTTTAATGAATTATGTCGACTTATTGCTTTCAATGTAATTCAGGAGCTGGTGAGTCAGTTAATTGTGCTCCATATAGAGCTGCTAATCAACTAAAAATTTTAGTCATAGTAGGAACCGCACTAGCCATAGTTGATAATATAAAGTAAGCTGATGTATCAACATCTATTCCTACAGTTAATATGTGATAAGCTCAAACAATAAAACCTAGTAGTCCAATAGCTAATATTGCATAAATTATTCCAAATGCACCAAAGGTTTCCTTTTTTGCCTGATGCTTGACTAGTAATATGAGAAATTATTTCAAATCCAGGTAAAATTAAAATTTAAACTTTAGGATGATCAAAAAATCAAAATAAATGTTGGTATAAAATTGGATCTCCTCCTGCTGCAGGGTCAAACAATGACATGTATATTTAGGTTTCGATCTGTTAATAATATAGTAATAGCTCCAGATAATACTCCTAACGATAATTCTTTTTAAATACTCATATTTGAATTATTTAGTTACAATAAATTTTTATTAATTCCTTTATCGGTCTATAAGGATTACGTAGGCTATAAATAAATAAATGTATTTTCATTATTTTCTATGTATTGAAACCCAAAGTAAAATTATGACATGTCCATATGAGTGATTGGCACTTTCAGTCGCTTCTACGCTTACTAGTCCTTAGTCCTACACACCAAATACTTATCGTTAAATATTCTCCTGTTTTTAATAAAGACAAAAGACAAAAATATTGTTAAAGTTATAATATTGACTTATTCCAACTAAAAAATATGAATTTGTCGTATTCCAACTAAAAAATATGCCACAGTGAAAAACATAAGCATAATAAAGTCAAGGGGTTAAAATTGCTACGAATTTACATAGAAATAGCCAGCACATAAAGGGAGTGGTAATAATTTCTATTTCTATGTGGACAATATTTTGAACAATTTACAACAGTAATTAACCCAACTAATTAAATTAATTTGTTTATATTGTCTATTAACAATTTGAAATAAAATCGCTGTAAGTTGTTTTTTTTTTATGACAGAAATCAAAAGAATTGGGACAACAGTAAAGGCGAGAAATAAAAGGAAGGTGGTTTTTAATCTCCTTTAGAAATGGTATACTTTTTATGTAACTGCAATGTATATCAAAGTTGCCAGATTTTTTCCCTCTCCCCTAAAAGCAAATAAAAAAACCCCTAAAATCAAGCATTTAAAAAAACCCATAAATATTTTTTTTGTTGTAATTTTCCAAAAATAAAATCCAAATTAATATAAGCAAACTTTCATTAATTTTTTTTTTAATTGAGGTATTAAAATCTTTTGGGATTCGTACCGTCAACCTCCAAGGCTGATAGACCTTCGCGCTGCCAATTAGTCTATCGAAGCATCTTAATTTCAAGCAGCAATGCTGTAGATAAAAGCAATCAATGAACTTTTGTGTTTTATAAATAAGAAATCTAAAAATGGAAAATTATGTATTTTCTTTCCTACTAAGAGAAGCGAAGTAGGAAGGTGTACTGGATCTTTTAGAAGAAAGAGCTAAGGCCTTCTAAAAGGCCTTCCTTGGAAGGCACAGAAAAGTTAGGATCGTAACCGAGAGAAGGCGTAATCATGCCTTATAGAAGGCCTGAAGTGAGAAGGGCTCTTTAATTTTACCACTGGGATGTTTCTTGTGTTGTTGTAAGAGTATTCTTAAAACTAGAGTTACTTATGTACGAATTTTGTTGTTTTTTCATGACCTACTACAGACGCATAAAAAAATTATCTTTCTAATACGTTGTTTAAATAATTTAGAAGAACATATCAGAAAGCCGATTGTTACATATTTTTAATTTATTGGTTGCAAAAAAATAGGAATAAAACACACCCTTAATATTTTTTAACCCCAATATTTTTCCCTAACAAATTTTAACCCCCAAATTCTCCCCTAAATCTAGGGGAAATCCCCTAATATGGCAACCGTGATGTACATCCAAATCTACATCCTTATCTGTCTGAGGAGGAAGATATTTCTTCCACAAAAGATCTTATTTCCAAGAGAAATTGGAGAAAAAGCATTTTTTACCGATTTAAAGATACTGCATACTTTAAGGAGGCATCTTGTATTTTTGAAAGCAGTATATTTTAAACCCGGTTGCGTAAGAGATGGCGCTGTTTAAAATAGTGACAAAATTAATTGAAAACGGGATATTTTAAAGCCGGTTGCGTAACAGATGACGCCTTTTTAAAATAATTACAAAATATGAATTACGTAATGCCAATAACCAATTGAATAAAATTTGTGTTCGATTTGTATTTTTAATTTGTGGAATTACATTGTTATTCGAATATTTTAAATACCTTTTACAAAGCTACACGATAATTTTTGGAATTTTATATAAATTTTAGAATTTTATACAGGGATGGGTACCTTTATATAAAGTAAATACGTAAGAGTCTTAAAATTGGGTTGCATTATTTTCAAAGCAAAATTAAACAAAATGTCAGGATGCACATAACGTCTGTGTGCTCACACTCATCGAGTTATACAACAAAAAAATAAATAAGTTAATAAATAAAAAATCTAGAAAGTACAATAGTCTGTTTTCAGAACTCTAAGCCGAAGGGATGAAATAACGGGCTATTTATATAATCAATTTCAAGTGAAACTTTAAACGTAGATATATTATAAATTAAAATATATCATAAATAAATATCTCTAGAAATATCAATGACTTTTATATATATCAGATTCTTGAATCCTTGAAAGAGATGATAACATTTTTACCGAACTTAACACGCAAAATATGGATTGCTTCTGATATGGTATTGTGTAACTGCTTTATACGTTTACGTTAATGACCTGAAAGTGGTTTTACCACTGGGTGAATATGATGCGTTTATCACTGGCCTTGTTTAGGAGTTTGATAGCTAAATTTCCGTGACATCTTTGGTGGCATCTTTTAAAATTATTTCAACAGCACAACGGCCATTTAGACCTTTCTTGCAATTTAAGTACAAATGACAGCTTCTCCGTTAGTTCCTGCAGGACCTCATCTATAACCGGTCACAGGAATGTGCATACCCTATATGGCTACTGGTTGCTATGGTATCAGTTGTTTGTACTCACTGGTCAGACCTCGATGGTTCTTATCTTCCAATTTCAGGCCTCTTGCTAGCCTCAAGCATTAGTGTCAAGGTTTTAATAGTTAACAAAAAATATATATCCCGGAGGGAGAAGGGTTTGTGAAATGCAAAAATTTTGAGTTGTACGTATACTTAAAATGCATACAGTTTCAATGTGTTCGTTATCCATTACGATTTTGCTTAATTCAAATGTTAGCCTAAAATCGCTAACTATGTTTATATTCTGAAAATCCCCATGTTTGGCGATAAATCGCCTATCTAATGTGAGTCTGTGTCGCATTTGAATAGTTTTAAATTTTTTTATTTTTTTTTTTGTTTTTCGTAATAGAGCAATTATTATATTTAATTCGAGAAGAGTCTAGATCGTAAAATATATAAATAATAAATATAAAAATAATAAATAATTTTAATTTATAATTATGTAAAATAAATATTTTTAACCCTTAAATAATATTGTCATTATTATCAATATGCATTAAATATTCTCTACTTACATCTATTAATTACACACTTTTTAAACTGTTGGAAATAAAACCCAATTCACATCAATCTTGTCTTTGAATACGCTTTAACTGCCCTGTCGCGAAGTATGACAATTAATAACGGAAAATTTTACAAAACTATTAGCAATTATCATTTCGAAAATGTGATCCATGGATATTCATTGTTTTTCATGCTACTCAGTGAAATGAATAGCTATTCATTATAGAAATACTTTGCATGATTGACAATGATATGCTAATATCTGTGTCATCAATGATTAAGCTTAATGAAACAGCTTTGTCATCAGTATAACTCCCGCTGCTAAAAATAAAACTGCTCTGTTCAGAGCATAATATGGAAATAATTAATTATTGGTGAATACAACAATCAAGGTAAAGAGATTGCTATAAAAAATTAAATTGATGATAACAGAAATGCTCTTAATATTAATAATATCGAATAATGCTTTAGAATTATAGTTAAGTTCGCTTTATTGACAATAACATTTAATTTTTTTTTTAATTTTATAGAAATCCATTTTGTTAAAAATTTTTATTAGAAATATTTATTTTTATTTTATATAAATGACATCGTTTTATTGAAAACTACCACAATTAAACTGACTTTCTGGACCGCTACGACCTTAGGCAAGATTTTACTGTGTTTTAATAAGTTTGTTTTCCTGCCTTTTATCTGTTTTGCTATTTTCCTGGCACGATAGAAAATATTTTGTTATCAATTTGCAGAAAAGTTTTAAAATTTTTAAATTTGTTTCTGTTTTTTTCTCTGTTTACTACAAAAGGAAAATAACTCACTCACGCGGTAATAAAAGACGTATTAGAGCATTAAATACAGGTTTAAGGGTTTCATATCATTAAAAGATAAATGAGAGAAAATTTATTTTAAAATCAATTATTTCCAAAAATTTTCCGAAATAGTCTTTGTTTTCAGAAGAAATACAAATTTTGAATTTCCTTTTTTTATAAGTTCCTTTCATTAAAATATAATAATACAAAAATTTAAATCCTCTAAAATTAACGAATTCTATTTTTTTACTTATTTTTTTTTTTTCTTATAACTTAGAAAATTTTTTTTAATACAATTTTGGTTTAATAGTAGATAAATGCTGTTAAAACTGAAAATAAAACTGAGAAAAATGAAAAGAGTTTTGGATCCGTTAGTACCTAAAATATAGACCAAGATAAGTCAAAAAATAAAAATTTTAAAATCAAAAGTATATCCTAAAATACATCGGATAATGCAGATTTCAAGACATGTTTTCATTGCTGAGATCAACTAGAGCCATCAATTTAGATTTTTTTATATTGTTGCGTTTTACTTCTTCCTTGGGTTCTCTTAATTGAAAAATAAAAATACACCGATATTAATTTAACTGTAAGTCGCTTGATTCAACTTTATATCATTTTTATTGACACAACTGTTTAACACTCTCTTAAATCATACGATTGTGTAGTATTGTACACAATCATAAGATTTAAGCACAAAAAAATCCGACAGAACTCTGTCCTACTCAAACATTGCTTCAAAATAGTGTTGTAGTTGGCACACTATTATACAAAACCAGACCCTTGAATAAAAATATTTCACTAATTTTTTCAAAAGATTATCAAATAGTACAGACTTGTCTGTCACACACATACACTTTTAATCCACACAGATCGAACAGAGAAACAACTGCCATGCTATGCATTTCGCCTTTTGCGTTTTTCGTTTTTTTTTTTTGTTCGTATTTTTTTACACCGACTTTCAATTATAGATGTCATATTTCATTTCCTGAATCCTTCTCCTCAAATATTAAATATTTGCAATAGAAATGAAAGACCAAAAATTAAAAAATTAGAATTTTTCGCTTTCCGCGTATAAAATCCATATATGGACTAGTGATCACGAAATATTTTCAGCAATAAGGGATTATATACATACATACAGCCTTATTACAGCAGTCGTCTTTTTCGATACTAGTTTCGGGATTTTAGAATCTATAAGCTAAAATCGAAATTTCGATATAAAATAGCTCAAACCGAAAAAGCTCCATCTCTTACAAGGATGATCAACTTTACACGAAATTTTGTTTAAACATACGGACATATAGTTGGCTTATACAAAAATATAAAATTTTTATAACTATATTCTTTAAGAATTTTTTCTTTCTATTAAATAAAAAGACTGATGGCCCGTTTTAGTCTAAAATACACAAGAATGCAATAACTATGGAGTTTTTAACTTAGAAGAGATATAATTCTAAAATATTTCCAAAAACAATTAAATTAAAAAAAAAATTTGCTGCAGATTATTCTCAAAATTTTCAAAAAATTTAAAACTTTTAACTCGCTCATTTTAAAACAACAGATCAAAACAATTTTTTGTAGGTATTAACTAGACCTTTAAGGCCCATTATTATAACTTGCCATTAGCTAAAGTTAGGATTTTATCAGAGAGATAAGTAGTTTTTCGTTATTATAAGTATATTTTAAGCTAGAAGTGACTGTTAAACTACTGGGAAGAACATATTGCCTTTAACTTTTAATATTAATATAAGAGTTTGAAGTTGCCATGTTTTGTCGTCTATAAAGTTGCCGTATTTTCAAATCTATGAAGAAAAATAAATTGAATTTGACATTGAAAAATAAAAATGGAAAACCGGTCTCGTTTGTTATATATAAAATATTTCCGTTTGTTTGTTGCACAGATAACTAATTTGTAATTTGTTGTAGGTAAACAAATAAATGAAAGGTATGATGTTGCCACAAAGTTTCTAAAAACCAATTTATTTTGTCAAAAGTAGTCGGTGTTTCTTCTGGTACTACCATATTTTCAAAAATATTAATTTTATTTTACAATGAAGTTGTAATAACGAAAAATAGTTATTGTTTACTTTATCGCTCACTTGAGCAAAAGTGAAATTTAACTGAAACGTACTTTAAAGGCAAGTTATAATAATGGTGTGTAATAGTGTGTATGTAAGTTATAAAATAAATATAAACTAAATATAAACTAAAATTAAGCCCTAAAATAATACGTCCGCACAGAAAAAACAGTGTCTAAATACCTAATAAAATAGAACAATATTTATAAGATATCTGTTTTTTTTAAGAAGAAAGTCTTATTATTTTAATAAGGAAAACCTTTTTTAAAAAATCAAGCAGAAAACTTAGGATTTTTATTAGGTATTCTTCTTGTTTTTTTTTCAAAAAGGTTTTCTTCTTGATTTTATTAGGCTATCTTTTTTTATAAAAACAAAAAAAAATAAAAACATGAAAACTGAAAATAATTAAATTATTGCTTTTTTGGCATCTCTTTTGAAATTGTTTGCTAATCCTTCTTTGATTTCTTTCTACCTTTTTGGTGGTGCCGGATGCCTGACATTTTATTTTCCCCTTAGATTATCATCTATTTTTCCAGGGGGTGAAAGGTCAGGGGAGCTTCTTCTGATATATTGTCTAGAGGGGGTTGAAGCAACTTAATTTCTAAAACCCGAAAAACGATGTGAAAATTTTTTCGTCCTCTGCCAGGGATCGAACCTGGTGTGCTTCGTTTCGTAGCCACGCACTGAACCACTACACCAAATGTATATTTTATATTTTATGTTTTAACAAACAGTTTCTATGTTGATTTATATAAAATAAATGACAAGAAATCTAATAAAATGAAGAAGATATCCTTATTAAGAAAATTAAAAATATGATTTACATGATCATATAGGAACCTAATGAAATCAATCAGGAAAACCTTTTTGAAGAAATCAACTAAGTAGCCTAATGAAATCAAGAAGGAATACCTTTTTGAAAAAATCAATTAGGTAGGCTAATGAAATCAATAAAAAATCTGTTTTTTATACAATTCATAAGAAAACCTAATAGAATCATAAAGTTTTTCTTTATGTATTGTTTTTTATGTGTCAAAAATGAGTAAAAAAATTGTGAATAATAAGTTTTCTCATTGATTTAATGGAATTCCCTTATTGATAAAATTAAAAAGATTCACCAAATGAAAATAATAAGGAATCCCTTTAAAAATATCTTCGTTTCTTTTTGCTGGCATACCCCTTAGCCTAAAAACATTTCCTAAAGAAAATCCTTTTGATTCTATTAGGCATTTTTGGCTCTATGTAGGTGCAAGGTATCCAACTTTGAGACCACTTACCATAGTGTCAATACTGAATTATTTCCAAAATATTTTTATTCTACCCCACTGTGCACTGGATGGTTTATCACGTAAGATGTAATTTTTTAAACATCACAAACACTGTATTTTTTTCTTTTAGAAGAAAGCTAAAAAAATATGGCAATTGTCAAAGTTTTTTTGCACGGGTACATGCATATTTAAAATAATTTTTTTTGGGAATTAAAATTGTTTTTACTTTTTATTTTATAGCGTGAAATTAAGCCAAACTAGTGCCCGCTACTCTCGATTTTGCTTTGAAAGTATTCCACACCAATTGTAAGACTCTAACTTTTATAGTGCTTCAGTTATGGTTTATATATTTAGTTTATATACAGGTACCCATCCCTGTATAAAATTCTAAAATTAATAAAAAATTCTAAAATTCTAAAAATTATAGTAAACCTCTGTAAGAGGTGTTTAAAATATTTTAATAACAATGTAATTCCACAAAGTAAAAATACGAACCCAATACAAATTGTATTCAATTGGCGCCATCTGCTGCACAATTTTTTTTTTTTTTTTAATATCCCACCTTTAAAAATAAAAGGCACGCAGCCATGTTCATAATATCACATTTTTTTAAATTTCCCACTTTTAAAAATAAAAGGTGCGTGTTTAAAATATTCCAGTTTTAAACCGATAATTTTAGTACCTTTAAACCGGAAATTGCGTACTTTCATTGTTTTTCTCCATTGCTCTTGGAAATGAGATATTTTTGAGACAAAAAAGTATCCTATATTGGAATCAGGATGCTAAAGCACCTTCTCACAAAATTTTAGTAGTAGTAGTTTTTACGTGATGCAAACGCAAAGAGAAGCAGACAGACAGACAGACTGTCGGAAATTAGTTAATATTTTATTAAATATACAGATTATTATAAATGCCATAAAATTAATGGTTATGTTGCAAGTGAGTTTCTATGTTCATTTCGATAAATCGTTTATTTAGCTCATTAGGAAATATTAATGCAATTTAGATTCTTTAAAATTACCTCTTTTTTTCTTTCCAAAAATAATAAGAATTTGCTTTTGTTTAAAATTCCATAATAAGGATAAAAAAATGTTTATCATATGTTAAAGCCTTTTTAATAATCATCCTTGTAATTACAACCATGAGTGTTTAAATATTCAACTTAAATAATGACCCGGTAGTCAAACGAATGAACATAAATTTGCGTGTTATCCTTTGAGAAAAATTATAGCATATATATAGGCGTGCACCAACAAACACACACAGAAATTAAACCCGTTTTTTAAACAGGAAAAAATTGTACAATTTCTCATTTCCCCCAAACACAGACAATCATTCACTTAATCATAAAAGAGTCATAATAAATGTCTCCCCTTTTACAAAAAAAAAAACAGACATTCAAAGACCTAAAGCAAAAAAGTAAACAAAACAAACAATAACAGTACCGCAATAAAAGCAATAATTACAACAAAAAGTGGAAAAAAATACAAATAATTAATTCAAAAAGTTACGAGTGACACGGCATTCTTTTTTTTTTGTACCAAAATCCATCAGTTTTTTTGTTGCTGCTATTTCTGTGACCCAATAAAAAAAAAAAACAGATTGGTATTTTTTTCTGCCTGTAGATTTATTGTAATAAAAACAATATTATTAAAGTAAAACGCCCTCTTTTAAAAAATACAACAAAAAAATTTACTGAAGTTTTATGTTTTATTACAAAAGACTTATCGCTGGAACATAATTTGGCCAACAGCGGCAGCTACAGCAATAATATTTATTCTATCATTTAATTATATTCAACGTCCAAGTGACAGAACAGTAGCAGCGAGCGACCTGCTTTGAAAAATACAGACTAACACTTCATTAGCCATGCAAATTTTATACAGAGCTCAAACAACGCACAGTAGGGGATTTGATACAAAAAAAATAAAAGGAAATCTGTGGTTTATTTATTTTCACTAAAAGTTTACATGCCTTTATAAGATTTGCAGTCAAGCTTAGGTTTTTAGTTGAAATCTTAAAGTCCTCAGACCAGTTGAGCCATTATAATAATTAAAAATTTTGTCATTTTCCATTTATTTATATTTTAATTTATAACAGATTTTCTAGTTTCAAAAACTAAGAATTATTAAAAAATCGTTATTGAGTCTAAATAAAGCTAAAGATTATAAAGTCTTTTTTAAGTAAATCAATTTTTTTATTATTCAGAAAGTAGTTTTCAAAACAATTTTTTTATTATCCCTCTTAAAAGCATGTTGCTTCCACAGAGCATCTTCGTCTTAAATGCCATTTTTTGTACACACCATTTTCTTACAAATATTCTAGACAATTTGCTCAATTGCATTACAGAAGCAACACCTAAGTTCGTATCAGTTAAAATTGTTCATATGTTCAACTTAAAAACAATGAGTGGCCTCGCCTTAAAGACCTAAGCCTCGAATTTAAAACTCCAATTAAATCGTGTTCTATAGTAATATGAAGCATTAATAAAATGGGACGTGCAACTAAAAATTTGAATCCCATCTTTCCTTTTTGCAAAATTCCCCATTGTGCGTGAAAAAATCCCCAAACGAACAACTTTCCCTAAAACCATTTCCTTTGTTGTTGTTTTTTTTTTCTTCTAATTTTTGCTTTAGTTTAATTTCTTTCTTTAAATAGAATGAGTTTTGGTTTTGAATTTTTCCCGGAAGGGTCTTTCTAAATAACTTAATAAAGAATAAAGAATACGGGTATAAAAAATGTATAAAAGAGGAAAAAACTTTTTGACAGCAACGTGAAAATATTTGTGTTTTTAACACACTTCAAGGGCCAAATGTCAATCAGAAAAGAAAGTCTGTTAAATTATTGGTAGCATGTTGGCATTTATTTTTCTACAAATACCAAATACCAAATTGAAATGTAAATGTTTTTTAGTTACACAACTTGGAAATGAAAGACGTCAAAATATTAAAAAATAAATTTTTTTTAAGGTTGTAAGATTTTTCCATAAATGTTTCTTGTCCTTCACATTTAAGTTATATTTTTTAAATAAAAGTAAGATTTAATGCCTTATTAATCGTGTGACTTCCTTTGGAAAGGCATAGTAGTAGATAAGACAGATGATTAGTGTGATAGTACAGATTCGCTGATGGCAACACTGCAATTGCACGTTGTGATTATTTTTAGAACAGTGTTGCAAGCGCCTCTGGTGTTATTTAAGCGAATTAGTTTGAAGCTAACATACAGCCAATTTATAATTATTTTACTTCGCTGGCGATTTAGTGCTATGTGGTAATACCGGCGAAGGAGGGCGCTGTGATATGAATTATTATAGAGAGAAAGTAATACATATAAGAAAAATTAATGTTGCCACGGCTGAGTATTGAACTCGTGAACATTGCTTAATAGTAAACGTGCTAACCGCTTAAGCTACAGCATCCCCAAATAATGTTTGTAACTTTACAACTACGTTATTAGTGAACCGTTTTTATTTATTTCTTTTATTTTTTGCTTATAGTCTGACTCCATTAAAAAAATTATGAATTTAAAAACTATATGGTGTCTCTTTAAAAAGAATGCGCACGTCTTTAAGGCATCTTTTGAAACGTAGTGAGCAACCCACAAAATATTACTTTTGCTTGGAAGAAGGTTTGTAAGGAAGAGAGACTCTCCCTTCCAAACATAAGGAAGGCATAATTTTTGTTTGCGATGACGCACTTAATAAAAACTTATTCGCTTACATATCTCGATCCGCGTAAGCGAGAGAGGTCTCTTTGTTTCACTGAATTTTATAAGAAAACTTACTCACTTACATACCTGCAGCCTCGTAAGCGAGAGAGGATGCAGTTTACTATTATTGTCTTACAATTATAGCATTCCACAAAGCGCTCTGTAGATGCGCTTACGAGAACCGCTTCTGAAAGAGATGAGTTTTATTTTACTGCTAACCAAAACCCAATAATTTTTTTGCTGGGGATCGCTTTTTCAGAAAAATGTTGTAATAAAAAAAATATGAAAGTAAAAATTCAAAAATTAAAGGGTGTCCCCATAAAATGATTTATGGAATATGTCCGTATCTACTGAAACGTAATAGACATACATACAGATTAACAGTGGGACATTATTGCCATATCGGCTATAAAAAAATATATTTATAATTAAAATTAAAGGGTAATTTGGAGAAGCCTTGATTTTAATAATGTCCTATCATTAAAATCGTAATTAGGAGCGACGTAAAATTTACATTCGTTCGGCAGTATTATGGCCGCTTCAACAACAAGTTATTAAAATAGAAAATTTAATTTAAGGATTGACATCCGTGATCACCTGATTTTGCCGTTTAAGGTTCTTCTTTTTTATTTTTTTTTTTTTATTTTGGATTCTATATCCCTCTGCTCTTCCATTAGTTTTAGTTTTTTCCCATAAATTGAGTTTTTTGTATTAAGGTAGATTAAGGGACATATTTATATAAAAAAAATTGTTTTATAAAAGGATCATAAACAAATTATAGTAAAAATTTTTTCAATAAACCTTTTAAAAAATTTTTTTATATAAACATATTATATAAAAAGTAAAAATACTTTTTAATGTGTATATTTTAGTGAATAAAATCGTAGGAATTATGAAAACAAAAAATTATTTTAAGTATAAACGAACTGGTTAAAAAAAATTCTGGCAACACTGACTACGAGTTTTAAAATGACTAAGCAGACAATTTTTCTATAAATGAAAAATTCGATAGGAAAATTAATTACAATAAAAAATAATCATAATTAACAAAATAATCCTGTTACAAACAGAACCTAATTATCAATTTATTAATCATCATTTCGCCTTATCACCAAATCATCAATGAGGTGGAAAATTTAAAATAAATATAAAACGAAGCGTTTACAACAAATTTAAAGCAAATTTGTACGAGTAATTAATCTATTGTGGATTTTATGTTTTATCGTCAAGCTGTTGTCTAACATCATAAAACATATTTCAAGAGCTTAATAAAACAAAACAAAATGGGTCACACCACAAATAAAGAGAAAGAAAGTTCTGAACTGAATTGAAAAATAAAACTTTTTTTTTAAATTATAGTAAATAAGAGTAACCACTATTTTCATACAATTCATATTGAATATTAAAACTAAATTAAAGTTAAGTAGCAATGAATTCATCAATAGAGACCAATAGAATTTAGTAAACCATGGAAGCTGGGTTTTATTTCATATTTTATGAATTTTAATATTTTTTTTTTATTTATTTGAAGAATAAAAAAAATTGGCATGGCAGACCATAAATCTTTATTAGAAAACTTTTGTATGTTCTTTAATGTCAATGTATTTCATTAAAAATAATTTAGCTAATGAGGACAATGTTCTCATAATAATACGATCCGTCGTATTTTACACGACTAATCTAAATGAAAATGGAAACTGTCGAACGGTATGATTTTCACAATGTTTGTTTTAATATTTGAGTAGACGTTGTTAGGTCATATGCTTTGATGGACAACAGAGGTACTGTTATGGGCCCTAACACCAGTTTGATGTACTAATATCAAATATGTCTTAAACTGCATCGGTTTATGAAGCTAACAAGGAATTCTTTTATTTATTTTGCTTTCCTTTTATTTCCTGTACAACAAGACATGGTCATGATTTATCGCAAAACAACCTCTGTAAGAGATTTAATTACACAGGTGAAGTTGAAACATTGGCTGTATGCTAGCTTTAAACTAATTCGCCTAAATGACACCAGAGGCGCTTGCAACACTGTTCTAAAAATAATCACAACGTGCAATTGCAGTGTTGTCATAAGCGTAGCTTTACTATCACACTTACCATCTGTCTTATCTAGGCATTAAATGCCTGAGTGTTACTTCTCTTTTTTAAAAAATAAAAATTAAAAACAAACATTTTCAATATAATTAAATATACGACTCAAGCTCTTAGGCAATAAAACATGGTAAACCTGTTCTTAAGTGGGTTAGACTTGTTCCGCCAGTAAATAAAATACTGTTTCGTACCTTCCGCTGCAGACCATTGTGAATGGATGTTGAGCGCTTTCGATGTCAGAACATCAATATCTAATAACGTTGCGGTTAGTCTTAGACCAATAAACAATGAAGAGAGGCAAGTTGAAATTGAAATGGAAGAAATGCATATCAGCAAGAGCAAATGGGAAAATAGGGCGTTTTATATATAAAAATTGGGAGATCATTTTTAAATCCCTTTAGAGAAATAACAGAAAAATAAATAAAAATATATAGCATAAGGCAACGAAGCCCATATTGTGTTCGTTGTACATGATCGTCATTACTAGTCGACTATTTAACGTTTGGTTATAAAATTTATGAGTAGACTAGTTCTGGTTATAATTAGCTTACGAATCGAAGCAGGCCAGTAAATATATGGATGACTTTTCGACTCCCTTCGGTTCTCAGTGACTTTAGGCAGCGGACTAAAAAATAATAATTAACTTATTTTCGATGAGTCTCGTTGTAACGCCAACTTTTTCTCTCGACTATAGCGATTTTAGATTTTTATTTTTAACCTTCCTCATCACAAAGTCTGTATGTAATTACTACCAGTTGTCTAAAGCTAATATACTATAAGGCGTCCGCATTTAAGATGCATCTCATGGTTCTAAGCCTTATGCTAGCATAGCGAATGCTGGCCATTCACACAATCGGTGCGCTACTGTCTCAGTCTCTTCCAGGCATACTGGCCAGATGGTACTTAAAGTTTCTATGAGCTGTAGTTATCAAAATTAAGGATAACTACTAGTTACTACTAGTTATCCAAATTAAGGATAACTACAGCCTATTACCTCATTTTGTCTTGTGAGATTAACCTTTGGTCGAATCCATTTCTTGCGACCAATAAAAACCGAGTTCCTTGAGAGATTGACATCTTGACCTCTTGCAAGTCTTCCTTGTTCTAGTGCAATTGCAAGTAAACGAGAAAATATGTCCAACCCACACAGAGGGCCACATGCGCAGATATGTGGATGCCAGAGACGTCATCTAACAAGGAGCCTGTTACCGGCTGTTGCAAATCGTGCATATTGTCTATAGACAATATGCACGTAGGCATATTTTTACGTAGGCATATTTTTAAGATTTATAGTTTTCGCTTTTCAAGATATGGATGAGATGAGATTCTAATAGAATAAGTCTTCGTGCTACACAGCTGGTGACGTATTGAGCACTTTTCATATTTTCCATTACGTTCTTCGTAATTATTATAATATACTGATTTTTTATTTTTAGTAGTAATTTATCTGACTTAGTGTTAATTTATTTAGGTAAACACAGGGTAAATTATACTCACTTATATCAGGCTTATTACAATAAATGTATTCCTGCTCTGACAACAACAATCTTTAGAAAATGTAAAAAAAAACAAATTATTTTAAAGTAAACAAGAAAAACCATGATGGAAATTCCATGGCCAAATACAATTTTTCCTGACATTTGGGGTGCTAAAAGTAACTTGGGAAATGAAATAAAAATATAACACGAACATTAGTCATTCTGCTCTAATACCAATATTAATAATTTAACAATTTACAGTTTAATGTTTAGAGTGAAATCTGTTTCGTTGTATTTTTTCTTTATGGTAGGCGAGATGAAAAATAAAGTGATGAAAAATAGACCTACACCAAGTTAAAGCTAAAAGTGCGTTCGTGCTAAATGGCTGTTAGCTTTTTCTATTTTGTTTTTTTAAATGTTTGTTGTTTTTTGTACAAATGATAAATGATTTCATTTCTGCTGACACCTTTAAACTTGGAGAAAAATTTGGAGGCATTAAACATTATTAAAGTAAAATACTAGTATCTGCTTTAATATTTTGCTTACATAAAGGGTGGTCTTTCAAGCGGTTGGAATTTGGACTACTATTTATTTTGTACGACAACTTTTGCTTTTCTATCCTTTTCGTTTTTCTGGTTAATACAAGTAGACGATATAGTTTATTTGCGATAAGTTTATTGAAATGCGTGACCTTTGGAAATAGGCATCGAATCTTTTCTGAAGAAAATCCTTATTTTCAAACGAAGCTTTAAGTTAGTTACTAAAGTAAGACAAATTATCACATTAATGACACAAAAATCCATTAACTAGTTGGGAGTGAGCCAGTGTGTCAGACTCAAGGTTACGGGTTCTAATCCCGTCAAAGAAAAAAAATTTGGCTAAAAACCCCAACGAATAACTGATGTGTGTAGTTTTTATTTCATCGCTATCGATGAATTTTTTTTTTTAAAATGAGGAACGAAAATTTTACCGAATACGGTATACGGGTATGTATACATATATATGACGTCCTAACCTGATACTTCTTTTACCAGTGGATATAGAAAAATAAGGACCTAGGCTTTCTGCAACATGTTAGAGGCCATCTAAAGACTATCGGCAAGTTCATAGATTCAGTTGGTATACACACCACATCGGAAGATTAACGTCAAATTACCATGATTTAAGATTGAAACCAGTTTATCCCGCGGAAGTGCCTCCTTAATAACGGGTTTGTCATCTCTGGGAAACCGATTCTCGTGATTAAACTGTGTTTAGTTAGTGATTCAATTTTCTACAATTCTGATATCAGTTTCAAATCCCAGCCACGTTTAGAGACTGGTTCACCCTTTACCTGTTATTTAGTAAGCAATTCATTAAGCAGGCGAAAATCTTCAAGGGACCATGGCCTTGGTTGCAAAATAGGGTTCAGTGACTATTGATTTTTGGCTGAGATTTGAAGAAATTTACCTTTTGAGTTTAATTCGCTTTACGAGGCTGAACACTGGCGAGCATCAGATATATAGAATGTGTAATTTTGCTATCTACACAGCAACATGCTCAATCAAAAAAGCAGTAAAAATAAGGAAGAATGCTACATTCGGCCATGCCGAATCTTATATGCCCTTCACCATAGTAATGCTAGATATTGTGTGACCCTCTTATGTTTTTTTGAAAATTTTTTGAGAATTTTTTGAGAATTTTTTGTAAAATTTTTTGTTAAATTTTTTTGTAAAAATATTTTTGAAAATTTTTTTGTAAAAATATTTTTGAAAATTTTTTAGAATTTTTTAAATTTTTTTAAAATTTATTTTCAACATTTTTCATAAAATAGTTATTGTAGTTTTTGACCTTTTTTTATATTTAAATTCTATTTTTATCAACCACAAGGTCTTTATTTTTTTAATTTTTATTTGTTTCTTGAATATGTTACCCAATGGTGTAGCGAAATATTGTAAATAAAAATTGTTTAAACCTTTTTATATAAAAAAGACCTTGACCTAGAATTTTTTATAAAATATTTTTGAAATTTTTAGGTAAAAATTTTTTTTTAATTTTTTGTAAATTTTTTTTTAAATATTTTTTCAAGAATTTTTTGTAAAATTTTTTTTATAATTTTTTGTAAATTTTTTTTTAAATATTTTTGAAAATTTTTTAGAATTTTTTTAAATTTTTTATAATTTATTTTCAACATTTTCGGTAAAATTTTTTTGTATTTTTGAAATTTTTAGGTAAATTTTTTTTGAAATATTTTTTTTAAAAAATTATTTGTAAGACTAAAACAAAAAATCCTTTAAAAAATTTGGCTCATATGGAGGCAATAGTTCCATTTAGGTGGTTGACCCCCATCCTAATGGGACTATTGACTGCTCCAGGTTTCCAGTGGGCACCCTGTGGTTCTCTTGGCTACCTCTATCTGTATTGCTTTCTAAAAATGCCTTTAATACAAATCAAAACAGAAAACCTTACCAATCTAAATATAAAAATAAAATCGGCCCTCGCAGGAGGTTATTGATCTACCTAGGTCAATAATCTTAGATCGCGGTCTAATATTCACCTCACAAAAAAAAAGCAAAACAGAAACATTACAATCGAAAAAATGTGAAGAAATATAGGTGGGCGTGTTGTTTTGCCTACAGCCTCCAAAGGAATGATCTGATGTTGCTGAATTACAACTCCAATATTTTCGAAACTATGCCTGTATCTCGTCTGGTGTCTTGGCGACATTACTACCCGAACACGAACTTACGGGCATTGCTTAATCAACTTTTCTATGTATAAGGATCCAGAATATACATACTTTATGGAGTCGGATATGAATATTGTAGAAATTACACATGGAATGACAAACATATTTATATACCCTTTCCACCTGTGGTGAAGGGTAAACAAATAAAAAGATTCTTCAAAAAGAAATTAGACTACAATTTATAAAAAGGTTTTGAATAAAAATAAAAGGAAATTCAAAAAATTATATTGTTTCGTTTTTAGGGTTCCGTACCCAAAGGGTAAAAACGAAACCCTAATGTTTTCGCTACAATGACTGTCCGTCTGTCCGTCTGTCCGTCTGTTAGCGCCTTTTATCTCTGGAACCGTAATAGGTAGACTCTCGAAATTTTCACGGATGATGTATAGCTGTTGCCGCTATAGCAACAAATACTAAAATTTATAGGGTGTATAGAGAGGTGTTATTCACGAATATGTGTTTATTTTTTGAACTGCAGGAGGCACAGACTAAAGATTAACAAACAGTAATTAAATCTTAGTTCGCCATAAATACAAGTCTAAAAAATAAACCTAAAAATTAAGAGTGTTCCGATAGTGAAGTGATTATTTGTATGTAAAATGCCTAAGTTTTGAACCATAATAGGTAGACTCTTGAAATTTTTACACAAGGTGTACAACTGTGGCCACTATAGCAGCAAATATTAAAACTTATAAGGTATTCCGGTAGAGAGGTGTTATTCACGAATGTGTGTTTCTTTCTTGAGCTATAGGAGGCAACCACTTAAAATTTGCAGACAGTAATTAACTCTATGATCGCTTTCTAAACAAGTATATAAAATTAAACCTTAAAATTAATGGGTGTTCCGAGAATGACGTGCTTTGCGTGTATATGGCCTAAGTTTTGAACGATAATAAGTAGACTCTTGGCCACTATAAAAAGTAATAAAAATCAAAGGGTGTTCCGACAGTGACGTGATTCTCATGTATAACGCCTTATTTCTTGAACCATAATAGGTAGACTCTTAAAATTTTGTACAGAAGATATGTTGCCACGGCCGCTATGATAAGTACTAAAAATTAAAGGGTGCTCCGATAGTAACATGTTTTTCACGTATAGTGACTTATTTTTTTAATCGTAATAGGTAGACTCTTGATATATTCATAGAAAGAGAATTTCCATGGCCTTTATAACATATAACAAAATTAAAGGGTGTTCCGACAGAGGCATGATTTTTACCTAAATAGCCTTATTTTTTTAACTGTAATAGGTAGACTCTTGAATTTTCTACACTAGTACACTAGATGTTGTTGTTTGGCTGCTGTAAAAATTACTAATTACTAAAGGGTCTTTCATCAGTGACATTTTTTTTATGTATATTACCTTATTTTTTAACCGCAATAGGTAGGTGCCTGATACTTTCATAGAAAGTGTATTAACATGGCCGTTATAACAACAATTCCTAAAATTTAAAGGATGTTCCATTAGCGAGGCAATTTTTTGCGAATATGAATTTGATTTTAAAAATAAAGGGTGCCCCATAAGACATGAAAAAATTAACAACTTTTAAAGTCGTACTAAACATAGTACAGAACCCTACGTGTGTGAGACTAACTCTCACTTGACTGATTTATTTTAATTATAGCAAATACCAAGCTCCTCATGAAACACCCTAAGTTAGTTTTGTAGATATTTTAACATTTATTTTACTTAACGGCATTTTAATATTTTGAGAAACATTTTAAAAATTAATGCTAGGGGATGGTGGTACTTTATATGCAAAAAAAATAAAGATAAAAAATCTTGAAAATGAAAGTTTTTAAATTTAAGTTATTGCTTTTTGTTGTTTTTGTTTTACTTGTTAATGTTTGGTTTCCATTTGGAGACCTTTTCATAAATATAATAATGCTTTTAAAAGGAATAACGCCTAAGTCGACTTAAGCTCTTTAGCATTGTTATTATAACTTATTTTGATTTTTTTTAATATGTTTGTTATTAAGGTTATTAAGGTAAAACTACATATTCCTCCATTAACGTACTCATTACATAATATAGCCTTTACCGTAATGGGAATACATTAATAGAAGCCGAGTATACAGTGCTAACGTTCTCTTATTCAAAAGAGAAAGACATGAATTTTTTCAATTTTACGCAAAATACCTTATTATTTTAATTAATTTTACTTTAAAAAGGTAAATTATTATACTTCTTTTGTTCAACACTGTAAATTTAAACTCAAACATCAATAAACTAAATGTAAAAGAATTACTCTTAAAAAATTGATGTTAAAATTTAAAAGTAAGAAAAGCATCTCTAAACTTATTAATGTAAAAGCAATTCTATGTAGACATTGAGGTTGTTTGTGACCTTTTCTGGTTGTATTGTTATTCCTTATTGTAAAGAAAAACAAGAAAAACATTCTTTTGTTAACAAATGTACACATGTCAATTAGAGAGAAAGGAAAAAATAAGTAGGAAAAAGAAAATTATCGTAAAACGAAATTAAAATCTTGTCAACAGTTGGCGTTCTATGATAAAGGAAAACAAAGCAATACACAAACAAAGATTAAAAGTTACTGACATAAAGGCAAATCCGCATTGTAAAGTTTTAAAGAAATTAAAAAAATAAAAAAAATAAAACCCCCAACTTAAAGCAACACATTAATTTTTAAAGCAAATAATAGCTTACAGTCTCTTACAGTTTCTATTAATGCCAGACAATAACTTTGAATTGAGTAAAAAAAAAAACGAGAACGAATAAAAAAGAGGGACTAATTGTTATGGCTCCCTATTGATGTCAGTTAATCTTAATCTACACTACTTGTAGTTTAGTTACAACAACTTAACTTGTTTTAATGTTGTTTAACAAATACTTAATGCTCTCCAGATAATACAAGTACGAGTATATAAAAGAAACATGGTGCAAATGTGAGAAATTTAAAGTAAATGTATTGAGAGGAAAGTAAAAGAAATTGTAGCAAAATTAAAGCAACAACAAAAACTTATGACATTTTTAAAGTTCTTGAACTAGAATAGAATTACAAAATGTTAAGTGTTACCTACGAAAGTAAAGTATATCATAGGTATAGTTATAAAGTGATCTGTAGGACACTGTACAAACTAACTTGTTTACTTCCTTTAACAATTTATTTTTTAACTAGCACACAACGTGTGTGGGACACGACTTCAAAAAATTTTAAAAAATTGTTCTTTATTAGAAAGGAAATGCTTACAGATTGGTCCCATTTTAAAAGAAGTTCCAGATTTTGAATCCTAAAGGGTGTCTCCATACAACATACGTGTTTTTTACGTGTATAATGAAACGTAAAGGGCACCCTTTTAAAATTTAAAAAAACTGCTTACTACTATAGCTGCCAATAACAGATATTAATAAAAAAATAAACTTAAAAATTAAAGAGTGTCCCCATATGTGACGTCAATTTAAATATATGAACCATTGTAGACAATCACTTGAAAATTGGACAGAATGTCCAATATTTATAATCAGAAATTAAATATTTATAATTAGAAGTTAAAGGGTGTCCCAATAGTTGATGTTATTTGATGTATATTGCAAAACTTTTGAACCGTAACAGAGAGACGGTTGAAATTTACCTGTATATCTAAGTCCTTTATAACATCAAGTATATAATTTAAATTTGGAAACTAAAGGGTGTCCCCATAATTGATATAATTTAACCTATCTAGCCCTATCTTTTGAACCGTTATAGACAAACACTTGAAAATTAGACAGAATCTCCACTACTATGTCCCGTATAATAACATTTATAAATATTTAAAATTTTAAAGGTTGTCTCAATAGTTGATGTAAATTTATGCATATGGCCAGACTTTTGAACCGTTTTATACAGACATTTTAAATTTATAAAGAATCTATCCTTTAAAATAAGTGTTTAATTTAAAATTGTACATTAAAGGGTGTCCCCTAGGTGATATAGTTTAAGCTATATGGCCATATCTTTGGAAGCGTTACTTTTTATTACTGTGTCAGTAATAATAAGTGTAAAAAAAAATAAAGGGAGTCCTCATATTTCACGTAATTTGTCGTATATGACTTTATCTGGTTAACCGTTATGGATAGACATTTGAATGTACAGAACGTATATTACTATGTCCGTTAGAGCAACAAGTATAAAAGTATTTGATTTGAGTACTATTTCTTACAGATTACTTCCTTTTAAATTTTTAGTTTAGAATTGATGCACATATATTTGTTTTGTAGTCGGTTTTTTTTTTGCAAGAATTATAGTTTTGACAGTTTATAGTGGGTAGCCTGCTGTCGTCTATGTGTTTAATACTTTATTAGTTATTTAAAGTAAATAAAGAAAAGTATTTGTTGTAAGGGAAAGTATTATCCAATTAGCATCAAGTAAATAAAATGCAATTTATTTGTTGGGGAATAAGCTGGTTGCTTAAGTCAGATCATCAGGAAATCTTTATCCACATTTATGAAAAGCCAAAAAAGTAATAAACTTCTAAGAATAGAATGAAAGTTATGTTAATAAAATCCTAATACAAAACATTAAAGCTTTAACATAATCCTAACAATAGGCCAATACTTAATACAGACGTCAGGGGTAATATTTTTCCTATAAAAGAGTACCTTTCTATGAAGAACTAAAGAATCTTTACAAAATATTTAAAATTTTTAAAAATGCATTTTAGAAAAATTACCTTATAAAAAAGTAAAATTGTAAAGGTTATTTTTATAGAGGTATAGAACTTTAAGTTGCAATAAAACAACGATGGATTTTTCGATTGACATGAATTTTATTCATCCTAAAGATAATCTTGTGGCATTACATTTTAAATATGATTTCTGGCATATGACCGCCACGGCTGGCGTGGATGTAGTCCAATCTGGACGTCCAATTTTCGATGACTTTTTCCAACATTTGTGGCCGTATATCGGCAATAACACGGCGAATGTTCTCTTCCAAATGGTCAAGCGCTTGTGGCTTATCCGCATAGACCAATGACTTTACATAGCCCCACAGAAAGTAGTCTAGCGGTGTTAAATCACAAGATCTTGGAGGCCAATTCACAGGTCCAAAACGTGAAATTAGGCGGTCACAAAACGTGTCTTTCAATAAATCTATTGTGGCACGAGCTGTGTGACATGTTGTGCCGTCTTGTTGAAACCACATCTCCTGGACATCTTAGTTATTCAATTCAGGAATGAAAAAGTTAGTAATCATGGCTCTATACCGATCATCATTGACTGTAACGTTCTGGCCACCATCGTTTTTGAAAAAGTACGGACCAATGATTCCACCAGCCCATAAAGCGCACCCAACAGTCAGTTTTTCTGGGTGTAACGGTGTTTCGACATACACTTGACGATTACCTTCACTCCAAATGCGGCAGTTTTGTTTGTTGACGTAGCCATTCAACCAGAAGTGCGCTTCATCACTACACAAAATTCGCTTATGAAAATCAGGAACAATGGTAATCTCGTTTTGGTTAAATCGGTCTCCGTCTTTAAAAGTAATCCCAACTTAAAGTTCTATACCTCTATAATGTAGGGGGAATATCGACCCCTTTCAGTCCTCTGTAATTACAGGCAATCGAAATGTAATTTACGGCAACCTAATTACATTGACTCACGTGCTACAACCGGCCCTTAATCTTGACTTTAGTGATTTCAGACTGGCGACTGGTAACTGTCCGCCTTCTTTCTCATCACGCAGTCTCTAGTAATTGCTAGCATTTGATCAAGGCTCAGGTACCCCATAACAGCTACAATTAGCAGGATTCTACCAGTGGTCATAAGTCTAATGCTAGGGTGTGCTGGACATTCACACACAATGTGCGCTGCCGTCTCAGCCTCTTTCTTTTCGCCGTCTCATCTTCTGCACCTGCCTCTCACTTTCAGGCATGAGCTGTAGAGATTTACCTAAGCCCACAGGGCCAGGTGTGTCCAATTCATCCACATTTTTCTCCATAGCCGCAGGAGTAGCTTCATTGACTGACCAGTCTACCTCTTGCGAGGTTTCTTTGTCATTCTCTTTCGATATCCTTCCTTGGCCAGTGGCAACCGGAGATCCTAAAGGGATTAACCTCTCCACCTCTAACGAGACTTCATTGTCCTCTATCGAAATATCACGGTTCAACACCATAGGAGAACCTTAAGAGATTAACCTTTCATCCCTTGCTAGGCGTTCCTGTCCATCCCTTCTGAATTTTTCCTTAGGCCATTATTGGAGAAAACGATGTCCACCCACACAGAGCTCCTTATGCGTGGGTCTACATTGAAATTGCGTCTACATTGAAATTGGAGGTCGATGCTATCCAGAGTTCGCATACTAAGGGCCTAGCACGCTCTTGAGCACGCATCCCTGGCGAAAGCTGTTCCACCGTAGATTAGGGGAGCTATTAACGACTAGTCCTCTTTAGCCACTTACTAGCCATTCAGGTTGTCGGCACAGCTACCAACCAACTTAACCTTACAAAGAGGTGTTTTTTGAATAAGTAAGAAAAAATACTTCTAAGAATTAGCATTTAAAAACGCGTCTTTACAAAACTACCTGTAATAAAAATACTAACAATAGAATAAAAAAAACATTTAAATAAATAACTAAAACAAAAATATTTACAAAATATTTTTTATTTGTTAAAAAGGATCCTATTAATAATACATCTCTTAAGTATGAAGGTATCTTTCTTAAAAAGGACTTTCTAAATAACTATATTTAAAACAAAGTGCCACTTAATAATTAAACCTGCATAGTGCCCTTAAAAACGGCTAATAAAAAGGGAGCTAAAAAGTACCTTAATGAAAATACCTTTTGAAACAATATTTAAAAAGTACTCTTTAGAAAAACTATCTATTTTAAATTCTCTTTGTCGAAAAGTTTATTAAAAATATTCATTTCAAAAAGTATATTTAGTATTTTTTTTAGCCTTTTTTTTTATTCAAATAATTTCAAAAAGTATTTTTTTAGCAAGACCCAAAACCCATTAAAAACAATCTTTTAAAAAACTAATGTTTAAAATTATAAAATTTTCTGATTATTCCTCAAAGTAATTGATGACTAAAAAATGGAATTGAGCCACATGTTCAACTTGTATTCTCAAGTAAAGAATTACACTAGACAGAACCCCAACATTTAAATGCTGTTGTGTAAAAAAACTAAATAAATAAAATGAAAAAAGCCAGCAAAAGCAATCAACCTTTCAAACACTCACCAAAGAGGTCACTTGTATCTTTTTGTTGTTCTTGTCAATATTTTGCAATTACATCTTCATTTATTTCTGCACTAAATGTTTGTTAAAATGTAATAAAAAGAACACAACAAAAGCAACACAAACAATATTGTAAATTGTTGCAAGTTGTCTGTTAAAAAGTAAAACAGCAAGAAAAATTTTGTAATAGAACTTAGACAAAAACATTACCACAGATGTAAGAGAAACAACAGAAAAATAAAATAACAATTTAAAATGAAACACTTGTATATAAATGAACAGTGGAGAGTAAAACAGAAATGATATTTTAAAAATGGGAGCACATTATTGTCCGTCGTTGTTTCTTGCTTGGCTGTAATATGGACATGATGGTGGCAGGCAATACAAGCAACCTAAATATAAAAGAATAAAACTTGAATTGTACGGACATGTTGGCTTATATTGTATTGCTTTTCTTAAACATTTTAAATCCAGTAAGAATCCAATACTACTCTAAATCATGTGCTCATGCATCGATGTCTATAGATTTGGCTACGCTTTTATCACTGCTGATCTCCTTCGCCATATTTGATACAACGGCTCATAGTTGCGAATTGAATTGTTTTTGTAAGAAGATCAGAAAAACTTAAATAGCTCTTACATCGTTTCGTAAAACAGGGCAATATATTATTTTGTCCTTCGAACTTCGCACTGGACTTTTCTTCCAAAGAACAGCATCATTCGCATATGGTCTTTATTTAGAGATTATTACTCAAGAGATTGTTGCTCGAGGCTCATTGTAGTAGAGAATAAATACGAAAGGCAAGTACTGCTCATCTGAGAAAGAGTAGACAGGGTTCAAAGTTTTGCAAAGAAGTCTTTTAAATAACAAAAAACTGAGCTTTTCGGTTCCTCTGAATTAACCCCGAACCTATTTGATAAAATACAGTCTATATTAAGTCATATAGCGCGATTCCCAATAGACCGCTAGATAAATTGAGAGAAGTTATTACCCAAAATTCCACACTCTATCAAACTCTTTGAAAATATATAGAGAAGGCAACTTATTTTCGAGGAATGTCCGTCGGCTGGCAAGAATAAGGTTATAACTTAACGTAACTTAGTGTACCGTTAGTAACGACTTATATCACCTTCCTGTGGCGGCCGCTAACATGCTCCTTGTTATGTCTCGTCTCTGCTCTGAGGCATATCGAGCGAACACTATTTTTTCTCCAGTTTCAATATACACTTATGTACACATATGGAGAGCTGAGTGTGAACGACTTTTCTCTGTTTTATGAATTATAATTTTAATAAAATTATACATGACAGGCATGGACCAGGAAGCCTAGTAAAAGGTTAATCTCTGAAGCAAAATGGCCGGAGTAGATAAACAAGAGCACCATCGCTAGGTATAAGTGCGTTTATCTCCTAAGGCAGTATCCCCTCGACAGAAAGTACAAAAAGTGGTTTGACGTGGTGGTACGTTAAGTTAGATAAGTGTTTTAGTGATAGGTCATAGTAACTTCAAAACTCAAAGGGCCAAGATAACAACCAAATGTTTGCAAACCGTGCCAGGATGAGGCTGATACGGTAGCGCATATTGTATGTGAAGATCTAGCAATATCCAGCACTAAGCTTATGACTGCAGACATATTAAATTAAATGCTATTGGGTCCCTCAACATTCATTTTAAAATGTGTCCTTTGTCACTGTGAATAGGAAAAAGGTTAACCATCTAAAATCATTATAGACGGAGTAATGACTAGTGACTAGCGAGGTATGATAGTGATCGGACAGGGGGACCCATAAGGGTTGTTAGCAAACTGATGTATCATTAACAACCGTCCATCATATTGAAAATTAACAAGTTTTATACAAGGAGCTGAAGAGGAGACCATTTAATGCGCTTGAGTCGAAGATATTTCCCTAAATCCGGTGCTAAAATTATATCGGGCCCAGTCAACTTAGTAATGTTTAAATGACAAGAAACTTTTTTTCAACTGGGACTCTTTTTCAACAGTAGAGTGACAGGGACAACAGACGCCATATTTCTTGCCGCTCTTTTTGCATTTCTCTTCAGTAAGGTTTGCCATTTCATGTTGGAAAGATATACGAGCTAACAACGAGTCGAAATTATTAAGATTTACTACCGCAACTCGGAGTCAGTGGCCTCAACGCTACGACCAATTTATGGTCGTCATAATCGTCCTAGCAGATCAACAATTGAGCGTCTAGTGGAAAAATTTGAATCCACAGGCACAGTACAGAATGTTTCCGTTCCAGTGAGACAAATAAGTGTCCGTAGTGTCGAGAATATTGCTGCCGCTGAGGCTTCAGTTGAAGAAAGCCCAAATGTGTCTCTCACACGTCGTTCAAAAGCGTTGGGCATCTCTGTGGCGTCGTTGTGGCGAATTTTGCGAAAAGATCTTGGCCTACATCCTTACAAGATCAAATTGATGCAAGAACTGAAGCCGCTTGACCACCAAAATTGGGCTGAGCAACCACTTGAAAATGATTCGGATTTTCATCGAAAAATCATCTTTAGCGATGAGGCTCATTTCTGGCTGAATGGCTTCGTCAATAAACAAAATATGCGTTATTGGTCAGGCAGCAATCCACACATACTCCATGAGTCATCATCCCGAAAAAATTACGGTTTGGTGCGGTTTATGGGCCGGCGGCGTTATTGGGCCGTACTTCTTCCGTTATGATCAAGACCGGCACGTTACTGTGAATGGGAATCGCTACCGTTCAATGATAACCGAATATTTTTGGGCTCAATTGGATTGAATTGGAGGACATGTGGTTCCAACAGGACGGCGCCACAAGCCACACAGCGAACGTCACAATTAATCAAGTTTGGAGAACGTGTTATCTCACGAAATGGTCCAGTCGATTGGCCGCCTCGGTCGTGAGATTTGACGCCGTGAGACTATTTCCTGTGGTCTATGCCAACAAGCCAGCGACGATTGATGAACTTCGTACGAATATCGAAATATCGAATATCTTGAAAACCGTCAGGGTCTGGACTTCTGGAAGCGTGCCCGTGGTAGTCATGTAAAAGAAATCGAGTTCCATACATAATGGCATCGAACAAGAGTAAAGAATTTCATAGATATCCGAAACAATTTTTGTTTTATTTAAAAAACTTTTGTAGCGCTCTTATTGAAAAACCCTTTATTAGCGTGCAGTTGCAGGAAAATTGAAACAAAGACGCTTCTCTGAGTTTTAATTATTATCCTTTTGCAGTGCAATGATGTCTGTAGTTCTTAATATCATAAAGCTTTACTTACATTTTTATTTAAAATATTTAATTTTCAGTACAGTTTTCATTGTCACTGTGCAACAATGAGTTTAGAAAAAGAAAAGAACTAGTAGCGGTAGCAAGTGGGGGGTGAAATTATAAACCAAAACAATAAAGAAAAACAACTAACAATTGGATTGTACAATTTAAAGTTATGAAGCCATTACACAAGAACATTGATACACAACACAAATACACTTAAACATAAACTTCAATATGTTTTGTTACACATTTGAACACAAATACAAGCACACAGCACATGTTACAGTTGTAAGTCAAAATAACCTAAAGGCAGAGCTTAGAACAAAACTTTTGATATTATTAAGGAAAAAGTGCAAGAGATAAATGTAGAGAATTTTAAAATGTTTTTTTAAAGACATTTAAAATTTAATTAATTTTAAGAAGGCTGAAATAAATAATTAAGATAAACTTTTGAAACAGTTTATGATTTATTCGAGATGAAAATAATAAAACTTAAAGTTGAAAGTGGTTTATAAGATTGACTAAAAGCAGGCGTTTTGTTACAGCAATATAAATTGCGTATAATTATATACGATTACATATAATTGTTACTAGAGGTCTATTCGGGCTCATCTAAGTCGGCGGATGGTTGGATTACGGCCGATCTAAGGGACATTTAAGGCATGTCGAACATTACATCGGTTTTGCTAGAAATTTCTTGGTGAAAGGTGGGACTAAAAATATCTAAAATACTTAAAGCTAATGCGCTCTCATATTTTTAGTTCTTTTTAGATCCTTACAATCAGCTATATTGTACTTTACAAAGCTTTACTAACATATTTTGAATAGCAAAAAACTTATTTCAGATTTAAAATCATACTAGTAAATTAGAGCACATTTATCAATCAATTACTTTAATTTTCATAGAATTTATTTTATTGAATATTTTTGTTTGGTGAAATTAAGTACCGCTTAATTTTATTTTACTTTTTAGATTTAGAAGAGAAAATACAAAATAAACCATCTAAAAAGTCAAGGATGAACTTAATAGTCTTCGGTTTCTAGCAACAAATATTTAGCCCCATTGTAGAAAAATTTTACTTTTACAACAAAAATTACTTGTCTGAATTAAAAATACAATAAATTAAAGAAAAAATATTTAAATCAAGCAGTGCCTAATTTAAGGACAAAATTTTATAGTGTAAAATCAACCAACAAAATTTGTTTTTAAATATACCAACCCAGATTTTATTAAACTTTTTTATTTATATTCCTTGACTCCCTGAATCTAAATATAATTTTAGAAAAATTATATCTCTTGCAGTTTTTTAGCTATAAATTTATAAGGATATTCCAAGGTGCTACCTATTGCAGTTCTCTAGATACAGGATAATAATTTTTCACTTTGTTTGAGGGGTACCACAGTCAATGTCCGAATTCAGCCTATGTTTTTCTAGAGCATACACATAGGTATGGGGGTCACTTGTATCCACCTTCAAGACCACACTTATTATAGTTCTCTCAATGTACACGATAGTAATTTTTCGCTTTGTATGGTACCACGCCCACCGTCCCAATTAAATCTGTGTTTTGATAGAATATGCGAATTAGCATAGGGGATACTCGTGCAAAGCACCAAGGCTCTATCTATTGTAGCTTGAAAGGAACACGATAATAATTGTTCACTTTGTTTGGGAGCTACCACGCCCACCATTCCAATTCAGTCTGTGTTTAGCTTGACTATATACGTTATTATGGGGATTACTGGTGCGAAACTCCAAAGTGCTGCCTACTGCAGTTCTCTAGATACAGGATAATAATTTTTTAGTTTCTATGGAAGGTACCATGCCCACTATTCTAATCCAGTTTATCTTTTTCTAAACTATGTACGCTAATATAGAAGTTACTGGTGGAAAATTTCAAGGCGCTACATATTAGTGTTAGCAAGCAACACGATGATAAATTTTAACTTTGTATGGAAGGTGCGACGCCCACCTCGAATAACAAAAAATAAGCTTCCAATTTTATCAGTCGTATATCAAATAACAAACTGTGAAAATTTGGGAAGGAATGGTTCACTGGTGTAGGCAGCTATAGGTTTCCGACAAACAAACAAACAAACAAACACATTTTGTGCTTTAAATATATAGATAATCATATGAATATTACAAGCAGAAATATTTGCCGATCACCGAATTACAGATCATTAATGACGGACAACAATTTAAAGATCGAACCCTTCCTTATGTATTTTATACATAGAGCAGATACCGAAGCAGACCATTAACCTTATGGGCCATTTTTAATCCCCTTAACGTTACTTCGATTGCTGTCACTGGCCCTTACTCTCGACTGTTGTGACTTCAGACTGTCGACTCATCTCAATAGCTCCTGTAATTGCTAAAATTTTCATAAGTCTAAAGTCCCCTATAGCATCCAGATTAAATATGTGTCTGCCTTAAGCTTATTCTAACCACTGCTGGACATTCACAGATATTGTGAGCTAATGTTTCTGTCTCCTGCAGGCAAACTCTATCGATTTTTAGCTTGGCTAGATAATACTTGAAGCCTTTTTTTGACTAAAGCATTTATTAATGCAGTTATCCAGCTTTAAGTTCATCCATTATATCCAGGCCGCTTTTTGCAGTTCGAGGGGATATTAGGTCAAAAGTTTTTTTTTAATTTAATTAATCATTCCATGTACCTCCTTTGAGGTATCTTTGTTCTTTTATTTCGGCCAATGAAAAGTGGATTTCCTTTAAGTTTTATTATTAATGTAGGGGGAATATCGAAGGCAGACCACTTCTATAATGACACCCTTTTCGACCTCCTTCACAGGCAACCGAAATATAATTTACGGCAATCTGCTTACATTGAGTCACGTGCTACAACCAGCCTTTAATCTTGACTAGTGATTTCAGACTGTCGACTGGTAACTGTCGGCCTTCTTTCTCAATACGTAGACTCTAGTAATTGCTAGCATTTGTTCAAGGCTCAGGTCCCTAATGGCAACAACATTTAACAGGCTTCTACCAGTGGTCCTGAGTCTTGTGCTAGGGTGTTCTAGACATTCACACATAATGTGCGCTGCCGTCTGGGCCTCTTTCTTTCCCCTTTTCCTCTTCTGCCTCTGCCTCTCACTTTTAGGCACGAGCTGTAGAGACTCCGACTCGACGTTGAAGGAACCTTTTGATGTGCCTGCTTCCGAAAAGGATTTACCTAAGCCCACAGGGCCAGGTGCATCTAATTCATCCACATTTACCTTCATAGCTGCAGGAGTAGCTTCATATACTGACCAGTCCACCCCTTGTGAGGTTTCTTTGCCACTCTCTTTCGATATCTTGCCTTGGCCAGTGAAAACCGGAATTCCTAAAGGGATTAACCGCTCCACCTTTAACGAGGCTTCCTTGTTCATCCCTAACCAAATATCCCGGTGCAACGCCATAGGAGAACCTTTAGAGATTAACCTGTTCCCCCCTTCAGAGGCGTTCCTGACCATCCCTTATAAATTCTTCCCTAGACCATTATTGGAGAAAACGATGTCCACCCACACAGAGCTCCTTATGCGTGGGTAAGTTTATATTGAAACTGGAGGTCGACCGCTAGATTTCGCATACTAAAGCACCTTCTTGACATCGCATCCCTGGCGTATGCTACTCCACCGTGGATTAGGGGAGCTGTTAACTTTAACCACTAATTGGGTTCTCGGCACTTCCTCTAGATAATATTCCTTTAGATAGTAACCTAACATTTTATTATTCTTCCTTCACTATCCCAGTCGGACTCTCAAGGTCCTGTTTGACTTTATCAAAATTAGAATTCATCAAATTCCAGTAACTGCGAGTTATAAAGTTGCTCGTACCGGCCAATGGAGCACTTCTTAATTAGAAATATGTCAACCAGATCAAATAATTTATATTCTTTACATGCCCCGTTAGTAAGTATTATGCTGTGGGGGTTGTAGATTCGTTTACCACCAAAGACCGGATGTGTTACTTCACCAAGTGCAGGCGTGTGTTACAATGTTCAATAATATATGCATGTCAGGGATAATTTAAGTTATAATATGATTTGTAATTGTATTTTGACATTTATTAAATAAAATAATAAAATAAATTTTGTTTTTTTTACTTTTTTAAAAATTTTTAAATAAAGCTGAAGTGAGAAAAAATATATAAAAACCGATTGCAGTTAGTTTGTTAAATGGGGCAGAATCAAATTGACCACAGACATTCAACGAAAAATCATATAAATGCTGTTGTGCTGCTACTGCTTGTAGTAAAAAACATTTTTCTAAATTTTACTTTCTATCATTAAAACGAATGTATTGAGTATAAAATTGCATCTCTTGAGATTTAACAAAAACAAAATAAAACCCTTAACGATATAAAGTCGTTTATATACTATAGAGAAGAAGAAGAAGAAGAAATAAGGTATTTTTTTCTACCAATCGAAAATAAAATTAAATAAAATATGCTAGCGAATCTTATTTCATTTTTATATCCTTTTAGTTTCTAATAGTATTGCCATGAATTCAATATGTGCAACTGTATAAGAGAGTATGCATGAAACTGCATGCAATGGTTCGTACGTTTTTATGTCTGAGTATTCATTTCACTCAATTTACTTAAGATTCAAAATCAGGAAAAATGTTTTGATGCTACGCTCACCCACACTTACATGTTACTAATACTTGTGAAAGTTTTGTTAACGTATTTATTTGTGTGAGTACAAATGTTGATTTTTTAAGAAGTTTATTGTTGCTGTAGGATAATGTTTAACACACACACTCATACATACATACGTACATACACAATATCAACAACATTTACGAAAACAAAAATGTTTTGAGGAAACAGAAGGAAATTGATTTTTGTTTTTTTTTTTGTTGCATTCATATTCATTTGCTCTCTCCTGTCTCTATATTGCATACGATAAAACTTGTTTGCTTGCAGGAGTATAAGTCGACCAACAACAACATTTTACTGCCAGATACAGCATGATGCAAAAAGTAAATTGTATCAAATTAATATTGTGTTTCGAAAGTAAAAATAAATTAAAAATAAAATCTATGAACGACTACATGTTGAAGATAAATTGAACTACTTTAAATACTTAAATACACATTCTGGAGTAGGAAAATTAAAAAGTAAAAAAAAAAAAATAAAAAATCAAATCAAATACATGTAATCCAACATGATAATTGAAAATATTGTGGGAAAAAAGAATTCATAAGAATTTCAAACCAATGCAAATATTAATTGGTTTAGTTCTGCAATCAAAAATTTAATTCAAAAAAGATTAAACAGAATAAATGGGGATTTTAAGGAATATTTTTAAAATTTAATTGAATAGAAATGTTATATATCTGACTTGATATTTATTTCATATAAATCCGAGAATATTTGTACAATTATGCAAAATATAATATTCTTTAATTTTTGTTAACTTATAATTTCATAAATAACAAGATTTATTTAAGGAAAAAATATATGACGCTTAACATAGTGAGGATTTTAATTAATTAACTTTCAAATTTGAAATTTGATTTTAATTAATTAACCTTCACTGCCAAATCTCCAATTTATGTTGACATTATCAGCCATTTTCTTTCAATCCTTTTCTAACAGGTATAAAGGTAGCACGTATTTTGTTTGTGGCATTTGTACCATCAAGAAAGGAATGATTACAAATTCTGTATATTTATTTTTATTTATTTATTTATTTATTTTATTTATTTCATTCAATAGATTACAAGCCTGTAGCCCTACTTAATCTAGCAGTGTTATGGCTTAAGAACAATTTAAAAATTAAAAAGAAAACTTAAAATATAAATATCACACTGTAATTTTTTAAGTCATGGCAAAATAACCATATACGGACACCACTACGTCATAAAAGACCAAAAAAGAGACACCTGTCTTCCAGTTTTGCCCAAAGTGCTCCAGGTTTTTTTTTATAGGCCCTCAAAGATGTGGGGCCTCGATGTCATTTTTGCAAAAAAATGATCAGTTACTCAAGCTCATATTTTGCAAACCGTTTGGAATTTTGATATACTCTCTGAACTCTTGTCATAAAGAACAAAAATTGTGAACATATAAACTCATATAAACTTCATCTTCAGGGTCAAAATGGCAAAAAACTTTAAAAAATTCTATTTTTTTTACCTTTTTTCCCCTGTTCAGGTCCATAGGTAGCAAACCGTTCAAAATTCATGGAAACAATCAACTACAAAAATGAACCTAAGATCTCAATAAACAATCTCTAGATCTCTAGAACATATGAACTTCCTAGGAATGATTCTTAACACCGTTTAGGTAGCGCTTAGGTAGCCGGGAAATTTTTCACTTTTGCACTGTGTATGTATATTAAGAAATAACCCTCCCAAAATTATCCACAAAATTTTCCAACATTGTCCCGCATCATAGGATTCTGTTACATGATAGCATATTTGTATATTGAAACATATTTGTAACAGAAATACTAAAATTTCTCCTCTCATAAGGATTATATTGGTTTCAAAATCGAGCCACTCTAACAATAAATCACCTACCCATATATAAGGTAAAAAATCTTGAACAAATAACTCTACTTGTTCTAGAAGACTTTTTGAATTTAAATTTTTCCATAAGATATGCAGGTTTACCATACATTATGATCTTAAAGAACTGAAGTATCAAACGTTGATTCGTAAAACATTGAAAATCAGAACCTAATATGTTAATAACATGTGCCTGTAATTAGGATTACAAATAAATCTAGTAACCCGGTCAAAACACAATCGTAATTTAGTCATATTTTGTTGAGAAGTACCTGAAAATATTTCAATTCCATACAGAAATAAATAAAGACATGATGCTAGCGCAACTCTATTTTTGACATAAAATGGCAAAAAGAAATCATGTTATGATAAAAGAAATCATGATATGATAAAATTAATATGAAAATTAAAATCCAATTTAGTATCTAAGTATCATAAAGTTTTATTATGAGAAACTAATCCAATGGTTTCATTCATTATTGATATACTAGGTAAAATAACATTATGAAAAATAATTCTTGCAAAAAAAACCGACTTCAATGTAAGAAGTAATCTGTAAGAACTATATATAAACCAAATAAAAGATAAACAAAATGCGTCAAAATTAGCAGGAAAAGAAGTAAAGACTATGTGAAATTTAAGCATCTCCCTATTACTGTTCAAAAGTTAAGCTATTATCACCAACAACCGTCTTTTATGGGGACAACATTTAATTTTAAATTTTTATAGCTGTAATAGCGATCATAGTAATACACATTATGTGTAAATTTCAGTTGTCTATCTAAAACGGCTCAAAAGATAAGGAATACATTAAATTTCATTAACTATAGGGACACTCTCTCATTTCCAAAAGTCTCTATCTATAACGGTTCAAAAGACTAGTAAATATAAGTCAAATTACGTCAGCTATGAGGACACCCTTTAAGTTTTTTGTACTTTTTACTCTGGACATAGTGATATTAGCTTTGTTAAAATTTTAAATGTTTATCTATAAGCGTTCAAAAGATAAGGTCATATAGAACAAATATCATTAACTTTAGGTACACCCTTTAATTTCCCACTTTGTACTTTTTACTACAGCGGACATAGTAATATACGTTCTGCGTAAATATTAAATGTCTGTCTATAACGGTTTCAAAGATAAGGTAACATAAATCAAATAACCTCACCTATTGGGACACCCTTTAATTTACAATTTTACATTAAAGACCTATTGTCATAGAGGACTTGGCCACATAGATTTTTTGTAAATTTCAACTGTTTGTCTATAACGGTTTATAGGTTTAGTCATATACAGCAAATTACTGAACTATTGGAACACCCTTTAATTCATAACTCTAAATGTTTATAATTGCTAGTATACCAGACAAAGTATAATTTTCAAGTGTTTGTCTATAACTGTTCAAAAGATAGGGCCATATAGGTCAAATTACATCAATTATGGGAACAGCCTTTAATTTCTAAATTCAAATTATATACCTGTTATAGCGGACTTAGCAATACAGGTTCCTTGTAAATTTCAGCTGTCTGTCTATAACGGTTCAAATTTTTAATTTGAAATATTTATCCTTTTTAATATAAAGGTCATAGTAATCGACATTCTGTCAAACTTTCAAGGTTTTGTCTTTAACGGTTCAAAAGGCCCATAAATGTCAAATTACGTGACATGGGACACCCTTTAAATTTTAAGTTTATTTTTTTATTACTTTTTGTTGGTGGGAGCTATAGTGATACCCAATTTTTTAAATTTTAATCTGGTGCCCTTTAGGGTTCTTAATACCCGAAAAAACATGTATGTTGTTTGGGGACACCCTTTAATTTTTAAAATAATGAACTGTTTTTAAAACGGGACCAATCTGTAAGAAATTTCAAATAAAGAAAAAAAATTTTAAAATCGGTTCAGAAATGGCTGAGTTATGCGGGCACAAACATAAAAAAAGCAACATTCAGACGAATTGATAACCTCCTTCTTTTTTTGAAGTCGGTTAAAAATACATGGATTTGATATATTCCATATTGCGTGCAAAATAAATTTAAATTCTTCAACACACTTAAATTGTTAAGTGGCGAAAAAACTTCAAGCTAGAATTGGTCTTACAGTCTTGTAGGCCCTCGCAATGACCAAGAACATTATATAAAAGTTCGATCAAATGTGAAGGATTTTCTCACCGTTTTTTTTTTTCAACTATAACGGCACAGGTCTTACAACAAGGTCGTATGGTAAATATGAAATGTAGCCTGAAAGCCATGCGCTGGTTGCATAAAGGAAATTGGACAATTCACCCGAAGTTACAAAACAACTTTTCGCACTTAAGTCATTGCAGGTTCATTATTTTTATTTTTTCTTTTAGCCAAAGTTAAAAAGAGTTACACCCTGGGGTTCCAATTGTCACTGCAGGAATATGGCAAATGCTTTGACGCGGTTCACTCCGGGAAAATAGGGGCACCAGACGCTAGGGTTCCTAGAGCCTAAATCTGGAAGAAAAGGTCTGTGTGTTAAAACATACGGGTCCTCTTCGAGGCCCGACCAGTGCCTAAAGGACTAGTACCACGGGAATCGGTGGCCTACAGAGAGAGCCTATCCTCTCTGCGACCGGTTATTGCTGAGGTCCCCTTCGGGGGTATACGTGGTGGTTGTGGTTTAAAATCGATTTATGTAGGTAAGGTGCAAGGTCGATCAAGTGTGCTGTTGCACTCTCAACAGACGGAGTTTGGATAGTCTCCAAACCCCTAAGCAAGAGGTTATAATGTAGATCTAGGCTTGCCACGGAAAGGCTTGCCATATTATATAAATTGCTACTCATTGTGACTGTATCACACACAAAAAGCGATTGGTGGCAGTCGTAAAGTGTTGTTATACTACACAATGGGGGCGCTAGTCTACGCCTAAGTTTCACTCAGTGGTAAGACCACCGTGAGGTTAGGCCGAGTAGGTAGGTACTCACGTTAATCTTGTTCCACAATTACTATTCAGAATACTTTCATAGTTCTTGCACCGGCTGGAACTTGGCCGAAATCCCAGGCCGAAGTCTTCTTTCCTACTTATCATTAATATCACCCTTTAGACTTCGTATTAGCCTTCAGCGCAGTGCAAGTTCTTTAGCCTGGCTAAAAGGCGTTATTGTAAGGAAACTATACTAAGTAAAACAGATTTATCACAGGGAAGATGTTTGGCCAGGCCGAACAACGGCAATGCTAGGAGAAATCGCTGGAAATAAAAACACATTTAAAAAAAATTTTACCAAAAATTTTTTTGAAATTATTTAATTTTTCATTGTGATTGTGTAACATTTTTCTATTTGTACGTAGAGGTGTCGATTCTTTAAAAAATAAGGATCAATAAATCTATTAGATCTCAAAAGTGTTCCAGTAAATTGGTTTGATGGGTGCCTTGGTGGGATAGTAGGTAGTGTGCTAGTCCATTAGTTCGGGTTTGTGGTTTCGATTCCCACCAAAGACTCTGGTATTTTTTTCACTAAAAGTTGGTAGGCAGACTAAGTATGTACTTGGATATAATGGGGAGCCTACATTTGGTTAAATGCGTTAGTGACAGGTCTCAATAGTTTTATCTGGCCAAGTTAAAAATCAAGTTTATTAGTTTTGCAGACTGCGCCTGGAAAAGAAGACAAAGATAGCAGAACACATTTTGTGGGAATATCCAGCAGGCTGGCTAACATAAAAGCTTGGCAACACGACAGACAACTATTAGAAAATGTGAATGCAATTACCATAGACTGTGTGATGAGAAAGAATATCGACATATATCAGTCGGCATTCCAGAAATCACTACGGTCGAGAGTAAGAAGCTAGTAAAAGTACGAGACTTAATGACAAATTACCAATCGCATGCAAAAAATCATTGAGGAACGAAGGGGGTCGAAAAGGGACCAATGAAGTTAGAGGTCTGTTTCCCTAAAAATAATATAGTTTGATACATTCCCCCTGATGACTCCTTGTAGCTAATGCATCTTTCATTTAAATTGTTTATACATTTAAATTGTTATTTTTTTAGTACCCCAACGAGAAAGTGAACTAAATCATTCCTTAACACTGTTCCGATACGCTTTGTGTAAAAGTGCACTAACTCATGAATTGTCACGTAACTAGTTCTTAAGTGATAGGAACTGATTCGATTTCTAATACTTTCAATGAAATGCACTGTCACTTTAATATGGTGATTGCATGGAAGAGTGCCGATACTCTGTGTGTAAGTGAACTAACCCATGAGCTGTCGCGTGACTAATACCAAAGTGATAGGAACTGATTCGTTTTCTAACGCTTTTAATGAAAGGCTACTGTCACTTTAAATTAGTAATTGATTGGAAGTAGGTTGATTATCACTGTGTGTAAGTGAAGTAACTCATGAGTTGTCACGTGACTAGTTCTTAACTGATAGGAACTAAATCTATTTCTTTAGCATAGTGATTGCTTGGAAGCGGGTCGATTAACAATCTTACGATATTCTGTGGTAGATCTTAGAGCTAATCTTAATGTGATTCTCTAGTGACTATTTCCATAATACTAACCTAGATCTAGGTAATTTTTTTCTATATTAAATAAATCTCCCTTCACAATTTATAGCTTTTTTTACCACTTCTAATTTAGAACAATAATAATTGGAACAATTTTGTGTTGGTTACTTTTAGGATATAAGTTTTCCAACGATAAAATTGTATTGTATAAACTAAATTTTGACCTGTGTCAGGAATAATGAAGGTATAGCCAAGATTTTGCTCCGATAAATCAAACAGCAGAAAAACCTCTCTAAAGATTTTGACTGAATATAAAAGTACAGAAAAAATTCTTTAAAATAAATCAAAATATAATTCCTTCCTGGAGTGTAAAAAACAAACTAATTTCACACTTAATAATTTTTTTCTTGTCACTTCGTATTCATGTGTCATAAGCCTTAAGCTATTGATATCAACAAAATTATTTTGAAAATAAAATATATGATAACAAATAGTCTTCAGATAATTGTTTCTACTCTCGGTTCAAAAAAGGATTAGTAACATCTTACAAGACTACACAACAAATCCTTAAAGGTCAATAATATTACTGGCTTGGGCAACCTGCCCTTGACTTGAACTTTATAAACTATAATTTAAAATAAACTAAAATGTTTTATTTAAATTAACTTCACCACAAAAACCCATTTAAATAATACAAATGTTGATTACAAACTGAAAATTTTAAATTTTAAATAATTCTTTGGCTCTTACAAAATAAAGGACACAATCAAAGGATGAGAGAGACACAATCAGTAGAACATACGGTTGGATGCATTTATTCAGAAGTTGTATTCAAAACTAGAACCCAGCAGTTACTAACAAAATTACATTTTGTAAATAAAAGAGGGAATTAAGTGGAGGCAGGCTAAAATTAAAGGTGGAATGAGTGAAGGGAAAGGAAAAGGATGCAAGTAAATGAAATATAAGTTGAAGTTAAAAGTGTCTCACCTGGTTTGTTGTTTTATGTATTCAACTCTGGGCATATCGATTGGATCGAGAAATATACAAAGTTTGTTTTACCAAAGAAGTGCCACCACTTGCCAAATATATAAAAACACACCAGCAACTGCACATGTTTTAAGAAGAATCTGCAACTACTAAATATCTGTGAATTTGTAAATTTGTAAAAAAAAAAGAAAAATGAAACATTTACATTTCAGGTAAGAAGTAAAAACATGTATTTATTATAGTCATACATGTGTGTCTGTTTGTGTGTGTGTGTGTGCATGTGTAAATTACTGTTGTTATTGCGGTAATAACATTGAGAACAGGAAACATTCTGTGGAATTCATGAAACAAAATTTGTTCAAATTCAAAAGACACAAGAATCAGAAGGGTTTGTTTGTCCTTGTTTTGAAGAAGTGGAGCAACATAAGGATAAACATTAAATACTGCATATCTAGTAATACTTTTAGTTTTATTTACCATTTACTCCTTCTCTTTACCTCAGAAACAACATATTTTGTGGACAAGTATAATTTTAAGTAAACAAAATTGTGTGTGTATGTGTGTGAATTTTTGGCATTCTCAGTATCTTATTTGGTATTAAGCTAAAAAGTATCAATGGCATCCTAATACTCAAACAAAACACAAACAAAAGAATTATTGCTCACCTGTAACACATGTTTTTTTTACAATTTATTTATAAATACTTTTATTTATAAAGGGTGATCCTATAGCAACTTTCTTTTTGATAAAACTGTTTCTGGCAGCTCATGTTACTGTTAACCATGTTCAGTGTGGTCTATAATTTATCCATAAATCTATACATTTAATAAAAAAGTTTATCATTTCCTGTCTGTTTGTCTGTCTGTCTGGATGGATTTTAACAAAATTTTGTGATCAGGTATCTTAGTATCCTGATTCCAACAAACCGCAAAAATATCTTATTTCCAAGATAAAGAGGAGCAAAAGCAGTGAAAGTACGCCGATTTTTTACCCGATTTAAGGTACTGCATACTTTAAGGCATCTTTTATTTTTAAAAGCAGTATATTTTAAGCAATGTTGAGCAACAGATGGCGCTGTTTTAAAATAATGATTGACTCATTTCCTGTCTGTCTTTAACAGAGCTTTACAATATTTTTTAAAATTTTAGAATTTTATATAAATTTTAGAATTTTATCCAGGCATGGGTACCTTTCTATAAAATAAATACGTATGAGTCTTTAAATTTGGTGTGGATTACTTTCAAAGCAAAATGGAATAACATTTTGTCAGGACGCACACAAGGTGTGTGGGCACAGCTAGACGACTTATAAACGCACAACGCAAATTTTATTACCAAAGTTAATTTTTAATCGGATAATAGTGTTCAGCGACAGAGGTTATTTCTGGTTAAATGGATACGTGAACAAGCAAAATTGCCGTATTTAAAGTGAAGAGCAGCCAGAACCATTGCAAGAACCTCCAATGCATCCCAAAAAATGAGATGTTTGGTGTGGATTATGGGCCGGTGGCATTACTGGACCTTACTTCTTCAAAGAGGACGAAAACAGGAACATTGCTGTGAATGGCGAGCGTTACCTTGCCATAACTAAAAATTTTGTTTGTCCGAAATGGCTGAGCTTAGCTGAACTTGGCTGGTATGTGGTTTCAAGAAGACGATACAATATGCTATACACCACGCAAAACAATTTCCTAGTGGAGCGACTAGTTCGAACAGTTTATTTTACATTTGGCACATGTCAAATTGGCCGCCTAGGTCGTGCAATTTAATACCGTTAGAAAATTTTTTGTAGGGCTATTTTAGGGCTCATATCTATAGGGACAAGCACGCAATGGGTGACGCATTGGAAGCCAATATTGAAGAATTTATTTATAGTATACCAGCCAATATGTTGGAGACAGGAAGCCAAAATTGGACTCTGCGTATGAACCATTTGAGGAGTAGCCGAAATCATCTTTAAACATAAAATTATATAAATCGTTCTATCGACGGAAATAAAACTTTCCTGACATTTCTCTAAATTAATTGTTTTTTTTAATAAAGTCCGAAAACTATCTGTGATTTAAAATATCGCACTTTCAAGAATTAAAGATGCCGCACTAAGCAGTACAGAAGTGCTACATAAAAATACCGGAAAACGCACTTGCACTGTTTTTTCTCCACTTTCTCTTGCAAGTAAGATATTTTTGCGAAAAAAAGTACCCTATATGGGAATCAGGATACCTAGGTACCTCCTTACAAAATTTTGTAAGGAGGTACCATCCATCTAGTAGTTTTTACGTGATGCGAACACAAACGTAAAGGAGACAGACGGAAATGAGTTACTATTTCATTATATGTATTGATGTTTATATTAGAGATTATTGTTTTAGGTATAAAAGAGTCATTCTGAGGTCATTTAGCTGATTGTTTATTTAACACAGCTCGTCAGGAAATCTTTCCCTAAAATTTTGGTTAAGATATTTACATTGCCGTCATAGAACTCCATTGGGAGATTAAAATTTTGTCAATATCTTATTTCTAATCGTAAAATTGTTATTGTGTATTTAGAAAAATTTAAAAGAAATAATTTTTAAATATATTTATCCGAGTTGCAGGAATAGGGATATGGGCGGGTCGTAACTGGCTGCATTGCCATTTGTTTGTCTTATAGCTCGTCATGGTGGCGGCTGAAAACATAATCCTAGTTAGTTTATGTCCTGATACGCGATTGAGTCGAGTGAAGTCTGATTATCTGCCGATGTGTCGTTTATATAGACTAACCTACTCATATGTAGCTCCATGTGGGTGAACATATTTTCCTTTCCTTTCTTATACTTCAAACAGAAACTTAAGCAGCCGAAGACGTTGGATAAGGAAGCCTCGCAAGAGTTAAAGAAACCATAAGAGACGTACACGATTACCTCTCAAGAAAAGGAATGATTAATACCTAAAGGCACTCCTGATGCTATAGCGTCTCAGCACGAAGCCCAAGAAGTTAATTAATCAAAGTACCTTAAGCTGAATAACTGCCCTATTGCCACGTCATGGATAATTTAAGTATCATCTGGACATGACGGTGACTGCACTTGTAATAGGCTGAGAAGGTAGAAGTTGTAATAGGTAGAAGGCAAATGTGCGTGAATATCCAGCACGAGCTAGTATAAGACTAAGGAACACGTGCAAAAAAATAGTAAATATGGATGGCATAGGATATCTAAGCCTCGGAATAATGCTTAATAGTTCTATCTTATTATTTTCTTATAAAACTTCGTCGTTCATCTTTTTTTTATTAATAAAAACATTAATTTCGTATTATCATTAAACAATTTCTACAAGAGTTTAATCAATGTGGATTCATCTCTACACCCAAGAGATGAAACAAGAACTAAAAAAGGAAAGGGCCCTTTATTAAGATATCAATCTCGAGTGCACACTTCTACAGACGTTTTAACAAAATTACACGATTTAAATTTTAAATTGTTCCAACCTTTTTCTTCAGATATTGCTTTCCCAGACTATTTTCGGTGTTAAAGTTAAAATAAATATTTTAGTTAAAACAGATTTCATACAAATGAGGCGACCTCCTCTATCTTTTTTTTTCTAGTTTATTTTAATTCATTATCATTTGTCGAAAGCTGTAAGAATTATCTGGCTAATTTATGTCATCACAGACTTGGTGCAATTTACCATAAATAAAACAAAAATACATTTTTCAATTTCCTGATTATTTCAAGAGGTCCTGCAAAAACATCAGACAACCGTTACAAAAACATTCAATCTTTCAATTAAAAACCATTTTGATTTGAAAATCAAAGCTCTCTACCTTTACATCATCATCATCATCATTAATATATCGTCCTTATTGCACAGTGTGCTCAATAGCAAAAATAATGGAAATATTTTTTTTTTTGATGCATAGAGTAGTTCTGAAATTTTATTATTTTAAAAAAAAGCTTGCCCCTAGCTAAAGTTTAAGTAAGGGAATGCGGAAAGCAGTTTTCTGGCAAGTCCATCCCAATGAAAATTTTTAAACAAAAATTACAAAAAATTGGCATTAGCCTTTTCTGAAGTAGTAAAGCTGATAATTCGTTTAAAAATTGTTTTTTTTTTTTATCAATACTTGGAGTAATTGGACGTCCCTTTAATCTAATATTTTAATATTATTTTTTTTTTTTTTAATCTTAGGCATTACGTAAAAAAGTATTTTACGTAAGTTTTTTTTTGTATAAAATAAATATGATATTTTTTAAATAAATAAATATTATATGATAAATTCCAAACATAATTTGAATAATTTTCTAACCCAAGATGAATTCAGGTATATGGATATAATCGGAAAGGACTATAGAATTTTAACTACTTTGAAAAACCGAAAAAAAATTTTAAAAACAAGTGAAAGTCAAGGTCAATAAAAATATTTATTATTTCAAACCCAAATATCGTTTTAACTCTAAGATATAACACAGAGGTAATTATGTTTTCTGTTCATCTTTTCTTAAGAAAAATAAACATTAACTAAATTTTGAAATTCATTAAAATCGGTTCTTAAATACAGAATAAACGAAATTCAATGTGTTTGCTAGCATCTGATGGGCGGCGTAGATACACTCTAATCCATCATGTATTTCCAAAGGGTATTCTAGAATATAATATAGAATATAATTTTTAAATGTTTAAATCCGTCTCTATGATTATTTTATACAATATTTTTAAAAGGAAAAATTAGTTGAGAACATGCATTTTATTACGTTTATTTTTGCTATCAATCCCACTGTGTACGGCCGGCTTATTTATTTCATGTTTCTTTCGTTTTATTTATCATTTTACTTGGCAAAAAAAAAAATCTTTTAACTTGTCTGGCATTTAAACAACTTTTGAAGTACATACTTCGTTTGTCATTCAATATCTGGGTGTTTTCTTGTCATTGAACGATTTCCCTTTTATATTTGTAATTTGCAATTTAACTCTTTTGTATCACCTTTTTTACCATTTCATCATTATCTGAATGGTTTGTTTTACGTTTTAATTTCAAGGACTAGAAAACAAGATGTTGAATTGACCATTCTATTTGCTGCAGCACATTTTTTTTTTGTTGACGGCCAGACGTAAATCATCTATTAGGGCAATTTGTTATAAACGAATTATGTCTACGTAAATTCCGTTTGCATTGGATTGTTAGATTTTTTATTTCGTTTTTTTTTTCAAGAAATATTAACAAGGGGTAAAATAAATACATTAAAGAATTAAAAAAAAATAAATTCTAATAACCTCCGATTAATTTATCGTCATGAATATAATATTCCATGAATTGTTCTCTGAAATAGATTTTGCTTGACCTTTTATAGCTGCAGCTTGAAATTTTTTATAAGTTGTGACAATTTTTTAGCCGAGCCAGAGCTTTAAGGAACTTTAAAATTGATTTAAATAAGAGATAAACCTTTTAATGTTTAAATACGGTTTTGGGCATGTGGCCGCGGATACACTGAAAGTCAAATTTTTAAACATTCTCTTCTGTAAATCAGACTATATTTCGGCAATAAGGAGTCGATTGCTTCTCGGTTATCTTCATAGACCTAGAACATATTCCCAGAAAAAATAATCTAATAACATCAAATTACATGAAAAAGGTGGCCACATAACAGTTTCATTTCTTGAAATTATGTCTCGCGCTTTATGACATGTGGCACCAAATAGCCGAAACCACATATCTGCAATACTGATGCCCTTCAATTGAGGGACGAAAAAGTTTAGAGGTATGTTTTTATATGGCTCACCGTTGATTTTAATGCTCTGACAACAAGACATATTGACTAATATTTCCACTGGACTTAAAAGCACGCACACTAAGAGCCTAACTTCACGACCGATTCACTAATAGAAGTGACTTTCATCAACATAATGTTCAGGTGCACCCTAGGGAAGTCTTAGTGCCAAAAATACACGTATTGGGAAATAATTTTATCCTCCTCCATCTCAACTTAATACTTTTCTTTATATAATAGAAACTCACTGTTAATCAGAGGTTTAATGAAATTGTTAATTTTCTATTCCAATTTTTTCTAAAAATTTAAAGTTTCGAGTAAGTAATTTTAAGTATTACGTACTCAAAAAAAGGGCCAAATACCTACTACTCAATACCTTACCAGCACTACTAAAACCATTTTCACACTATTACACTGAGTATTAAGACTTGTCAAAAACTTAAATCTAATGAGAAAGTGTGATTGTGTGAAAGCAATATGTTATCATGACATACCAAAATACCAACTTAATTTTAGAAAATTTTCTAAATGATAACATTTTTCATTTTATCAGGGTTGTGTTTTTTTTAAGGAAAGAACCAAGCTGAGTGAGCCGCAGCCGATAGTTCACCGCCGTCGATGATATATATTTTTTCTTTGTTCTGCAACTGTCCTAAATTGCCAGCAGTCTTATCGCCTACATATGTACTTTGTTTCTGCCATGTCTAGAAATTGTTGAACGTACGTATTATTTTCTTTTTTTTTATTAACCAAATCTTGAACGGTCAAACAAACCTAAGATCCGGCAGCTATGCCGTCCACATAAAATTTCACAGCCTCCGCCGTTCAGTGTCTCGTCTCGGATGTTCCTTTGCTGATATTTTTCATTTTATTTGAATTGTAATAGTGAAAACGAAATGGTATGTAACATTAGATTTTTGAAAATCACACAATTCTCATTTGATTTTTAGCATGCAAAATCCAATGAAAATCTCAATACTAAGTATTATAGTGTGAAACGGGCTTAAGAAATACTATAGAGGAAAAAATAGAAAAACGCCTGACTTGACGATCGATAAAAAACGCTATTTTAAAAAATTAAAACGGTACAAGCCAATAACAATTAAAGTATGGCCATTAAATAATTCTTGCAAAAAAAACCCGACTACGAAACAAATATATATGCATCAATACTAAACTAAAAATTTAAAAGGAAGTAATTTGTAAGAAATAGTACTCAAATCAAATACTTTTATACTTGTTGCTCTAACGGACATAGTAATATACGTTCTGTACATTCAAATGTCTATCCATAACGTTTAAGCAGATAAAGCCATATACGACAAATTACGTCATATATGAGGACACCCTTTATTTTTTACACTTATTATTACTGACACAGTAGTAAAAAGTAACGCTTCCAAAGATATGGCCAGCTTAAACAATATCACCTAGGGGACACCCTTTAATGTACAATTTTAAATTAAACACTTATTTTAAAGGACAGATTCTTTGTAAATTTAAAATGTCTGTCTAAAACGGTTCAAAAGTTTGGCCATATGCATCAATTTACATCAACTATTGAGACACCCTTTAAAATTTTAAATATTTATAAATGTTATTATACGGGACATAGTAGTGGAGATTCTGTCTAATTTTCAAGTGTTTGTCTATAACGGTTCAAAAGATAGGGCTAGATAGGTTAAATTATATCAATTATGGGGACACCCTTTAGTTTCCAAATTTAAATTATATACTTGATGTTATAAAGGACTTAGATATACAGGTAAATTTCAACCGTCTCTCTGTTACGGTTCAAAAGTTTTGCAATATACATCAAATTACATCAACTATTGGGACACCTGGTTCAAATGTTTCATATATTTAAATTGACGTCACATATGGGGACACCCTTTAATTTTTAAGTTTATTTTTTTTTATTAATTTCTGTTATTGGCAGCTATAGTAATAAGCAGTTTTTTTAAATTTTAAAAGGGTGCCCTTTACGGTTCATAATACACGTAAAAAACACGTATGTTGTATGGAGACACCCTTTAATATTTAAAATTCTGAACTGTAAGCATTTCCTTTCTAATAAAGAAAAAAAATTTTTAAATCGGTTCAGAAATTACTGCGTTCTGCGGGCACAAACATAAAAAAAACGCAACATTCAGACGAATTGATAACCTCCTTCTTTTTTTGAAGTCGGTTAAAAAAGACTGAATGTTATCAGAAGTGTATTAGCTATGCCCGCCACATCGTAGGAGTCCTGACAATATTTTGTTTGATTTTGCTTTAAAAGTAATCCACACCAAATTTTAAAACACTTTTATAATGCTTCAGTTATGGTTTATGTATCTACTTTAGATAGAAGTACCCATCCCTGGCTAATTACATACATAGGATTAAAGGCTTTATATGAAATTCTAAAATTTATATAAAATTCTAAAATTATTGTAGTATTTAAAATATCCCGCTTTCAAAAATAAGAGGTGCTGCGAAGTTTCCAGTACCTTTTAATCGGTAAAATTGCTTACTTTCACTACTTTTTCCCTATTTTCTATCGGAAATTAGATACATGTTTTTACGAAAAAAAAAAGTGTTGTATATTTTAGCCGATTAACTAAGGTATCACCTCACAAAATTTTATCAAAATACATCAAGTAGTTTTTACGTGCTGCAAACACAGACAGACGGATAGATATACAGACAGACAATTTCCAAAAATTACTGTTTTGTACTCCATTAAGATTTTTATATGCACCAAATTTTCAAAATATATTTCTTGTACAGAAATCATCCTGTTACAGTTTTATTATATGTATATAGTTACATAAAATCTTTTTGAAAAATACACGAACTCGACAATATAGCTTCGCTTCTACTAGCAAAGTTTATTAAAACCCTATACTCAGTTTGGCGAAATTTATGACCAATTTTTATTTAAAGGCTTTGAAAGATTCGGAAAATCAGAGGGTCCTTCAGAAAAGCTTTTCATTTTATCTAACATCTCATTTGTTCGCCAATAATGTAGCTCAAGATTCGTTTAATAAATTCTATATACATTTTATGTCCAAATAATAATTTATTCCTGCACTTTTTTTGAAAAAAAAAAAAAAATAAAGATTAGTTCTTTTACTTTTTTCAGCAAAACTTACAGGGACTCTTAAATTTTCACTAACAATATATGGAAAAATTGTAGTCACTGTAAAACTGAACAACTTTTTGAATTTAATAAACGAATCCTCGGCTACATTACTACCGAACAAAGTTAAGCGCTATCACATAGTTTGAATGAGATATTAGACAAAAAGTAATGACACATATTTTGAAGGGGCCCACTGATATTCCGAATCTAACGCGGACTATAAATAAAAATTGATCACCAATTTCATAGGGTTTTACTACCTTTGAGAGTAGAATCGAAACTATAGTGTCACTTCGTTGTATCTATTTCACTGTTGCACTGTGTAATAGATGAAAGTCGGAAAATCTACTTTTAAAGTTATTAAAGAGTATAGACTTATTATTTACTCCAGTTATTATTCCTAGCACGTTAAGGTATAATTAAATAAATTAAAAATTTATTTAACTTTTAACTAAGTTGTGTTTAATAGGTTAAAAAGTTAGAATTATTCAAATTTAAAATACATTAAATGTAAATCTAAATTGTAAAAGCCGCTTGTTTTAAACTTTTCCTCTAACAAAATCAACTTTAATTAGCTGTCTATATGTGTATAAGTAATACAATTAAAGGTATCATATTACATGACTGCGATTGTTCTATTTGATTTGTTATTTGTCTGTAATTTTTTTTTAATTTTATTCGTATTACTAACATTAGAAAAATGGTGTTCAAAAGTAAAACAAATAAAACTTTACCCTTATAAATTTTCTAAAGACAGTCGGAATTGAAAGCAAAATATTTGTATTTACCAACATGCAATATTAGCTGCTCGGTAAATATATTCTCTCATCGCACTAAAAAAACTTGAATAAAATTATTTTTGTTTTCTTGTTTTTCTTTAAGTTTTAAAAGAACCATGATATAAAAGACAACCTCTGAATTACAAATTTGTCAGCGTACCTTTCTTTAATTGCCAGTAAATAATGAAAGTCTGTTCACAGCAAAAATTAAGTATTTTGTAACGAGAATATGCCTGCGTGTATTTTGTAAACATTTTAAATGAAATTACAATTTTATTATATTTTAATTCGATTTCCTATGTAGCAGCCATCTTCTGCCTATCAGTCTGCTAATGATTAGCTTAATTTAAAACTACATGAACGATGTTGGAAAAGAGTGTCGTCTTACAAATTCTATTTAAATAAAAAAGGTAAATTATTTAGAAAAATTTCTTATATGGAGAAAGGCACTAATGGTTACTGAAAGTTTTCTCTATCAGTTCATTTACAAACTGGCTTTGATGTGGGAAAGTAAGTGTTTTCATTAAAAGGCTAATTATATGAGTTAAAAAGAAAATAAATTAAATATACATAACGTTTTAATATTTTCAAACTAATTAATATTTAAAGTTAAATTTTGCTTTATATACATATAAGTGCATGTACATAATATATGTATGAATATATGCCCGAAACGCATACATTAAGGCTGTTCAAAAACAAGTTGTAATTAAATCCTTGAAATATGTAATTTCGACTTAAGGACTTTTTATAAATAAACTAGCTATCCCCGCTGCGCTTCGCTACATCCATCCACAGAAAATACAATAAACACTTGGAAGAAAATTATGGCCAACCTTTAAGTACGCTTTTCTCACATCAAAATTGTTTTAGCTTATACACAAGGTACGACGCCTACTGTTCTCAACCAATCTGTTTTTTTTTTGCTTGACTATGCATATTAACACGATAATAATTTTTAACTTTTTATGGGAGGTACCACTACCCTAAGACTGTCTGTATTTTGCTACACTATGCACATTAGTATGAGGGTTACTTGTGCAAAGTTTCAAGGCTTCATCTATTGTAGTTATCCAGGTATATGATAATAATTTTTCACTTTGTATAGGAACTACCACGCCGACTAACCCAATACAGTTTATAGTGGTACTCTAAGTGCATTAGCAATTAATTTTGTATTTTGGTGGACTATGCACATTAGCATAGGGGTTACTCGTGCAAAGATTCAAGGCTCTATCCATTGTATTTTGTCTGGAACACGATTATAATTTTTCACTTTGTATGGGAGGTACCACGCCCACTATTTCAATTCAGTCTGTGTTTATCTTGACTAAGTAAGTTAATATGGGGGTTACCGGTGCGAAATTCCAAGGTGCTAGCTATTGTGGTTCTCTAGATACACGATAATAATTGTATGCGAGGTACCACGCCCACTAATCCAATCCAGTTTATCTTTCTTTTAACTATGTTAATATAGAGGTTTCTGTTGCAAAATTTCATGGCGCTACTTATTACTTTTACCAAGATATACGGTACCACGCCCACTATTTCAATTCAGTCTGTGTTTCGCTAAACTATTTAAGTAGTTATAGAGGTTACGGGTGCGAAATTTCAAGACGCTACCTCTTACTGTTACCAAGATATACGATGAATATCAAAAAAATAAGTAACCTAGTTTACCATCCGTATATACAATAACAAACTGTGAAAATTTCAGAAAGATCGGATCACTGGTGTAGGCAGCTATAGATTTCCGACAATTAAACAAATATACAAACAAACACATTTTGTGCTTTATATATATAGATATAAATATAAAAAATATAAAAAAACTTATGATATGTTTCTTTTTATTTTATTTTTATTGAAAGTAATCCACACCAAATTTTAAGACTCGTACGTGCTTACTTTATATAAAGGTACCCATCCCTGCATAAAATTCTAAAATTTAGTTACATAAAATTCTGAAATTCTAAAAATTATTGTAAAGCTCTGAGTTAAAAATGTAAAGATGCCTTAAAGCATGCAGTACCTTTAAATCAGTAAAAAATCGGAGTACTTTCACTGCCTTTTCTCCAATTTATCTTGAAAGTAAAACAGTTTTGCAAAAACAGGTATCTTACTAAGGTACCTTGTCACAAAATTTTGTTTAAATCCACCCAGTAGTTTTTACGTGATGCGAACACGAAGAGACAGCCAGAGAGACAGACAGAAAATGAGTTACTCTGTGGGCCCTATTCATGTCGCAGGGAGTGTATCTAAAATTTGAAAAAAACAACTGTAGAACCTTTCCATGCTTCGAAAACTGCAAAAACATAATTCTTCATCATTGGCAATGCTGGTAATTAACCGACTTCCAAAAAAGAAGGAGGTTATAAATTTGTCTGAATGTTGCTTTTTTTATGTTTGTGCCCGCAGAACTCAGTCATTTCAGATCCGATTTTAAAAATTTTGTCTTTATTAGAAAGGAAATGCTTACAGATTAGTCCCATTTTAAAAACAGTTCATTATATTAAAAATTAAAGGGTGTTCCCATCCAACATACTGGTTTTTTGCGTGTATTATGAACCGCAAAGGGCACCCTTTTAAAAATTTAAAAAACTGTATATCACTATAGCAGCCAATAACAGAAATTAATAAAAAAATAAACTTAAAAATTAAAGGGTGTCCCCATATGTGACGTCAATTTAAATATATGAACCATTTGAACCATTATAGACAATCACTTGAAATTTGGACAGAATGTCCAATATTTATAATCAGAAATTAAATATTTATAATTGGAAGTTAAAGGGTGTCCCAATAGTTGATGTAATTTGATGTATATTGCAAAACTTTTGAACCGTAACAGAGAGACGGTTGAAATTTACAAAGAACCTGTATATCTAAGTCCTTTATGACATCAAATATATAATTTAAATTTGGAAACTAAAGGGTGTCCACATAATTTATATAATTTTACCTATCTAGCACTACCTTTTGAACCGTTATAGACAAACACTTGAAAATTAGACAGAATCTCCACTACCATGAACCGTATAATAATATTTATAAATATTTAAGATTTTAAAGGGTGTCTCAATAGTTGATGTAAATTGATGCATATGGCCAAACTTTTGAACAGTTTTAGACAGACATTTGAAATTTACGAAGAATCTGTCCTTTAAAATAAGTGTTTAATTTAAAATTGTACATTAAAGGGTGTCCCCTAGGTGATATTGTTTAAGCTGGCCATATCTTTGGAAGCGTTACTTTTTACTACTGTGTCAGTAATAATAAGTGTAAAAAAAAATAAAGGGTGTCCTCATATATGACGTAATTTGTATATGGCTTTATCTGCTTAAACGTTATGGATAGACATTTGAATGTACAGAACGTATATTACTATGTCCGTTAGAGCAACAAGTATAAAAGTATTTGATTTGAGTACTATTTCTTACAGATTACTTCCTTTTAAATTTTTAGTTTAGAATTGATGCACATATATTTGTTTTGTAGTCGGGTTTTTTTTGCAAGAATTATTACAACACATTTTTGTAAACTGATCAATGTTATGCCAAAAATGTCAGCTTGTATTTTTTATTTAAACTCGTTGAAATGAGCCCAGTCTAATTTACCTTCTAATAAATATGTGAGTGTATGTATTTAACTGTCTGTGAGTAGTGCATGCATGATGGAGCAGGCAATTTAATTATTTTCTTATGTATTCATAACGAACAAAAAGGAAAGAGCTGCCTTATTAAGTATTTAATTATTTCATAGGTAATTTAAGTAAGAGGTTTAACTATAGCAAAAAACTCTTGAAAAGAGTAATTAAAGTTTTATATTCCAGAAATGATTGACATAAAAAGTTCGCCATAGAAAATTGAAGTACTTACATACATATCGCACTTGATCAACAAGACGGTATTAACTCAAAATTTTTAAATTTTCACTTTTTGCAAGAAATCAACCAACAACAAATTTCAACGTATTCTGATTACTTTTTCATCTAAAACCCGCATATGAGATCATTTTCGTGATAGTGTCTTGAGTACCTTTATATCAACAAAACGGTATTATTTTTATTTGGCAATAATTGCTAAAAATTTAAAAGAAAAACAGTGTAAATATATTATTAAATGGAATTTGCTGACTATAATATGTTCGGATTTTTAAATTATCTTAAAATGTAATCACAAAAGGTTTTTTACCTCTACTGAAAATTTTAAAATTTTGAGTTAATAGCATCTTGTTGATCAAGTGCGATATGTATGTATATAATTACAAGCAGATGTATGTGAAAAATTATTAAATATACTAAATATACTTTAAACTATTTCTTTGACTTTTCAGTAAATAACTGTTTGTATTATTGTCTCCACTAGATTATTCAACTGATAAGCCATTAACCGTTTAACCGATTAATTATTAACCGGTTATTTATTTATTAATTTATTTCAAGTAAAAAATCTAAAGCCATTTAAGGCCAATCGATTTTATCGTTTAACCGATTTCCATTAACCCGTTAACCGGTTAATAATTAATGGGTTAAACCGGTTAAAAATTAATAATAATTAATTATTATTCGATTAGCTTCTTGATTATTATAAAATTAACTATTAACAATAAATTTTTGAACGGTTAACGAGATAAGCGATTAACTAATAACCGATTAACCAATTAGCCATTAACTGGCAACCGATTAATTATTGCTCGACTTATTGGAATCTATCTAAGGGCGTTTAAGGCCAATCAATTTTATCGGTTAACCGATTTCCATTAACCCGTTAACCGATTAATTATTAACCGGTTAACCGATTAATTATTATTCGATTAGCTTCTTGAATATTATAAAATTAACTATTAACAATAAATTTTTGACCGGTTAATGCGATTAACTAATAACCGGTTAACCAATTAACCATTAACCGGTAACCGATTACTCGATTTATTGAAATCTATTATGCGATTGTTCGAGGTTTTAGCGATATTAAATTGAAGTATTAAAACTTAAATAAACCGAAAAGAAAAACGCAGACATACATATTTTCAGGTTTAAAAATTTTGCATTTACTTTGAAAGAATAATCAGTTTATTTTTTCAAAGAATAAAAGCTTTTTGTTAGGCTGCTAGGGATGTGTAATATATTGTCAAGATACATTTTTAATGTCACTTTCAAAATGAACTTTTTTAATTTTTGTTAGTTTTAAGCGTTAAAATTATCTTTTCATATATAAATTTCATAATTTATGATTCGTGAGTGCGATTAGATATAAAATAACACAAAATGAGTTGTAATAAACTAAAAGGAAATGACTTTGGAACATGTTAATTTGTTGTTCATATAATAATGAGTCCTTATCTCTTAAACGACACCGCCATTTCGTGAATAACTTTAAAAGTTTTTTTTATTGCTCCGTATCGTAAAAACTTCAAAATACTTTACTGTGTTTCAAAATGTAAAACCTTAATACGAGTACTAAATCACAACTTCATTACAAAACATAACAATTTACGATTTTCGATTTTATTAATTACAGTCATTTGCTGGCGGCTTTTGTCCTTAACTTTGATTATGTTTTGTTACCAGTGGCTGTTAACTCTGCCTGTAGGTGTTGGCTTAAAGACCCTTTTTAAAGGATTTTCGTTTGCGACAGTTAAAAGCTTAGCATTGTTCTATTGTTTCCTCTGTTGTTGGGATTAATGTCTTTAGATACCAAGAGTATTAAAACAATTGTAAGGATTCTTTAACGTTATCTGTTTATAGTATAGTTAGTTTGTATTTTTTTATATATTTGTATTAAGAACAAAGAACACTTAAATATGAATTTTAGTATGTTACGTTTGAATGACAAATAAAAAAGTATTACTAAAATTAAATTTCACTACTTTATTACTGACACTAATTTTACTTGGGGAAAATATCATAAAAAGTATTTTAATAATCGTATTAAGGATAACACCACTAGGATTTAAGAGAAGTTGTAAAATTCAACACAGAGATTTTTTTTTATAATCTATACATATAATAAAATAGTAACTCATTTTCTGTATGTCTGTCTGCCTTTTCTTTGTTCGCATCACGTAAAAACTAATGGAAGGATTTAAACAAAATTCTGTGAGAAGGTACCTTGGTATCCTGACTCCTATATAGGATACTTTTTTCTGCAAAAATATCTAATGTCCAAGAGAAAGTGGAGAGACAGCAGTTAAAGTACGCTGATTTTTTTTTTATTTAAAGGTACTGCATACTTTAAGGCATCTTTTATTTTTGAAAGCGGTATATTTTAAATATGGTTGCGAAATAGGTGGCGCTGTTTTAAAATAATCACACAATGAATTGAAAGCGGTATATGTTAAACACGGTTGCACAACAGATGGCGCTGTTTTTAAATAATGACAAAATATGAATTACTTACTGCCAAAAAGCCAATTGAGTAAAATTTGTATTTGATTTGTATTTTTACTGTGTGTAATTACATTATTATTAACATATTTTAAACACCTTTCACAGAGCTTTGCAATAATTGTTAGAATTTTATCCAGGGACGGGTACTTTTATAAAGGGTGTTTTTTATAGAGGTATAGAACTTTAAGTTGGCATTACTTTTCAAGATGGCGACCGATTTAACAGCTGTCAACTGATTTATTCTCAGTTTGGTTTGGTTTTTCATCATGAATAAACTCGCGTCTGAACAACGCTTCTGTGCGGAAAACGTATCGCGCACTACGTCCATTTTATCGTCGACAAAATCGTCCATCAGAGCACTTAGTCCGATTAACCATAGAACGTTTTCGCACCACGATAACTTGCATACCCAGAGACGCCGTACGGTGCGTACAGAAGCAGCTATTGCTGCTGTAGAGCGTAGCATTGAAGAAGACCCGAATGAGTCCCTCCACCATGGAGCACAGGAATTGGATCTGTGTCCATCCACTTTATGGAAGATTTTGCGGAAGGATCTTGGTTTGCGTCCTTAAAAATCCAACTAGTGCAAGAATTGAAGGCAAACGATCACCAAGATTCGTCGAATGGGCCCAAAACGAGATTACCGGTGTTCCCGATTTTCATAATCGAATTTTGTTTAGCGATGAAGCGCACTTCCGGTTGAATGGCTACGTCAACAAACAAAACTGCCGCATTTGCAGTGAAGGTAATCCCCAAGTGTAAGTCGAAACGCCGTTACATCCGGAAAAACTAACTGTTTGGTGCGCTTTATGGGCTGGTGTAATCATTGGTCCGTACTTTTTCAAAAACGATGGTGCCCAGAACGTTACAGTCAATGGTGATCGGTATAGAGCCATGATTACTAACTTTTTCATTACTGAATTGAATAACCATGATGTCCAGGAGATGTGGTTTCAACAAGACGGCGCAACATGTCATACAGCTCATGTCACAATAGATTTATTGAAAGACACGTTTGGTGACCGCCTAATTTCACGTTTTGGACCTGTGAATTGGCCTTCAAGATCTTGTGATTAACCACCGCTAGACTATTTTCTGTGGGGCTATGTAAAGTCATTGGTCTATGCGGATAAGCCACAAAAGCTTGACCATTTGGAAGACAACATTCGCCGTGTTATTGCCGATATACGGCCACAAATGTTGGAAAAAGTCATCGAAAATTGGACATCCCACACACAACGTGTGTGGGCCCAGCTAGTCGTATGTAAATTTTTAAGTAATAAATATTTAGCTACTCAATTAAGGAGGAAGTTTTTACAAACTTGTCTAGAAATATGGTAAAGAAAAGCTTAATAAATACCAGCACCGTTTTTATGAATAGAAAATTACTTTGTTGTTCAAAAAAGAGTTTATTTTTTTACAATATAAAATCTTTAAAAAGTATCAAGTTATCAAACTGTTTTGTACATCGGAATTTTTGAACATATTGTCATAAAAACTAAAAAAAAATTAAAACAAAACACAAGAATATTTTTTTCTTGTGCCCGAAATCTATATTAATTTTTTTTTATCACCATAATAAACTTATTTTTTTTACATTCAGTTCGTTTTTCAAAATATCGCGTATTTTGTATTTACATTATAAAGGGTGATCCATTTCGAGGTACTTTTTTCAATAGCCTTTTTTGACAGATCTCTTATGAGTCGTGTCATGCTGTCATGTTAGTTTTGCTTAGTATTGTTCGGCATTTCATAATGGAAAGACTTACGCCTGAATCGCTTCGCTCTATGACCTCTTGAAAAGTTCTAAGAAGATCCGACGTTTTCGAGGTAAATTTTGTTTAGCCATGAATGGGCCTCTGGCTCAATGGGTATGTAAGTAAACAAAATTGCTGCATTTGGGAGCTGTCACTTCATCTAGAAAAAACAACGATTTGGTGTGGTTTGCCAGCCGGTGGAATCATCGGTCCATATTTCTTTAAAAATGATGCCGGTGCGAACGTAACCGTCAATGGCGACCGTTATCGCACCATGGTAACCTTACTATTTGATGCCTGAATTTGAAGCTCGTGATCTCGGCGACATTTGGTTTCAGCCAGATGGCGCCACTTCCCACACATCGCATCAATCAATGGATTTATTGAGATAACATTTCGGTGAGCACATAATTTTACGTTTTTACGCTGGATGGTCGATTGGCCAGCAAGTTCTTGTGATATCACATTGTTAGACTTTTTCCTGTGGGCATATGTAAAGTCCAAAGTATATTCGGACAAACCCGCTTCGATTCAAGCCTTGTAGGAAAACTTCACTCGTGTCATTCGCCAGTTCGCCACTCGAAATGCTCGAACGAGTCATCGAAAATTGGACTCAACGGATGGACGGTCTGCGACGTAGCTACGGCCAACATTTGATAGACATAAACCTCAAAAAATAAATGCCAAAGAATGTTCTTTCAAATGATAATAAACCTTCTCTATTAAATTCGAATTTTCTGTGTTTTTTTTTTTTTTTTTTTCTTTACAAAAGTAGGGAACCTCGAAATGGATCACCACTTATATTCGATTTTTACCCATTCTTGAAAAATTTTCATAAAGTTGCATATATTTTTTAAAACACATTTATCTTTTCAGCAATGAATAATCGTGGAATCTATTGGAAATGGCTGAAAACCTATGTAATAGAGCAAGAGTAGGAAGAATAATGTATTTGTGTTATTTAAGTTATTTTAAATTTATTTTAAGTTATTAAATTTGTATTGACTATCGATAGGTTATTTTTAGGGTATTAGAATAACCGCAAAAATCAGTTAATTTTACTACTTTAGTATGTTAAATTTTGTTTTTGTGGGTTGAAATAAATGAAAAAACATCACTTTTTACTGTTCTGAAAAGTTATTTTTTTGTGAGTTAAATTTAAACCAAAAATTATTTGTTTTTACACATTTCGCATTTCACATTTCGACATTCAAAAACAATTGAGAATTACATATTGTTTAAATCAAGGTATATTTATCTTACTAGGTAGTGGCGGCCCTACAACAAATACAACAATACAAGAACAACATGGCATTTTGTTGTTGCTTTGTAGTTCGAAATGTCAAAACACATAGAAGAAAATTGAGAAGGCGTGTGTGTGTTTTATTGCTTTCTCACTTCTGCACTATAAAATTTCTAAACACATACAACTTTTGATATGTCGAACTACGAAAACAGCTGGGCGGACGACACTACCTAGTAAAATATAAATACCTTGGTTTAAATGAAATGTTAGCGGAACGTTTTGTAAATGAAAAAAACAATTATGAAAAGTGATTTTTCATTTAATTTTAACTGCATAATATTTTCAGTGTAGTTGTGTAGAACTTTTGAATGAGGCTTAGTACGTTTTGTTTGCACTAGTGTTTTTTTTTTTTAATAAATGTATGTAAGTAATGTTGTTAAAAAATTCTTTGTTTTTGGTTTCTACACTCGAACTATGTTCGTGTTTCACTCAAAGCATAAAACTGCTTGAACTCACCGAAGTTCATTGTCATTATTATATTCAACATTTACTCACACTTATTCAAAACTACTTATGGAAACTCAGCAAGCTCATCGCATTTAGCGCGCTGGTCTTCATTGTTTATTATTGTCCACTCATCGTTACTCTTGTGCAAAGGCCCAAACCAAAAAAAAGTGGCTAAAATGAAAATACATTGGTTTGCTAAATATTTAGCAAAGTGACAAAAACCTACCTTGTTGAAAGCTGGTATGCTACTGATTTAAAATTTTTACATGTTTTGTTCTCTTTGTGAGATTTCGTTGAGATGGTATATGTACTTACAGACCCTTAGGGGTTTGTGTGGGGGCTCTTGCTCTCGTGCAATGAACAGACGTGAATTCAATGAAGTATTATAATGAGAGCCTTATGAGCTACATTTTTTCTGTTCACGTAGTGCTTTATCTGCCACTGCCATACAAAAGTAAATGCGTATTACTTTAGCATTTTAATCTTATTTAAATTAAAATTTACTTAATTTGTATATATTTCTGTGGCAATAAGGAATAATTGCTTAAGTCGACTTAAGCAAAATTTTAGTTACTGGCACCTTTGTAATCTCCGTAATCCAAAGTACCCGTGTGCAAATTTTCAATTATTTTGTACCATTTTTCAGGAAAGTATAGCGAAATAACTTTCTGCTTATATTTTTCAATGTCTAATTGCATTTGGAAAAAAGCTTAAGAAACTACTAAGTTATTTTTTTAAAGCATAGACACTTCTTTCACAACTTATTTATTGCAATGCCTGCGTACTTTTGGTAGATATAAGATTTTTTTCCAAAACATACGTTAGACTCTCGTATGTAAAGTTTTAAGATAAGCTATTTAAAAAAGAAATTAATTTTAAAGTTTAAAATTGCTCTGCTACTAAACTTAAAAATCAGACTTAAGCACTTTTTCCTTATTGCCACAGATTTCATATAATCAGTTGTTTTCAAAATTTGAATACTTAATTTACAAACTTTAAGACAAATATTTCAGTTGTTTAAATGTAAAATCTAATACTCCTTCAAAGTACAATTGTGTTAATGTGTTTACGTAAATATGTATCGACGCTTATTTGCATGTATATACATATCTGCAATCTTAATAATGGTAATGCCGTATACATATACGAATACAAATACAGATAAAAATGGTTGAGATAACACATCTTCATAATTGCGAAACCCTTTAAATAACTGTTTCCTTGGGTCTTTGAACAACACATGCTAGCACTTGACACATACACATGCACAGTATTTGTTTATGTAGAAGCTGCCATTATGCCAGTTATCTTAACACAACCTCTATAAATTTCTCATTAATTTCACAAACAACTTACACTCTGTCACTTAGTTGTAGTGTTAGTAATGTTAGCAGCATGACCATTACAATTTTATCGTTAGGGTACGTACGGTCACGTGTTAGGCAAATATTATACACGCTTTAGACTTGCACACATTTACATATATATGCCACAAACTATTAAAGAGATTTCTGCACAAGTGTAGACACATATAACTATTTTGGATAGAAGCTATAAAACCAAAGAAACCAAATTTAAATACAAACTGTTATATTTTACAAAAAAAAAAGAAACAAAAACAAAAGAGATACAAAGAATCGTTACACAAATTATATTTATTTTTAGCAATAATCTGGTTTGTGAGTAAACAAAAAACTAACAAATTGGAACAACAATAAAGAAGCTTAAAATCGTTTAAGTCTTATCTTAAGTACAATGTTATGTTTGTTGTTCATACGATAATAGTTTTGGTTTCCTTATAAAGGGTCTCTCATTAGGCGCTTCCTGTCCTTCAATTGAAATGAAACAAAGTGTGTGTGAGATGTTATTTAAACTTTTTATTCGTTTAAAAGGCCTAATGACGTCATTATTTATGGAATATAACATTATGTTAATGTCCTACACGTCTTCACTTTTTGCCTTATCCTGACGACGGACTTGGCACTGGGTGAAAACAGCGCCCTTGCTGTGTAAAGCGTCAGAAAAAGTAGTTTAGGGGTCGGAGACTATTTAAACTCCCCACACGCTATTGCTGCAGCACACCGGACTAAATCGCTCTACCTACAATTTTGATCCAAAACACAGTACAGGAAGTGCTTTACCAATAACGGTTACAGAGATTTGGGGAATACCTGTGGGGCTACCGATTGGCATGGTACCAGTCGTTTAGACACTGTTCAGACTGCGTTCCACTGGTTCATATCGTCCAATTTTAGGCAATAATCCAGATCCCGTGCAGTGCAATCCGCAGGGTCTGGTACCCTCATATAAACCGGAAGCATTAGCTTGGAGGTGTTAGAGGTCAACAAGACAAAAATATTTCCAGTGTGGGGTACCGCGCATCCGAAATGTCAAATTTTCCATGACTCTGTTGCCCAAAACTGGTTGAATTTGACTGATTATATTGACTTTAAAGCTTTGTGGCTTATTCGCATACACCTGCGACTTAAGAAAACCAACAAGAAAAAGTATAATAAGGTAAGGTCGCACGATATCGGGGGTTCGTTCACATAACTGCGATAGAAAATTAACAAGTACTTAAATTTCCAATTGGGGCATGAGCTGTAGGGATGCATTGGAAGCCTCCCCAATTTGATCATTTTGTGGATAGCGAGGAGTAATGCTGAGATTTTCTCAATGGATTTTAATTTTTTCCTTGACAAAGGTCTGTCTGTGTGTGTGTGTTCGACTCACGTTACAACTACTAGATGAATTTTAATATAATTTTGTGAATAGGTACCTCATTACCCTTATTCAAATATAGAATACTTTTTTCTGCAAAAATATCTTATTTTTAGGAGAAAGTGGAGAAAAAGCAGTGAATGTACGCAAATCTACCGATATGTACACTTTAATTTGGGATATCTTAAACATCTTTTACAGAGCTTTACAAGAATTTAAAATGCCTGGTGAAATAACATCAACTAATCTGCTTCAATTGGTTTGCTATAATCTTGCGATTGGAGAAACAGTGCAAGAATTGTCTAAAATGTGTTCAATAACAAGGCTAACTTTTTACAATATTGTAAGTCGTAACAAAAGTCAAAATAGGCTCACGTTAGAGCTTTGAACTGGCAGAACTCGAAAGATTTTTGAGAGAACGTAATGTGCTTTAAGGAAGAAAGTAGACGAAAACCCTTAGGTATCCACAAGAACACTTTCCCGTGAACTAAGAAAAGAATGTAGCGTGATAGTCTTCCACAAAATGGTAAGGCAGGTCTTCTTTAAGTAGAACGGATATTCATCAAGAGTAGCTTGAAAGAAACCATTGCTTACAATGCAACACAAAGAAAGGCGTTTGTTTCTTGTTGTAACGCATATTTTCAAATCTGTCGACTACTGGCATGTCGTTGTATTTTCTTATTAACAAGTATTTCTGTTTTTAATCTTGTCTTTTGTCCTTATTTTTTCTGTTAATATTAATTTAGTAAAAAAAATTAATAAAAATAAAAAGGTACCAACATTTTCTATTATAAAAGTCAAAACCAAAATTGTCCACTATGTCAAAAGATTTTCTTGACAGACTTTATTTGCGAAGCACTTTAAAAGTAAGAGTGTTAAAATTAGGTTTTGGTATGGATTACTTTAAAAAAAATCGAATAAAATGTTGTCAGGACACACATACAACGTGTGTGGGCACAGCCAGTAATAAATAATATTATTCGCCGGTATACAGTTTACCCTTTCCAAGGTATGATATTCGCATGTTTCTTTATGAGTTAATTATTCCTAACGCATAAAAATTTTTATGCGCGATTGAACTTTTCAAGTCTTAATAGAGGTGAAAGATTACTGTTTTAAGACAAACTTTTCAGATTTCTAATTCGCAATTCTATGGTCATGCAGTAATAATCATCTTGAACGATATTTCCCTTAGCTCTTACGATATTAGTAAAACATATTGATTCTAGAAAATATTATCTGTTACTTCTGTGACTCTTTGACTCAATCACAAATAAGAAACAACGAAATAGCTTTTTTAAATTGCGTTTGAACCACGACGCTGTCACTTCAATTACTCTTAGTCACCACAGATCGATCTTTATTATTCTGTGTAACCAACCCGACCCAACCCGCTCAAATAAAATGATTCAGTCGCTTCACTTACTCTCATTTCTAAATCGTCCATTATCATTTCATGGAATTATTTGAAGGTTGTTAGTTTGGCGAACTCTTTTACGTCATCTTTTAGACTCTTTGTCACAGTCTTTCAGACTGTTTGGGGTCGCTCAATTGTGCTAGTTTGATTGAGGTAAAGTTCTTCTCTGCTGGAAAGACATATGTAAATATATGTGACGCAAGATGACGAAAGGGTCCGTATAAAACAAAATTTCATATATTCTGTTGCACCAAACGATATCTTGATATGAACTACAAAATAGATTTTATTACATATTTAATAAGGCAGTCTTAACAACTGAAAACTTGCACAAATTAGTTGGCCTTATTTAACCTCGGTTAAATAATTTTGAACTAAAAACTTCAAAACGCCGCACAGAGGAGTATTTGGCCTGAAAAGCTGGCCAAAATTATTAAACGTGTTTTTTGAATTAAAAGTTTTAGTTTTTTGATAGTTTTAGGTGTAGTATGATATAAAAAGTCTAGTGGCTGATTTTGAAAAAATTACACTGCGAAACAAAAAAAACTTTTCTCTACCGTAGAAATAAAAGTATGTGGACTATATGGATTTTGATGCCCTTAATTCAAATCTGTTTTCCGTTTTTCTCTAGTACGTAAGGATTTTCTTTTAAAGGCGTGGCATACTTCATACCCTAAATCGTTGGGTTGCCTTATATATTTTGCCATAACTTGAAAACGTGTTCTCCGATTTTAATAGCAGGAGGATCAGAAGATGCACTGGAAAATTCTGCCTAAACTAACCATATACATTTATTTTATATCTATTACTATTTTGGAGTTATTAAAAATTTAATGTCGAAAAAAAAAATTTTCCATGCAAAATGCGTCAACTTTTTTGTTTTCAAAATGCAATAAAAAATTTTAGAACCAAAACGTTAAAATTTTAAAGATTTTTCTAAAAGCCACATTCCTAAGGAATAAAAGACGGTATAAATCGCAAAACTCAATTAACAAATGTTGATTTTAAAGGTTTAAACTCATTCTTGACAGACTGTATGTACATACATACATATGATTTACAGTCTAATTAAAAAAAAAATTTTTTGTATGAAAAAAGGCTTTATTATATTCATTTTATATTATTTAATACTTTATAAACGGAAAAGTTAAGACTTGAAATCAATAATTCAAAATACATAAAAATTTATGACGATATGAAATGTTAAGAAAAAGTGCCCGATGAGCAAAAATAGAAGAAATGTGAAAATTTAAAAACATCATCAAGAACAATGGCGCAAACTCGCGCACACTTTTTTTTTTTGTTTCTAAAATTAGAGATTCCAAATTTTATTGTGGTAACAAACATAATTCGTAGACATGCTAACCTCACTTTTAAAAATCTCTTCTTTTCCTTTTTTTGCAAAAAAAATGTATAATTTAATTTTTTTTTAGCTTTTGAACGAATTGTTTCAACATATTTTAAATTTTCTTTTTTCTTTTTTTAATAACTTTTGATCAAACCTTTCAGCGAAAAAACTAATCTTTGTTAAACCTTTATTCGTTTAGCCGCCAAAAAATATCATATAAATTTCCAGAAACCGCAATAATTCTTGCAAAAAAAACCGACTTCAAAACAGATAGAAGGGCACCAATTCTAAACTAAAAATGTAAGAAGTAATCTGTAAAAATTAGATTTGAATCAAATAAAAGATGCGCCAAACTTAGAGGGAAAAAATGAAGATTATTTGAATGTCAAGCCTCTCCTCTTTTCATCAGCATCCGTGTTTTATAGGGGCACCATTCAAGCCTCTGTCTACGGTTTCACAGATAGGAGCACACAGATCAAATAACATCACATATTCGGACATCCTTTAATTTACAATGTTAAATTAAAGACCTGTTGTTATACGGGACTTGGCCACAGAGATTCTTTGTAAATTTCAACTATCTGTCTATAACGGTTAAAATGTTTAACCATATATATCAAACTACATGAGATATTGGAACACCCTTTACATTATAATTCCAAATATTTATGCTTGTTATCATACCAGAGATAGTAGTGGACATTCTGCCTAATTTTCAAGTGTTTGTGTTTAACGGTTCAAAAGATAGGGCCATATAGATCAAATTATATATATTATGGGGACACCCTTTAATTTCTAAATTCAAATTGTATACTTGCTATAGTGGACTTTGCATTACAGGTTCCTTGTAAATTTCAGCGGTCTGTCTATAACAGTTCAAAAGTTTGGCCACACACATAGAATTAAATTAACTATTGGGACACCCTTTTAGTTCCAAATTCAAATTTTATACTTTTTGTTAAAGCTGACTTAGCACTACAGGTTCTTTGTAACTTTCAGCGGTCTGTGTACAACTGTTCAAAAGTATGGCCGTATACATCAAATTAAATGAACTATTGGAGCACCCTTTAATTTAAAATTTTGAATATTTATACATTTTATTATAGCGGTCATAGTAATCGACATTCTGTCAAATTTTCAAGGTTTTGTCTATAACGGTTCAAAAGATAGACCCAAATAGGTCAAACTATGTCACCTATGGGGACACCCTTTAAATTTTAAATTTATTTTTATATTCATTTCTGCTGTTGAGAGCTATAGCGACACGCATTTTTTTTTAAATTTAATTTGGTGCCCTTTACGGTTCTTAATACACGTAAAAAACATGTATGTTGTATGGAGACACCCTTTAATTTTTAATATAATGAACTATTTTTAAAATGGGACCAACCTGAAACCATAACCTTTCAAATAAAGGAACAAATTTTAAAATCGGTTCAGAAATGGCTGAGTTCTGCGGTTACATACATAAAAAAGCAACATTCAGACGAATAGATAACTTCCTTCTTTTTTGGAAGTCGGTTAAAAAACATTTAAATCTCATATAATTGTCTTCACTTTCCTGACTTTAGCAGGGTCTCAAATCGCAACTAAAAATCTTCAAAATTTACAATGTAATGTATAATATTGTTGTCTGTCGAGCTACGTACTTAGTTCCTTCGATTTCTTAAAATTCAGTTTTACCTTTTTGGCCAGCTTTTTGGGTGAAATACTCCTCTGTGCGCCGTAACTTCGTCAATTTCTTAGATTTTTGCCAGATTTTTGTTATGTGCTGTCCAGTGTTTTGTACTTTATAGAGAAGCAATTAGATCCCGATTTCGATCCCTGGCAAGATGAGGTGCCTTTCGTCTATTTGTGTCACATATAATAAACCAATTATTTCGTTAAAAATTTGACAAGTTTAAATTTTTAATTAAATATTTAGAAACAAAATAATCATCTAAATCGCAATATCTTTTACTTAAGAAAAACAAAAACAAAATACCACACGTTTACCAAACACTTCAGAGAATATAATAGAAATATTATAACAATAACTGAACCTCTTAAGGGCAATAACAACAACAGTAACAATAAAGTTTTGCAACTAATCTTGCAAGTAATCTTAATTAATTTAAATTTGTTCGCAGTAATTGAAAATCTATCGCAATAGAAACATTAAAACAGTCAGCATCTTCATCTTCTTCTTAAATCAACACAATAAAAACATTTATCCAAATTACAATTTCTTATTGAATTAAGAAATCGAAAGGAACATAAAGTAGAGATTTCACATAAAATATACAAAAAAAAAAACAAAGAACAAAATGGAAACAGACTATAATAAAATGAAAAACGAACCAGCAAAAAGAGAAATGAAAAAGAAATCTAATAAGATAACAATTCTGACAATTGTCGGTTTAGTTTTATTTGTGTCATAAAAAACCTTCTATCAAATGATTGCCAAAAACAAAACACTAATACACATGCAAACGTACGCTCACAATATCATCAAACTAAACAAGTTTTTTTATGTTGTTTTCGTAAGTGCTAATGCCTTTTTTTTTAAGGAAATTTTCCTTTTATTGGAAAGGAATTGCAATAGAGCCGGGCAGATTTTAATCTCTAATGCTGTTTATGTTGTTCCATATTTTGTTAGTTTCTGTCTTCAATGGAGTTTACTGTACCTCCAGCCTTTAGAGATAGTTGTAACATTTTAGTACTAATCTTTAACCACCAAACGCCGGTCACAGTGACAGTTGTCTGTATGCAAACTATTTGTCTATCTTCAGTATGCTTCGTGGAATTAGTTCCTGAAGACAATTTAAAAATCGGAATAAATCAAATTAAATCGTTCGTTGGTGTTCGCATCACTTCAGAACGGCTGCACCGATTTTTGAATTTTTTTTTAATCTTCATCATTAAAGAAAGAAAAATTGACCACGCCCACTGTTTTAAGTAGCCTAAGAACTAAAATAGGTAGATCTTTGAAATTTTAAACCGATAACCTTCTTATTTATATAAAATTTTGCGAAACACACGCTGGATTGGAATAGATGGAGTGGTACCTTCCATTCAAAATCAGCAATTATTATCGTCTACCTGAAGATCTGCAAGAGGAAGAGTCTTGATACTTCGGACAAGTAACCCTCAGGCTACTTTGCATAGTTTTTTAAAACACAGACTAGATTAGGACAGTGGGCGTGGTACCTCCCATACAAAGTGAATAATCATTATTGTGTTCCTAGAGAACTACAATATGAAAATTTACACAAGTAGACCTTATACTAACGTACATAAAAGGACGAAGGCCGCTGCAGCCAGTTCCTATAATTGTAATTATTAATTTGCAAATTTATTTACTTTTAATAAATAAAATAAATAAATAACGTACATAATCTAGCAAAATACAGACTGAATTAGGATGGTGGGCATGGTGTCTCCCACACAAAGTAAACAATTATTATCGTGTTAATACGTATAGTCTAGTAAAAAACAGATTATATGGGAAGAGTGGGCATCATACCTTGTCTATAAACTAAAACAATTTTGTCGTGAGAATAGCGTGCGTTTTCGATTTAAAGGTTGGCCATACTTTTCTTCCATGTGTTTATTGTATTTTTTGTGGATGGGTGTAGCGAAACGCACCGGGGATAGCTAGTTAGAGATAAAACTATTTTGCTAGCAATCCGAAATTTCTGCATTTAAGTCGAGTACAGAAAAAATAACACCTAATTTTTTTAAAACTTTAAAGCCAGTAAACCGTTTTAAAGTGTTAACCATTTTTTAAATTGGTAAAATCTAGTGAAAAATTGTATGGAAGTGCTCCCAGACTTAGAAGTACTTATGAGTTCTAAAAATTAGTTTTTTTAGTCTGTAATTGGAGTAACGGGGAAAAAATTTAAATTCCGTAGTTATTGGTTATTTTGGCGTTATAGCAGTTATCTTAAGAGCATTTACACTTTACAGAGCTCTCCTGTAAAATTTAATTTTACTCTTGGATTTCTTTCTATTTGTGTGGTCACATATCAAATCCAAAAAAAACCAATTTATGTGAAATGTTCCCAAAATTGCCAAATGAGAAGTTTTATTTTATTTGTTGTTATTGTGCTACAGAGGTGCCTTGGGAGTCTGGTAGGTAGTGTGCTAGTCTATTAGTCCGGGTTTATGGGTTAGATTCCCACTAAAGACTCTGAAAATTGTCACTACAAATTGGCAGAAAGACCAGAAGGAGCTTGGATATAATATGGGTACCTACAAATGGTTAACTGCATTAGTGACAGGTCAGCGACTCTTAATTATATTATCTGGCTAAGATAAAAATCGACAAAAGACGATACTTGCAGACTGTACCTGGAAAAAAAACTAATTAAAGGCTTTGGAGCAAGGTCAGACACATAATAAATGAAAATGCTTTCCATATCATATGAAGATGATCTCCAAATTCTTAAGCAAATGTTATCAATTGCCATAGATGAGAAAGAAAGTCGACATGTATCAGTCGCCAGTCTGAAATCACTACAGTCGAGAGTAAAAGGCTTGTGACAGCACGAGACTCAATGAAAGTAAGGTTTTCGTAAATTTCCAGTCGGATACCAGAATTCATTCATTAAGAAACTAAGTGGGTCGAAAAGGGACAGATGAAGTTAGTGTGTATTCCCCCAACAAAATAATAATAATCAAAAAAAATAAAATAAATTCACATTAACCTCTATTATTTTAAGTTATAGAAAAGAAAAAATAATAATTTATTTCTATTTATATCTTACTTTTTAAAAGTATTTATTTTTCTTACAAAAATACCTTTCAGAGAAACCCCTCTTATTTGGCTGTCTTTTCGGTACGCTTTCGCTTACTAACACTCTCGTTAAGAGTCATAGGCATCACTGTGATCTCAGTAGGGCTTAGAGGAAAGTGTGACTAAAAATACGTTAGGCTGGCTAAGGCTAAAAAGGGTGTGCGATATCGTTGCAAAAATGGCACTTCGTTTAGAAAGTTGTCTTAATCCATTTACTATTCAACATGTAATGATCAAATACATGTGGACTAGTCTAATAAACAATCAGCAATAACTGTACGAAAAGCAAAAAGTGATTAGTTTAAAACATTTCATCTGTCTATGAGACTTTCCGCGGTTGTGCGTCACTTTCCATGCAGATGCTGTCAAAGTTATTATTCTTAACATATAAGTCTAACCGTCCCTATAAGAAAACACCTTATTTGGTGATGCTGTTGTTTATTTAAATTCGTTACGAATTGAGCGCGTGTGTGTCCCTGTTTATTTTATCTCTCTCGAGGAAAACATATCAACACATACACAAACAGATACAAATTAATGGTCACTTTTATATAGTATATTCAGACAATACCATAACAATCACCCAAAGAAAATCTTCGCACATGTTGCGACACTTTTTAGAGCAACTACAAACGAACACTAATACGTTTCGCACATACATACATGTGTATGTAAATAACAAGGAAAACGATAAAAGAAAATTTCGTATTGACAAAAAAAAAAGACTGTCGATTTTGATGTTATTTTTATTTTGTTGTTTAATTTTTTTATTCCGTAAGTTAACGATTCTGTAAATCCTATCGATTGACCATGAAGATTTAATCTGATATGTTTACAAATATTTAGAAACATTTTGGCTTTAACACATCCAAGTATTTACAAAAGAGGTACGTTAACAAATTTGTTGGTTACCAATACAGTGGGGCACTTCAAGAAAATGCTGGTAAATTCACTTATAATATTGACCATGCTCTTTCAAAGGTTATATTAGTCATATAATCTACGGGATTGCTAAAACAAATTTAAGTCATCAATTCATATCACTGTGAACTCTTCGACTGATGTTAAATATTTTTACACAAAAAAAACTAAAACGGAGCTATTACTTTTGGTAAATTATCAGACTGCCTAATGCCCATTATAATGTTGGCAATGACACCCTGATATGTTATGTTTATCGACCTTTTTTATTGAAGATCATGTTATAATGGACATAAGAGTAAATCTTCAAAAATTCTAATTCGCTTGATCAGAGACCAGTTCTATAAAAGACCTTTAAAAGCAATTCCCTTACTTAAGGGACATTTCTGTGAAGGTCTATTCAAAGTGTCATAGTGTCTATAGATTTAAATACGTTTCCAAAATGTCCCATAATGGCTCAGAGTCCTGTCCCACTTTGAGTAGTAACTTTGACTTTCATGATTTCAAAGTGACGTTGTAATCGATGCTTTATAACAACAGTACAACAATTTCAAACTATGGGATCCGACGATTTCAATTATTTCTCTTAAGTTATTGGATATAAATCCAACTACCCTTTGGCAAAAACTGAGAGCAGCAAAGGTAATGACATAATGTGAGTATGCTAATGCCCGCGTCGACTAATCTCAATTCTATAGTGACTAGTAGTACGCTATTCTGTTAGTCTTGAGGGTTGCGATTTCCATTTCCGCAAAGACTTTGGGTGTTTTGTGCAGACAAGCATGAAGTATTGTTCTCTTAAAAAGATACTGAATTTATAACAACAAACCTTGCATGTCTTGAAAACTAATTTTGAAGCAGAAATCTAAAATTTGGACTCAGATGTTTTGATAGCAACAATTAAAAATGCCGTAAAAGGACCATAAATGTATGTATATCAACTCGGGAGGGAGTCATTTGGCAGCTTTATTTATATCAACTTAATGCCATTAATTTTACATCTTCAAACTAACTTTTTGTTAAAATAAAAATGGTAGCCAAATTATAGTATGAAATAACATTTCTTTTAAGCCTCCTCTTATTTCCCTGCAGCGCACAGTGGGTAGAATCAAAATATTTTGGAAATAACCTATTCATTTATAAACGGCTAGGCCGATTGATCCAAAATTTGACATGAGCATAACAGAGGAGTATCTGAACTTAAGATTTAAAAGGCGGTACCATACATCCTCCCGGATTGGCGCTATGTGGTCTCCAATTTGGGAACCTCGTACCTGAAAATTATTTTACAGGTTGCCGTATCTTCAGTTTTATTCTGATTTTTTAAAGTTACACATGGTCGTAAAGGTATTGTCAATACCTACAAAATGGTATCCAAATTTGCAAGCAACAATTTAAAATAATTGAGTTATAAGCATTTTAAGAAATAAAATTCAGGTTTTCTCAAAATATTGGGTACAATTTTTACCAAATTGGTTTAAATCTTTTATCGTAGTTAGCGACAAAATATTTTTGATAAATTTGAAGATTGTATTTTTACTGAGTTAACAACTAGTCGATTTTCATTTTAAAAAATTCAAAGTTATTGTAATTTTTTGTACTTTAGTTCAAAAAGGGCCATTAACGTTTTTTTTTTTTATAGAAAAACTTTCTGAAGGAAAATATAAAAATTTTATATTTTTTTATAAGCGAATTATATGTGTGCCCGTTTAAACAAAATTTGTGAGGCACTGTCTTGATGTGCATATTTAAATTTAACACTTTGGAAAAAAAAAGAAAAAAAAATTTATTTCAAGATCACCTTTGGAAAAAAAGGCAAAAGTATTTTAAATAAATATCATTATTAGAAAATTTTGTACATTTAAAGACGTAAAATAATTTGAGAAATAAAAAAAAAAATCAACGATAAAAAAGTGTAGATTCTTGGACACGAAGACTCTTAAGGTATGTAAAAATTGGGTTTCTTTGAGTAGCACAATTCTAATTGAACTGTCTTTCCCCCAGGATCATCATAACCGTCTTTTTGTATTACCCTTTTTTCAAATTGAAACAAGGGGGATTTTTATTTGGGAAAAGTTGCCAAAAGCGATACAAAACAATAAAATTTTGGTTCAAGATATACTACATTTATCTTCAATTCTAGCTGAGCAGAACTAAATTCTTCATCATAACCAATTTTGAAACAAACTAAATGCGTTGTGTAATTAATTAAATAAAAACAGGCAATATTCTACTAGATCCACGTCTCCTAGTTAACAAATTTAGCTTAACTCTAAAAATTAACTAACTACAATCTATTTATTTCCTAGCAAAATGTTTCCTTAAAACAAAAAAATACCTATAATTTTTTTTATTCCATAAAATTAATTACATCTAAACACTTTTTAAAAAGTAAAAATATCTTTAGAATCTAACTACATTCGTACATAAATAACCTTTTTTATATCGAAATTTTGGCATTGGCCTATATATTCTAAAATGTCAAAGCTGTGATAGAAAAAAGAAGACTGCTGTGATACAGCTATCAATCGGCTCAGCCGTTTATAAATGACTAGGTTATTTCCAAAATATTTCGATTCTGCCCCACGGTGCAGATTATTATAAAATTGTCGGTTAGATTGTTGGTTAAAAATTTGATTAAAAACTGCTTGGGTCCACACACGTTGCCCATCCCATCCCTGGATAAAATTCTAAAATTTTTATAAAATTCTAAAAATAATTGAAAGCCTCTTTAAAAGGTGTCTAAAATATTTTAAGAACAATGTAATTCCACCAAGTAAATACACAAATCAAATATAGATTTTATTCAATTGGCTATTTGGCAGTAAGTAATTCATATTTTGTCATTATTTTAAAACAGAGCCATCTATTGCGCAACAGTGTTTAAAATATCCTACTTTTAAACCGGAAATTGCAGTACGTTAAACCGGATATTGCATACTCTCAGAAAAATACTTTTTAATTTTATAATGATTGCTTTTCTACAAGCGTCATTCCCATTTGATAACGAAGCCTATGCAGCAGATTTTAATCAAGAAAATTCCTTAAAAGCCCTTTTCCATGTTTAAGCTGAGCACTGTTTGGTAACAAAAAGATTTTTTACCGAAAGCAAGTAAGCAAAATTCTACTGAATTGGCGTGTTAATGAAACAAGTTGTCGCACTTGAAGCAATTTGGAGGCCAGCGGATGCATTGAAAAAAAAAAAACTAAAGGAAGCAGTTTTTCACTTATTCTAGAAGAATTTCATATGTTTTAATTATACATCAGTTTTTACTATTTAGCTTTTTTTAAAGATTAAATTATCAATACTATAATTAATTTAAATTGTTTTTTAATATTTTTAATTTAATATATGTAGCAGAAATTTTCTTTTTTAATTTTTTTACAAACCCTCAGCCCCACAGTAAATACATTAAAAGTACACGAATGTAGTTTAACCGTTTTTGCTTTGGCTTTTTTTGTACACATACTTTTCGGTCATTTTGTTTTTGCAAAATTTTTGAAAGGAACTTAGTAATTGAAACCTCATACGCAAAATGAACGCAAATGAACTACAAAACGGCCAAGCAAAGGAAGACAGTGAAATTGATTTGGTTGCTCATTCAATTGTTTGTTTTTCATTTATATGTTGTAACATCCATTTGTTTTTTTTTTTTCTTTTTCTATACAATCACATTACTAAAGCCTGTTCGCTCTTTGGAACATTCAAGTCCCTCGAAACTACTTCAATCAAATAACCTGATGGGCTTTAAACCCCTGTGCCTTGTGCCTTATACTGTATAATGTAAAATACGATTTGGGTGAGGATAAATAGATATTTTTGTAATGGTTTCAACTATGGATGTGGGTTTGTTGTTTATTCTTTTAAACTAGAGAAGTAGTAGTTGTAGTGGTGGTGGCATTTTGTACAGTTGTATACTAGTGGTCTGCATTGCCTTTGTTGTTACCGTGAGTCTTTACAAGTTTGTAGAAGTAAACAAGAGGATATTAATGTGTTGGCCGTGATTATAGCCGAGCCAGCCAACAAATGGATTTTATTTGTATGTTTGTGTATAAGTGTGTGTGGCTGCGTGTGTGTGTTTGGGTTTCTAGATGAGTAAAACAATTGTGTAGTTTGTCGAATTGTTGTCAATGTTGTTTGTTTAGAATTATTGTTTGTGTTGGTGTTGTTTTTTTATGCATTCCAGAGTAAGTATGTCCGTATGTATGTCTGTATGTCCGCACTTCTATATGTATGCGGTTTGATTTATTGCAGCCGATACAAAAGATTATTATATAGAATTGATTGTTAGGCATGAATCCATATATCATGGTTTCATCTTGCAGTTTTCAAACAAATACTCGTAAATCAATGGAAATTTTGTTGGAGAGTAAATGTTTCGACTGCATGTACTTGTATACAACTGTTAGAATGTATATTAGTTAGTATTTATTGCTGTACTCGTTATTGGTCACCACTAATTGAATTTTTAATTTAAATAAATTTTATTTCATTCAACTGCATACGAATTTAAGGAAAAATAATAACAAAATTATTTTGTAAATATATTTAGAAAAAAAAAATATATTTGAACCAAATGCCTGGCAACGGAAAACGGAAGTGTGTTTATAAATTGCAGGAATATCAATATATTTAAATACCTGTTTCAACAGGATTGTTTTAATATCAAACTATTTGCCCGCAATTAGTTATCATTAAACGCTTTAAAAAATAAAGAATTTAACATATAGTAAAATAAAATAAAAAATGTGCTTTAGTCTGATCATTCATTCTAACGCAATATAGATTGCGTGAAGGTCCTAATCTTAGAAAAAAAAAATCGGTTAAATTTTTATAGTAAGTAATTAATATTTTGTCATTATTTTAAAACAGCGCAATCCAATACAAAAAATTTTCTATAAAATTTAAAAAAACACTTTCTATAAAATTTTCCAAAAAAATTTTCTATAAAATTTTTAAAAAAAAATTTTTCAAAAAAAATTTTCTATAAAATTTTACAAAAAATTTTTCTATAAAATTTTACAAAAAAATTTTCTATAAAATTTTACAAAAAATTTTCTATAAAATTTTACAAAAAACTTTCTATAAAATTTTACAAAAAATTCTCTATAAAATTTTTACATAAAAATTTTCTATAAAATTTTACAAAAAATTCTCTATAAAATTTTACAAAAAATTCTCTATAAAATTTTATAAAAAATTCTCTATAAAATTTAACAAAAAAATTTCCTATAAAATTTTACAAAAAAATTTTCTATAAAATTTTACAAAAAAATTTTCTATAAAATTTTACAAAAAAATTTTCTATAAAATTTTACAAAAAAATTTTCTATAAAATTTTACAAAAAACTTTCTATAAAATTTTACAAAAAATTCTCTATAAAATTTTTACATAAAAATTTTCTATAAAATTTTACAAAAAATTCTCTATAAAATTTTACAAAAAATTCTCTATAAAATTTTATAAAAAATTCTCTATAAAATTTAACAAAAAAATTTCCTATAAAATTTTACAAAAAAATTTTCTATAAAATTTTCCAAACAAATTTTCTATAAAATTTTCCAAAAAAATTTTCTATAAAATTTTACAAAAAAATTTTCTATAAAATTTTACAAAAAAATTTTCTATAAAATTTTACAAAAAAATTTTCTATATAATTTTACAAAAAGCTTTTCTATAAAATTTTACAAAAAAATTTTCTATAAAATTTTGCAAAAAAATTTCCAATAAAATTTAACAAAAAATTTTACAAAAATTATCGATAAAATTTTTACAAAAAAATTTCGATATAACTTTTACAAAAAATTTTCGATCAAATTTTGTAGAAAATTTTCGATAAAATTTTTACAAACAATTTTCGATAAAATTTTAAAAAAATTTCGATGAAATTTTTACAAAAAATTTTCGATAAATTTTTCCAAAACAATATCGATAAAATTTTTACAAAAATAAATTTTATATATTAATATTATATTTGTAATAATGAAGTTGAAAACCATAAATATTAAAACCAAATGTATATTATTGTGAAGTTGGAAACATAACAAAGTCAGAGAATATTTAACATTACTATGGTGAAGGATTTATAAGATTCGGCATGGCCGAATAAAGCCCTCTGACTTGTTTTAGAACAAGGTTGTATAAAATTCGGCACAATATATATGTATATATATATATATATATATATATATATATATATATATACATGGCTCAAATAAAATGTAAATATGTTTAATTTTATAATTAGCACAAATTCAAATAATTTTCCACATTCTCTTAATGTATTTATGAGCGTCTATTTGTATGATTATACAAATATAAATAAGTATGTATGTGCAAGTGTAGTATAGTATTGCCAAAAGCAATGGAACAACAACAGTTAAAACATTAACCTGACACTCTAAACAGCACCAAATATTTTTATGACCTCTATATAAAACTGTTGAGATCTGACAATGTTTAAATTGTACCAAGTTAGCATCAAATGTACCAGTAACTGGTATTACTTAAAAAACAAACAATAAAATACGAGAAATCAATTGAATTTTTTTTTTAAGAAATAATGGAAACATATATGTATCTGCCAAATACTGCCGAGAAATGATTAAGACGACGACAAAATATTCTAACCAAAATAAATAATAAAAATCATCAATTTGTACAGTATTGGAGAACTATTAAATTCAAATATTTTTTATTTTTAGGAAAATTAAAAAATACATATATTGATTAAATAAAAAAATAATTATTAAATGAATTTTATATTAAATTGTATCAAAAAAGCAAAAAGTGTATCAAATTTAGTACAAATCCCATCAAATCTATAAGGATTTTTTCTCACTCTCTCTCTCTCTTTCCCTTTCGCCTTAACAGTACTAATATTTATGTATGTTGGAATTTGTTGCCGTCATGTTATTTGTGTTGGGGTTATGGCCACACAAACGCCAATGAAAATACATATTTACGTGCTTATAAATATTGAATTGACTTTTTGATATTTCCGTTTCTGTGCAAATGTGCTTGCAGCTTATTATGGCCTACAAAGTTGTTGCTAGTGTAAATTTCCACCGTGTTGAATGTTGTCCAATTTAACACAATGTAAATAAGCAAACACAAAGCGTTATAATGAGACTGTTTTACACAATTAAAAAAAATGTTAAAGCAGCAGCGTAGAAAATAATAACTAAAGGTAGTATTTTCAGTAAAAATGCTTGTGCTCTCTTCATTGTTCCTACTTCGCAGTTCAGTGACTATTTGGACAAAAAAAAAAAAAGAAGTTCAGCTGGTAAGTATTATTTTTAATTAGCTCTTTAAAGCTAAAATATAAAATAAATATTTAGCCCTAAAGCAAAAAGCTTAATGGTAAATATGTAGTTATTAATTTTTGTTAAGTAAATTTATTATCGTCCCTGTTCGGAGTATTCTACTTTTGATAAAACTGTAAAGCTTCGGGATAGAATTTTTTCATTTTCATACATGTACATACATATATTGGAAATGGAATACATATCGGCCGAAATCTACAAGAGTATTGGAGATTGGCCATTGCAATAGTTTAATTATATCGTACTATTTTTAAATAAATTAATTATTTATTTAGGTTTAAGTTCCTTATTATAAAGAGATAAAGAAAAATTAGAAACTAGCAGAATGTAATACATTTTCTGGTTCGCTACATCTGTCGTCAGCAGTCTTCGTGTCTATCTACAAGGTAGGTTTAATTAATTTTCTATTTAAACAAACTTACCAAAGAAATAGGAAGAATGTAATACGAAGAATTAATAATGAATTCGCTTGTGGTCGTACAGTCATTAATGACGCCCTGCCATTAGGTAAGGCACTTTTTCCAGATTTAGCCCTTTGCGACTATTTCCTTATTGAGAAATAAAAAACGTATAAAGATGCCGATGCTAATGTATCAAGCATAAGGGGAAGTAAAAATTTTTTTGTCTAAAAAAAATATATATTTTATCTAAAATGTCACGAAATTATCAAATTGCCCTTAACTGAGAATCCAGAATCATTCGCTTTTAAATTAAAAATGTGAGCATGAAAACAGAAGCTCAAATCATCTAAACCAAAAGATGATAAGCTATTGTTGATTTTAATTGGCCGAAGAATAGAATGATGATGAAGAGTATATCCGAGTAAAGTCCGATAAAACGAGTTAGAGTTGAGTTGTATTGAGTCGTATCGACCTGTATCGAGAAAAGCTGAGTAAATTTGAGTACCGTTAAGAACAGTTGAGTAGAGTTGAGAAGAGTTGAGTGAAGTTAAATAGAATTGAGTAGAGTTAAATAGATTTGAGTTTAGTTGAGTAGAGTTAAGTAGATTTGAATATAATTGAGTAGAGTCGAGTAGAGTTGAGTAAAGTTGAGGAAAGTTGAGTTGAGTTGAGTAGAGTTTAGAAGAGTTGAGAAGAGTTGAGTAAATTTAAGTAGAGTTGAGAAGAGATGAGTGGAGTTGCGCAGAGTTGGAAAGATTTGAGTAGAGTTGTGTAGAGTTGAGTAGAGTTGAGCAGAATTGGGTAGAATTGAGTAGAGTTGAGTAGAGTTGAGTAGAGTTGAGTAGAGTTGAGAAGAGTTGAGAAGAGTTGAGTAGAGTTAAGTAGAGTTAAGTAGATTTGAGTAGAGTTGAGTAGAGTTGAGTAGAGTTGAGTAGAGTTGAGTAGAGTTGAGTAGAGTTGAGTAGAGTTGAGTAGAGTTGAGTAGAGTTGAGTAGAGTAGAGTAGAGTTGAACAGAGTTGAACAGAGTTGAGTAGATTTGAGTAGAGTTGAGTAAAGTTGAGTAGAGTTGAGTAGAGTTGAGTAGAGTTGAGAAGAGTTGAGAAGAGTTGAGAAGAGTTGAGCAGAGTTGAATAGAGTTGAATAGAGTTGAATAGAGTTGAGTAGAGTTGAGTAGAGTTGAGTAGAGTTGAGTAGAGTAGAGTCGTGTTGAGTAGAGTGGAGTGGAGTAAATTCAAGTGGAAGAGAGTGAAGTAGAGTAGAGCTGTCTAAAGTGGAGATGAGTACAGCCAATTCGAATAGAATGGAAACGATATTAGTGATATAAGTGAATTAAGGTAGAGTCGAATTGAGTCGGCTACAGTTGACTTCAGTAGAGGCTAGCTCAGCTTTAAGTTTGGTGAACTGGGCACCAATATTTTGCACTGTTCTCAAATTCACCTTAAATCTTAAACGAAGTATCAAGCTAAAAGATATTAAACTTCAAAAGTATTATCTCTCACCTAACAGGTACCGCCCTCATCAGTCATTTAAAAAATGTGTCGTTATTTTAATTAACATATAAAAGATAAAAACGTTTATATTTTGTACAATAATTTTGTATGGATGTTTTAATAAAAAATATAAAAATATAAAAAAATTTATACAAAAACATCTTGTTGTTGTCATGTTAAACATTTAAAATAACAACAATGTACATATAACTGCAAACACACAATCTGAATTTCATACTCTTTATGCAAACCAATTTATTTATTTTATGCTTTTAAAAGCAAAAGAATACATTTGACAAACAGGAAGAGGACAGAAAGCATATGGAATGTGTGTACAGGCACCTGTACAACTTCATATATTTATTTATAACGACAACAACAACAATATGGAAAATTCAGGTCGACGTACAATATAAATTTTACACATTAATTCGCAAATGTACGTGCAGTAAATAAGATACGTACAACCCCAACTCTAGTGTAGTCAAACTAATATTAATTTAGATAAATGATCAATGAGGCGAACACCTTAAATTGTGTAAACTTGTCTGTGATAAATAGTAAATAAGTGAAGAAGTGTAAGTCTTAAATGACAAATGACCAGATGTTTGTGAGTATTTGTATAATCTTTTCCAAAACAAACAGCCTCACAACCACACCAAAAATAAATATGTGCTAAAATTAGAATCCTTATATTCTACAAGGCCACAAATTTAAATTGAATTCTCAATATAATGTAGATAAGTGAAGTCATGATGATTCCTTTATTTTCATTAGGGTTAACATCAGGTATTATTGCTATAGATTAAATAAGCAGGATGTGTAGACATTATACCTTGTTGGGTTTTCAAGAGTTTTCATTAAAGTATACGACTCAATGAATGTTTTAAATTCGATTGATTTTTGAACAGAGTACGATATTATTTTTGTAAGCATTGAAAAGTATATCTTGCCTAAAACTGTGATAATTATAAACAGCCGATATAAGTAAAGTGACTTTAAAAACGTAACTATATTTGTGTTTCATGTTAAAAGTTATTTTCTAAAAATTAAATTTCTCCCACTTTGTAAATGACTTTACTACAATGCGGATGTATACGAGTAAAATTTCCAAACACACAGTATGGTTTGCAATACCCTCGTCAGCGAACCACGAATTTCCTTTAGCACATTCGAAATTAATTTTCGTTAAATTATTATAAAGACTGTGAAGCATATACAAGGTGTGACATAATGTTTCAACCAGGAAAAATTTTCTATCGAATATTTAGATAACTCCCTTCTGATCCCACCAAATACCGAACATAACTTTAGTGGCATAGAAAGTCGGCTTTAGTGTCGTCTTTTATATATTGGATTATAATTTATTTATATAAATGTATTGGGATATGGAAGCAGACCAGTAATTATTTGAGTTCTTTTTCAAACTCTTTTGCTCATCAATGATTTTAGGTGCTCATTTCTTTAATTAGTTTCGTTTTAACATAATCCCTCACTCTTGATTATAGAGATTTCAGACTGTCGACTGGTAACTGTAATCCTTCTTCCTCGTCACGAATTTTATTATAATTGTTAACAGCCAGTAGCGGCGGTTTTCACCGAAAGGTATGACAACAGCATAATCAAAGTACTAAAAGACGCTATTGCTTCAGTAATGTCTTTGAGAAGTAGTCGTATTAATCTGTTCAGAACGTACCCATTTAGGAAGTGTAATTTCTTGAGAGATAAAAGTCTTTACTTCAGGCATGGCTGTACATCGCTGTCAGATTAAAAGACCTGATTGATTTAATCAAAAGTAAAATTCATTAAATTACTAATAATGGGGAAAATATCTCCACTCACTCTACATGAGCAGTAAAGGCCATATTAAAACTGGAGGGTGACATGTATGCACTGCTTCTTCGACTTAACTTAGACAGCCTCCTAGCAGAAATAAGATCTAACTATGAGGCTGTTACTGACCGGCAAGCGAACTAGCCTCCAGTAGATGCAGATATGCTTCTGGAGGCACTATTCTTTCACAAAAACTCTAAATCTTTTATACACCTAATTCTGTTTTTACACGATAGATTGGTTCCAGAAAAATCCGTGTAAAAAAAGACATTGTTCATATACAAACATAGGTGATTGGTTCCTCATCTCTAAAACCTATTAAAATTAGTAAAAAACAAGAATTTTTTTAAGAACAAGAAATCATGTTTATTTTATTAAATCATATAGGTAATGTGTATTTGCACCGTTTATTTGCATCTTTAGTGTATGATGAAGACATAATAGATAGTTTTGTTCCAGAAGTCAGTGTTTGCCTAATTGAATTTCAATTATTTTATAATTCTTACTGTACCTTCGTTTAAATCGAAGATTTTCGAAGGCGATATAAATTTGAATTTTGTTTTCTAAATAAATGGCTTTAAGTTGTAGTTTTTTATTTGTAGTTTTCGTCGTCTTCTTGTAGAGTTACATTGATAGTTCACAAAATATTTACACATTTCAATTGCTCTAACAAATAAAAATGCTTGTTTGCATCAGAGACTAACAAAAAGTACATATAAAATAAATGTAGTCAAGTATTTACAAATATTTTTGGGTAATAGTTATACCTATACTTATAACACAAAAAATACCGACACATACATATTTGCAGGGAAATAAGTATGGGTGTACTCAATACTTGTAACAACCATTATTTATACACAACGAACTTAAAACTGTATAAGTAATGCATGTATGAGTACAACTCGTTGTAGGTAGATAATGTGATAGGTAACTGTCATACCCATACTTATAACTACCTAATACTTACAAGTATGGAAAAGTACTTATAATACTATAAGTATAGTTATAAGTAAAACAACTACTTTTAGGAATTGTGTGTATAAAACGATAGATAGTGTTTGGCAATATTTTGTTTATAACCGAACATTGGTTAAGTATGCAGACCCAAAATAATTTTTATATTAGGATGAAGGAATGAATAAACGTATTTTTAAATTGAAAAATAAGTAATACATATAGTTACATATATTTATAAAATACTCTAAGTATACTTAGAGTATTTAGATACTTGTACTTATTCCTACTCTGTACTTACAAGTATGGGTATAGCCAATACTTTATCCAACTTTTACTTATACTTAGTTGTATTGCGAAAAATAATGAACAAGTATGCGAATACTTATTCTCTGCCTATACTTGTAGTTATTTAAGTTGAAACTGATATGAGTATGGGTGTATGATATGTTGTTTGAGCAATAGCTATACACATTTATACATGTTTCGCCTCAAATACGTAATAAGTACTAAAAATGATACTTTTGTCATTTTCTGGTTTGCACAAAAAGGGAATTCCTCAAAATTTTTGATATAAAAATATTTCGCAAAACTTAAATTTTACAAATAAAATCTAAGCCCATAATGATTTTGAATCGTGCTAAATGAAATAAAATGGTGTAAAAAATTATTTTTTTATTTTCAAACCGTGTTAAATCAAAACCGTGTAAAAACAGAATTGGGTGTACCAAGATTTTTAAGTAACGTATGAGTAACATTAAAACAAAGACTTGTATTAAATATTAATCATACGTCTCCGACAAGTTATAAATATCTACTCATTTTAATTGTAGTAAAGATATTTTTCGCAATTTCAAGTTTTAACTCATATTAATTACAAAAAATTAAAAATTTGATTTCCACTAATATCACATATTTAATTTTAAAACAAATCCTTACGGAGAAATTAATTATTTTTAAATTCATTTCTAATTAGTAAAAAATGGTTATAAACATTTCAGTTTTATTTTTTTAACAAATCGGCAATTTGTGAATTACTGAAAGACAAGGTGTTTTATTGTTGAGATAGCGGAAGGCCGCTTTTTAGTTGGATTTGTCGAAAAAAAAAATGTTCGAGAAATACGTAGTAAAAAAATAAATGATATAAAGCAGAGGTTCTGCACCCATGCTAATTTTCTAAGAATTTTATGAATTATTGCAAAATTTCTCAACGTGCAACAATACCTTTTTGTTACGGAATAAGTCGGCAATTGGTCAACACAAATATGTGTGGATATACACGCATACATACACACATAAATACATATGCGAATGCTTAATGCGAACATTTTAAGTTGCGTGAAAAACAAAATATTTTTACATTTATTCACGTTTTGAATAGGAAAGAACAAAAAAATACACAGTGCAACACGGAATAAAATAACCCTATACCGACACCACTACGTGATAAAAGACCCTTTTATGGGCCCTCAAAGATGTGGGGCCTCGATGTCATTTTTGAAAAAAAATGATCATTTACTCAAGCTCATATTTTGCAAACCGTTTGAAATTTTGATATACTCTCTGAGGCAAAGTTGTAGCTCTTGTCATAAAGAACAAAAACGGTTTGCTACCTATGTACCTGAACAGGGGAAAAAGGTAAAAAAAAAATTGAATTTTTTAAAGTTTTGTTTGCAATTTTGACCTTGAAGATGAAGTTTTTTTGATTTTATATGTTAACAATTTTTGTATATATGAACCGATTTATTAAAATTTTTTACATTTTTGGATTTTGCTAGAGAAAGCAAGAAAACATGCTTGTTATTCTATATGAGAGTTACATATATCATAAACGATTAAATTAAACATTATTATTTATTCAAATAAATTTATAGAAAATGGCTGCAGCGACCTTCGTCCTTAGTCACTAAATTATATCACAAGTTTTAATTCACAACTCAAAACTATTTTAATATTATATATTATTGCTGATTTTGTTTACTATCTTGTTGTAGTTTCAACTTAATTTCCGATGCATATTCGTTTATTTAAATAAACAAAATAAAAGATTAAAAATTGATGATTATAACAATTTGATAAACATAACCTACATTAGACAATTACTCGCACCAAACAATGCCAATTTAATGCATAATATAATCCCCTGAACAAACAAAGGTTTCATTTACATGACCAAAGCATTTATTTGTAGTGAAATGTGAATTTAAATTTTTAATTGGTTTGAAAACACTGGAAACATCAAAACAATTTGTAAAGCCATGCAGTAGTCATGTGTAGCTGAAATTGTAAGCAAAATTATTTTTAACTAGAAATAAAGAATAATATATTTATTGAGGTAAAAAAATCAAGTAAATTTCAATGATACAGACAAGCCAGAACCACTTATGCAGCATCGAGGGATCTAAAAAAAACTCCCCTGGAGTAAGATTGAATTGTTCACGCGGTTGGTATTGTCCAAATATCTAAGTAAAATAAAAAAAAGGCCTAAATATCCAGCCGACATGTGAATCTAAACACTGACCCTGCACTATTTTTTATGGATTTGTAAGTACGACGCGTATGGTTCACAACCTGCACTTTTTACATCAAACTAAACTAAAGTCATGAAGTTTTTAAGCTGTCCTCTCATTTTATGCAGCTTTTTGGAGACCCATTATTCCTAAGTCGTCATCTTTAAGTGTGGGGAATTTCTTAAGTTTTACGTGATAGTAAAAATTATCCTTTTAAATATTTAATAAATTTTAACGACAAAAGCATGACTTCTGTTACTTATAAATTGTGCACTTTAAATTTTTTCTTCAACTTAGTAATTATTTATTATAACATAAAAATTACAATACCATTTTATATGCAACATATAAATCATAACGAAATCTCTTTTCAAACCTAATTGGCTGTACAGTTGTTACGTTTATTGCACTTGACTTCCTCTATGGCGGTTTCAATAGAACTAAACTTTAATTTCAATTGAATTCCCCGTTAAAATCTCTACCGCAAGGTTAAGCCCAAAATACATTTCAACCTAAAACTAAAGGGAATCTTTTCAGAGGTATGAAATGTCATAAAGCATGATTAAAGTTGAGTTTTTACATGATATTGGCAAATATTTTCGAAGTATTGAATTATGTATAACTAACAAAAAAAGATTTATTATAAAGATAACTTTTCGAAACTGGCGATGGCGCAAAACACAACAGAGAAACGTGATTAAACTACACGTAGGGAAAAAAAAACATAGTTATGGTATGGTCAAAAGAATCATCCTATGTTCTCTTATAGTTGTTTTAATCATTACTATGATCACGACAAACAACTTTTTGTTACCTAAAAAATGCAATATGGTGGGTTTGAACTATTTTTTTTTCAAATCACAACCAAAGCTTTATTATTATTCCAAATTAATATTGTATTTATAACCATAATATATTATTACTAAACAAATTATGATAAGATTGCTCATATGTAACTATAGTACGACTAAAACCCAACAAATAATGTTTGTATTTTTTAAGTTTTGTGTTTAGCTTTTAAAATTGTTAGAGTCTAATTTTACTGGGGGCAGATTACGGCATTCGATATCGATCGAAATTTTAGCAGAATTCAACTGGAATCGATATCGAATGCCGTTATTTGGCCTTTGGTTTCTCCCAAAAGATAATAATTTATTAAATGAATTGGTTCTCATATAGAATGCAAACAAATAAAGTAATAATTAATTCTGTTTTATTTAAAGGTTTGTTTATATAAAAAATAAGGTTTGTTTTTATATATTTTTTTATATCTCAATATGTTTATTATTATTTATTACATGTTATTTTTGAGTTAGACAATAATACGATCCTATCATAGCAATATTTATTTAATGTTAATAATAATATGGTTTAACTACAACCATATAATTCAATCATAATATATTGCTCTCAACCATGGTTACCTCAACCATTTTTTTTTTCTGTTTTCTTTGCGTGTATATTCTTTTATTTTGAAAAAGTGCACCAAAAAATCATCTGAATATATTGCTAAATATAATCGATCTTCGGACCGCACAGTTTAAAAACAAGCTAAGTCACAAACTCAGCATACTCTAGTCTATCGTATTAGAGTATACACAGAGTTCGTGTGGAAACAAATTAAACACATTCATGACAGCTTCAAAAGTTTTGTAAATGAATTTTGTGAATTTTAATAAAAGATTTGCATTTCTTAATATACATAAATACAGGTTACAAATCTCTCAACAATTTAAGACAAAAACATATTAAAAAAGTCTTGAGTTTGTCAAAAAAAAAAACTAATTATAAGTCGGTTTTTCGAATAAAATTGTGTTCAGGGATGAGGCACATTTTAGCCAAAACGAAGTTGAAAGAATGAAAAATTGCAGCTGTTGCGAATGGAAAAATCCCAGACAGATTAACTAAAAAAAATCAAAAAGTTTATTTCTTTGTCTTGTGATCTAAAGGCATAATTTATTGACTCATAATTTTTTTAAGATCATTCGAAAATTGTTAATCCAGCTAGGGTGCGCCAAATGAGACATGGTAGCGGATTATTTTTGAACCAGTTGGAAGATATGTATAACAGAGCTTCCGATTACAACAAGAATATCTCACTAGTCAAATATCAAAAGGAAAAACTATATTAAGGAACAACTTATTTTTCGATTCATTATTTTTCAATTCGGCGATATTACTTGGTCTTGAGACGTGTTGTTAATATGTACCTCCTGAATTTTTCCTTAATATAAAACACTCGACATTAAACCAGCGTTTTGCAGAAGTGACAAATAAAACAATTCTAGTAATCTCATTACGTCATGCCACATGAGTGGAGCACCATTTGACCAATATATTCTTCTGAATATTATTGTGATAAATTGAGAAAAAAAAATTTAAAGAAGAATTATCTAATATTATGCTAATTACCCATAACGTTTTATAATAAAAATTCAATTTATTTGTTGGGGGAAAAGAGCTAGTCCCTATACGTATTTCAGTGGTTGCTCAGGCCAGATCATCAGGACCCTTTTTCCTAATTTTAAAGAAGTCAAAAATACTCTATAAGTAATAAAATTCTACAAAACACAATGAGAATTATGCATGTTAATAGAATAATATTAGAGAATATTAAAGCTTCAACAAAACACCAACAAACAAACCACGTTTTTATTTTTTCTTACTGTCCTTCTACAATTGGATGGTTTTTTGACATCACTGCACACAGACGTAATGTGTGATGAAAAGCATACACAAGTTAATTTTGTTCTCGCAAGAGAATCGAAAAAAAACAAGTGTTGCCAAGGTTTGCACAAGCAGTTGCATATTTAGTTATTAATAACATTTTTGGGAATTTTAATATTAATTATTTAATATTATGCTAATTACCCATAACGTTTTATAATAAAAATGCAATTTATTTGTTGCGGGAAAAGAATGGTTTTTCCAAAATTTGTCTCTTTTATATAATTAAATATAGAGCCCAAAATTTAATTAGACTGTATTTAATGCCACCCGTTGTGATATTTATCAAAGGCTTCATAAACAAATTGGTTTAGTTTTATAACACAACAAGACACCATGACATTAAATTTTTTTCCATTTGCTGTGCTTAAATGAACCAATTACTAAGTCTATCCAAGCAATTGGTTGTCAGAAACCAACTCATGCCAGACTCAGACTTCAGGAATGTCAATTACAGAGTGTAATTAATTACACATGCAATTACGGCATTATACGTAATAGAAATTGAAATTTTTCACTTAGAATTACACTCAACTATTTGTATTTGTACTTAAGATTTTTTCAATTAAACATTACATGTAATTTGTAATTTAAAAAATATAATTACTTTTAATTTGTAATTGAAAATTTGCAATTATAAAATACATGCAATTGTAATTGAAAATAATCAGTTATAATAACACGTAATACACAATTTTAAGGAATATAATCGAATTTTGTTCAATCGAAAGTAAGGATTATGGCTTAATTGCAACCACTTGTAATTGAAAATTTCCAATTAGAATAACATATAATGTGTAATTAAAAATTTCCAATTAAAAATTACAAGTAATTTTAATTGAAAAAAAAATCAATTATAATAAACAATTAATTATAATTACATGTAATGCAAAAATTTAAGAAATATAATAAAATTTTGTTTAATTAAATGTAATGATTATTGCCTAATTACAACCACTTTTAATTTTTAATTGAAAACTTCCAATTACATTTAAATGTAATGTGTAACTGATAATTTTCAATTACAAATTACAAGTAGTTGTATGTAATTGACTTTAGTCCTGGATTTAAATTACAATTACTGGTAATGCGAAATTGAGAATTTGCAGTTAGGGATAACCACTTGCAAATAGTCGTTGAATGGGCCCAAAACGAGATTACCGTTGTTCCCGATTTTCATATGCGAATTTTGTTTAGCGATAAAGCGCACTTCTGGTTGAATGGCTAAGTCAATAAACAAACCTGCCGCATTTGGAGTGAAGGTTATCCTCAAGTGTATGTCGAAACACCGTTACATCCAGAAAAACTGACTGTTTGTTGCGCTTTATGGGCTGGTGGAATCATTGGTCCGAACTTTTTCAAAAACGATGGTGGCCAGAACGTTACAGTCAATGGTGATCGGTATAGAGCCATGATTACTAACTTTTTCATTCCTGAATTGAATAACCATGATGTCCAGGAGATGTGGTTTCAACAAGACGGCGCAACATGTACCACAGCTCGTGCCACAATAGATTTATTGAAAGACACGTTTGGTGACCGCTTAATTTCACGTTTAGGACCTGTGAATTTGCCTCCAAGATCTTGTGATTTAACACCGCTAGACTACTTTCTGTGGGGCTTTGTAAAGTCATTGGTCTATGCGGATAAGCAAACAAACTCTTGACAATTTGGAAGACAACATTCGCCGTTTTATTGCCGATATACGGCCACAAATGTTGGAAAAAGTCATCGAAAATTCGACGTCCAGATTGGACTACATCCGCGCCTGCCTTGGCGGTCATATACCAGAAATCATACTTAAAATGTGTTGCCACCAGATTATCTTTCGGATAAATAAAATTCATGTCAATCGAATAATCCATCGTTGTTTTATTGCAACTTAAAGTTCTATACCTCTATAAAAAACACCCACTATATAACCCTACTTAATTTTAATTTAAAAATTAAAAAAAAAAATTAGAAGACACTATCTCAAAGATATAAAATTAAAACGTATGAAATCACCTTTGAAATGAGCTATTAGCGAACTTCCTAGGGCTTATAGAAGTAGAATTAGTATATATTTCATCCTCGAATTTAAATTTAAAATTACATTTGGCTTCAGAAAGTCAGAGAATATAAATAACAAAAGTTTCAATAAAGTCGGAAGTGGTAAATTTTAAAACAATTTTTTTTGGTTGATTTGACATGGAATTACCCTTATGTTACAATCCTATGGCAGTTCTAATTGGCCATTATCATGGATGACTCGAAATATGCTGCTGTATATTTTGCGAAAGCGATTGAGAGTTGGTTTTCTTAAATTAAATAACACCCAGCCGCATCGCCATCAATTCATTTTAAAAAAATTTTTATTTAATTTGAAAGAAATTAAAAAAAACACCCGTTTTACTGTTGCACGTGCAGCACTAGGAGAACCTTCTGCGTATTTAACCCAAATAAAAATAACTATATTTAAGTAGACAATGTTGTTGTCATTTGCAACAGAATGAATCATAGTAAAAAAAAAATAAAACATATTCTATAAAAAGCAAGTAGAATAGACTTCTAAAAAAGCGGAAAAAAAAACTAGGAAACAACATGTTCCTCTTTCTCTTTGATTGTGCTCACAAATTACACCCAACCAATATTAACAAGCGTTGAGCTAAAAGTTGAGTTGCCGTAGACTTTCATGATCATCATCCAAATTGAATGACAAAGTTTTTTTTCATAAACACCAGCACTTGAATAACATGCTCATTGACGCCCATCACTTGAAAATACACACACACACACACATGTAAACGAATGAGTAAGTTTTCATCACGATTTGCTTGCTGTACCACTACCACAACTGCAACAAAAGCAAAACCAACCAGCCACCACCTCAACTACTATTTTCGTCTTATGGTTGCATATGAATGAATGCACAAGTAGCTGTGGCAAAAGAAGTGCTAGCAAAATAAGGAGTAGTGGTAAGAGTAGATGAAAGCAGTAGGAGGCAGGCATAAAAAACCGTACATTATAATTTTAATGTGAGATGAATTTTATTATAATGTTTATTGTTAAAGTTTTCTTTCAAGCACTACGAGTATGTTCATACATGACACAAGTATTTGTGTTTGATGAGAGTTTGAGGGGGAAAGAGGATGTATGCATGTACCTCAATCAACATTAACAACTTTTTCCCTACCGCACACACTAACACAAACAAAACTTATACACTTTAACTACGCAAATTTACCCGCACAAATAGCGTGTCTCTCAGCTCACATCCACTTTGGGTGTTGTAACAAATTAACAGTATTGAAAAGTTTAAAGTGCTCTTCTTTCTTCAATTTTTTTTTATTCTATTTTTAGCTTTTGCTTTTGCTTCTACATTTACATTTTATTTTTTACATCTTATTCTTTTTCTATTTTACATGCATGAGTTTTTGGTAGTGATGATGAGAGATGTTTTACGTTGCTTTAAAAATCATACACGGATACTGAGAACTGAAAGTTTTTATAAAGATTATAGTTAATTTTGTTTACTATCGAGTGCGGAAATGATGAGATATTTTTTATCGAAAAAGGTTTAAGATATAAAATTTTGCCAATTGAAAATATCTTTAAAAAAATATAAAAATACAAATTTAAGTAAAAATAAAATAATAAAGATTATTGCTGTTCCTAGTTAAAAACTAAACGATTTTCCATTTAAAAATTCCAAAATTATTTGGAGTGAAGGTAATCTTCAAGTGTATGTTGAAACACCGTTACATCCAGAAAAACTGACTGTTTGTTGCGCTTTATGGGCTGGTGGAATCATTGGTCCGTACTTTTTCAAAAATATTGGTGGCCAGAACGTTACAGTCAATGGTGATCGGTATAGGCCATGATTAGTAACTTTTTCGTTCCTGAATTGAATAACCATGATGTCTAGGAGATGTGGTTTCAAAGAGACGGCGCAGCATGTCACACAGCTCGTGCCACAATAGATTTATTGAAAGACACGTTTGGTGACCGCCTAATTTCACGTTTTGGACCTGTGAATTGGCCTCCAAGATCTTGTTATTTAACACCGCTAGACTAATTTTTGTGCGGCTATGTAAAGTCATTGGTCTTTGCGGATAAGCAAACAAACTCTTGACAATTTGGAAGACAACATTCGCCGTGTTATTGCCGATATACGGCCACAAATGGAAAAAGACATCGAAAATTGGACGTCCAAATTGGGTAACATCCGCGCCAGCCGTGGCGGTGATATGCCAGAAATCATATTTAAAATGTAATGCCACAAGATTATCTTGACAGGGTAAAATTTTAAGTACGGCACAAAACACAATTTCGTGTTTTCTGTTGCACCAAATGATATCTTGAGGTCAACTGCAAAATACCTCTAGATTTTGCTTTATAATTATTAAACACATTTAATTCGATAGTCTTAACAACTTAAAACTTACACCAATTAGTTGCCCAACTTTAACCTTGATTATTTCAAAACTATACTTTTAAACTAAACTGAAGCTACCTTGTAGATACATACGAAGGATGGTGAAGAAAGATGCAGCAACTCAGAAAATGCATTACATCATGTTAGTATCTAATTTTTCTTTAACTCTTTATTATAATGAACTTAAGTCTGAAAAATTATTAATTCAACTAAATTCAACTGAAACTAAATACTTAGTGTGAACAAAAGATCCTTATATCGATGAAAAATAAGCAAAACTTTTCATAAAAAATTTCGTCGGTTTATCGAAAGCAACCTGTAAATATATAGAAACACTTTTGAAATATATACGTACGTGTTGGTGATTATTTTTATCAAGCACAACTCTGTTCACACATGCACAGACACACATTACCGCAAACGCACTAATTCCTTGTTGCATTTAAAATGCCTGTAAGCCACTCTAATCAACATTGGTTTTTTTTTATTTCCTTTAACAATAAAATTTGCTAATACAAAAGCAGCAAGCTACCAATGCCAGGTAAAAGTATGTAAAGAAAATCATATAGTTTTTTTGTTTTAGGTTCTAGACTCTTAAGCAAATCTTTGAGAGCAATCAATAATTCACAATTTCACATGAATGATACTACAAAAATAACAGACAGAAAACTGTAATAAGAAGAAGAGTTCTCCAAATTTTTTTTAATTAAACACAACCTTACAAAGATATAAATATCTAATAGAATTTAAGCAGTTATCTATACATACAATAAAACGGGAACTTTTTTCCTATCTGTCTGTCTTTCTGTCTATGTTCGGATCACGAAAAAACTACTGAGGAGGTACCTTTGTAGCTTGATTCAAATAAAGGATAATTTTTTCCTCAAAAAGTCTTATTTCCAAGAGATAAAGCAGTGAAAGTACGCAATTTTACCGATGTTCAAATATAAACAGCTAGTTTAGGCAAATATGGGCGAGAAATAAAGAGATGAAGGGGAAGAAAGTTTTGCCATGGAGGGCAGGTTGGTCAAGACAGGTTATGGACGAGACTAACTATTCCTTCGCGAAGTCGGAGCAGGTTGAAAAACCATCCGCAGCTCCTCAGAAAGGAGTTGATACTGTTCGGTTGCGACAGTGAAATACAAGAAACGCTCACAAAGCACCGTTGTCCAAGGTGCTGGAGGCGTTGGGGTCTTTCGTGTGAATTGCTTTCAGAGTAAAATCAAACAAAATATTTTAAGGATGCTGACGAAATGGCGGACACAGCTAGCAACATATAAAGTAAATCTATGTATATAATAAAATAGTAACTAATTTCCATCTGTCTGTTTGTATTTCATTTGTGTTCGCATCACGTAAAAACTACTGGAGGGATTTTAACAAAATTGTTTGAGGAGGTACCTTACCATCCTGATTCCAGGTTACTTTTTTCCGCAAAAATATCTCAATTTCAAGAGAACGCGGAAAAAAAGCAGTGAAAAAACGCAACTTCCGGCTTAAAGGTACTGAAATTTTCGTTTTAAAACTGGGATATTTTAAACACTATTGCACAAAATTTGGGTTTTACATCAGTACAAATAATAAGAGTTTTTCGAAATAATGCTTGTAAAGTTGGATTGCCACTAGACGATATTGAAGAGGCCAGTTGCAGCCTAAGGCTTAACTAAGGAGATGTTGAGGCGAGAGTTACTGGCTTTAATCCCCAAGTAAGCCCCTGATGCTGTTAAAAACAAAAATAAAGATGCTAATCCAGCTGGTGTAGCATTCAATAAAACTTTTTATTTTAATGGTCATTTTGCACATTACGTGTTTTCAGCCACAAGGCTTCCCTAAATACCATCATACCTAAACCAGGAAAAAAATCGCACAATGTAGAAATGAGTAAAGCCAGAAAGCTCACAATTGTTCGGGAAACTTTTAGCAGCTAAGCTGAACCCAAATTTTGTGGAAAAAACCGTCTTTAAAACACATAGACGAGTATCAAATGCTTTTACAAATTTTATATGTAAGAAACGATGTACTTCATTGTGATAAAAATTATATACAAAACAAAAAACAAAAAATTCTCCATAAATTAAGTAAAAAAAATTTAAAATTTTAATTTTACCATAATGAGAAAACTACAAATTAAAAATAATTTAAACTCTGATTAATTATTTGGCATACAAATCAAAACCCTAAATAGATAATTACATTGATGCCATTGAAATCGCAATGCACTAAACACAATAATTGTTCGAATGCCCTCTCAACACAACAGGATTACGAATTGAAATTGCAACAACCACGAAACACCAACAAAAACATTTATAATGATAGTTACAAGTATCATGAATATCAACAACATCAGCAGCAGCAACAGCATCAACACAATACACGAGATATACGTGTGTAAGTAGAGCACGTACATTCCCACACACGTACACTAACTTATACTATGTACAACTAACTCATACTAACATACAATACAACGTTAATAAGGCCTAAAGGGATAATCACAAATAAACAAGTACCCATACGCACACGCACACGCACACGTACACGTACAGACATTTGTTATAAAGAGTACAAACACAATCAATGGATGGCTTAAAGAGGAACGAGAAAAGACTCTTATTATCTGATGCAAGAACAAGAACTACAATATGTATTCTGATTTAACTAAAGGTCAGTTTAAATGCAATTATTAAAACACAACAACAGCTCAACAACAAAGTGCGATTTGAACAATCATTACAAACAAATAAACAAACAAATATACAAAATTTTCCACAATGGAGGGATATAAGAAAAGCCCAACAACAACAATAGCAACAGCTACATAACACTCTAACTCCATAATGAAATGAAATCCCCTTAAAACGGCTGCAATAAACTGAATGTAATGCATAATTAAAAAATAAATCTTGTGTAAAAAGATAGAGAAATAAACAAGGCCTTAAAACTAACTAACACATGCACGTTTCTAGTCCTGTTTTAATATATGCACATGTATATGCCTGTCTGTATAAGCAAACATTTGAAATAATACTTGCCAACACTTACACTGATTGTAATGGTAAAAGCTAAATACTTTAAGGCTGTTGGGAAATGTTAATTTGATCCTAAATTCATTGGTACAAAATACAAGTACTTGAAGTTGCATAAGGTTGGTGCTTGTGTAAAATTAAGAGTTACTACTTACCACGTAATAGAAGTATGATTTTTTTATTTCTCTATATACGAAATGTTTTGGAAGTTTTTTTTTTTGCTAGTGTTACCATTTCATCATATGGGTTATATGACAAGAGCAGGCCTATTTTAAAATGGTGTGGTAAGTCATTTTTATTAGAAAGTCTCCATCAATAATGGAATATAACATCATTTGTGTACCACGGCTTTGCACAGTGGCTCAGATGACAGAAAAAAATTTTTCATGAATTAAATTTTTTCTTTTTTTTTTTTTTGTTTCAGATACAAATTTATACAAATTTTTAGTTTATTTAATTTTTTATTTAGTCCCGTTCCACACTTGCAATTTTTGTTTCTGAAACATTTTGTTAATACTTTAAAAATTGTGTTTCTGACGACTGCATACTTTTATACAGCCATTTTCATGTCGAAGAGAACAAACAACAACAACAACAACAATAGAGAGTCACAGCAGATTTTAATGTACATTTTATTTAATCTCCCAACAACAAATACATGTGTTGCAGAAACAAAAGTTGCAAGTGTGGAACGGGACTTAATAAACAGAAGAGTTTTGATTTTATTCGAGCAAACAATTAATTTTGCAATTTAAATTTTAGTCGATTAATGTTTTTAAATTATTCAAATAACTCGAGTTAATCGCTCATATCTAAAATATTTGGATACAAATGTAAGAAAAAAGCCATACAAAATTGATTGCAAATGTTTTTGAAAAATGTTTTATTGTTTTGTTTATTTTAGTTAGAAAATTATTATTAAATCATTTCTTTATCCAATAATATAATATAAAATATGAATTAGGTGCCCCAGTAGGCTGTGGGTAGGCGGAGTGGGTTCGATTTCCAAAAAGTTTTTCACTACAGCGAGTAAAGGTCGTCCTTAGTATGCTCCACACTTAAGTTAGAATTTAATTTGTAATTGTACTGTGGCATTAAAAAAATGAATTATTTCATAAATACACCCAGTTCCGTTTTTACACGGTAGATTGGTTCCAGAAAAAGATATTAATCGTATGCAAAAATAGGTGATTGTGTCCTTATCTGCTATTAGAATTAGTGTAAAAGAAGAATTTTTAAGAACAAGAATTCATCTTCATATTAATAAATCACATAAACATATGTGCATATGATGAAAACTTAACAGATAATTTAGTTTCAGAAATCACCTATTGCCTAATTGAAATTAAATTTTTTATAGTTCTTACTGTGGCTTCGTTTAAACCAAACATTGTACCAAGAAATGGTAAGTAAGCCTTCTACACGCAAAGAAAAAACATGGTTGAGGTAACCATAATCTAAGAGCAACATGTTATGGTTGAATTATATGGTTATATTCCAACCATATTATTTTAAACTCTATTAATAATATTGTAGTCATTTGGACATACTATTGTCTTACATAAAAATAACATTGTAAAATACAACCATAATAATGTTTATAATATAAACATACTATAATATATTGTGAAACATGTAAATGGTTCTATGTGAAAACGTATGAATGTCTTTATAAATAATAAAAACAAATACACGAATATTTCCTTTTAGACTTACATACATACATATTTTGATATTTTCTGCTTACCTTTTATGTGTTTGATATTATTAATTTAAAGCTATCATTTATAATAAAAAACAAATTTATTTGTTGACATCAAATGGGTATTTAATGTTTTTACGGTTTTAGATGAACCGATAGCTTACACACATATTTCTGAACTGAAAAAATGTCAAAACCAAAATATGTATTTTTAAAACCAAACATTACTTGTTTATTTTTAGTCAAATTTAACATACTATGTTTAATAATAATATATTATGTTTATAATTTTTAAATATTAAAAATAATTTGGTTGTGGTTTGAATTTTAATATGTTTCAAATCAACCATGTTGCTTTTTTGGTGCGTATAACCATTGAATGATTAACTATTAACAAAAAACTTGTTTATCGTGACCAAAGTATTGTTATAAATAACTATAATTTGTTCACAGCAAACATCTATTGTTACAGAGAACATAGTGTGGTTGCCATTTCGAAGGAGATCTAAAATTTCAGTTTTGGTTTCCAAAGAAATGGCTTTACGTTTTTGTTTTGCTTTTGTAATTTTCAACGTTATCTTTTAGGGATGCAATAATAGTTAAAAAAAATATTAACATAATAACTGCGGCCACCACGTTGTGGGCGTCCTGACAATATTTTGCTCGAATTGTCTTTGAAAGTTTTCCACACCAATTGTAAGACTCTTACTTTTATAGTGCTTCAGTTATGGTTTATGTATTTACTTTATATAAAGGTACCCATCGCTGGATAAAATTATAAAATTTATACAAAATCAAAAATTCAAAAGTAATTTTCAAGCCTTTTAAAAGAGCACAAGATACTCATTTGTTGGAGGTAAATTGTTCACCTAAAGTTGGCACACCTGAAATAATATTCTATGATCTATCTTGTTGCTCTTCCTATTGAAACATAACCTAAAAAGTATTTGGTATACCATGTGATTTTTATTCTCAACTTTTAGTGATTTCCTATAAAATTGTAAAGAAAAGCTTACCTTACAGAACTAGAAAAATAACTTAGTTTTTGAAAGTTATGTTAATATCAGAAATCATTCAAGAACGAAGGGGGTCGAAAAGGGATCCATGAAGTTAGTGAATTGCTGCGGTATTCCATCTACAAAATAAAAAATAAAAAAAAATAGTTATAGCATTCACAGTCATATCTATAAATTTTAAGGTCGAATAAAAATCTCTATGTTGCGGTTTGAAAGGAATTTTTACTACAGAATCAATAATTGAATTATTGCTAGATCCAATATCTGCGAAAATGGAAGAGTTGAGCGTTGTACTTTTTAAGTTAGATCCGATACGAACATAATTTACTGCTAATATTTAGATGTCTAGTTTTTATGGTCATAATCATAGTCAAAATAATTGTCAAGGTCATAGTTATATTTGTTTCCGTTATAATAGTCTCTTTCATAGTCATTGTCACCGTCATTACAACTCACTGTTTTTCTCATAGCTTATTTCACAGTTTGTCGTCATTTTTATATTCATTGTAATTGTTATAGTCACTGTCATAGCCATGGTAATAGCCCTTGACATAATGAATCTTATAGTCACTGGCAAAGCATTGCTATAGTCAGTATAATAGTCATTGTCACGATTATTTATAAATAGTTATAAACTTTTAAATGAACATTGCCTATAGAATACTAATTAATTGTATTTCCTTTACAGAATTAGTATTTTGGCAGTGTAAAGTAACTCGAATGAAATAAATTGTACTAAAGTACCGATCAAGAACTAAAAACAATATTTAGCTACCAACAGCTCTATTCGTGACTTTAATTAGTGCATGAGGAAGGAGAATTAGCCGCGCAGATAATACAACATTGTTATCTTGGATATTCTTTTTTATCCCATACAGCAGTTTTAATTGCTCTCAGAGTTTTTATCATTATTTTTATTTTTTTGTATTTCTACATTTCAAGGATAAGGCCAGCTAAGTATCAAAAAAAAATCCCACTTCAAAAAAAAAAAATAAAACACAAAGTTACATTTAAAATATTCTAAAGCAGTACGATTTGAATATGAATAAATAAGGAGGATAAAGAAAGGCAGAGAGAGATAAAATAGGAAGCCAAGCATCCTTTTGAAAATGCTAAGTATTCTGCTTTTATTACTCGGTTGCAAGTGCTTGGAATACTTAGAATCTTTCTATGTATTTTTTTTTAATTTTTTGCAACTTTATTTTATACAATTTCTTTAAATCAAACAAGAAACCACATGAATTAATTTTTTTTTTCTCTTTTATTTATTCATTTAAACTGAAAGAATGAAAAGAAGCGGGAAGTAAAGCAAAAAACATACATTAAACTTGGCTAAATGTTAATGGCAATCAGTAGCTGAAACAGGTGAACTGTGGCAATTATAACTCAGCAGTAGGCCCAAGAAATACATACAAACATTCAAGAGCCTCTATTCATTTGCCGCAAAATAAAGATCAAAACTTAACTACAATCATATAAGAATTGTTTGCGTTGTATGGTTAGAAATAACGAAAGCAATGAATGCCAGCAACAACAACAGTAGCAATAAAATGAAATGAAATAAAACTGAGAATGAAACAAAAAATTAATTTTATCTTAAATTTATGTTAACTATGCATTTGATGTTTTCACTTTTAATGTGGCTCTTAAAATGCTTAAGAGAGATTTCAAATATAAATCCTTTTGAATTTAATAGAATCTGTATGTTTTCTAATCGTTACCGGGTAGATTAGGGGCTACATACACTCTCTAGTAAATGAGTAGAACCAACTAGATTTCTTATTTAGTAGGCCATATATTTTTAACAGCATACAAATAAGGTCCGTTTCAATAGTATTTTACAGAGAAAAAATTTTTGCACCAATTCAATTAATTTTTTAATTGATTCAAATATATATTTGTTTAAAACAGAACAAAATTAATTCTTAACTAAACAAATAATTGAATCAATTAATTATTTTATTAAATTTTAATTTGAAACTAATTTAAAAAAAAACCTTTAATTAGTGAAAATATTTTTTTATGTGTAATGTTCCTTTTCCAGAAAAAGACAACAAATTAATAATAATTTTATTCCGTTCTTATGGTTAGAAGCAATAATCTACATTAATCCACTTTTAATTAAATATGCTTTATGTTATGATTTAATAACCGGAACCCTTGAATATTAATGATTGCGGTAAACACCAGTCAACTAAAAAACAAGACTTACATATTTGTTTCCTCGGATATTTTTTCTCTTGGCCGATCATCAGAGAAATGACCCGCAAATGATAACAGCAATCATCGAACCTTACCCCCGTCTTGATTTGCTATCAACATGTCTTAGCAAAATTCAAACTTCATATAAAAAAACAGTATTAAAAACAATGTTTTTTGACTTTTGTAGAGACATGTTAACGACTAATGTAGACGGGAGTTTGCCATGGATGGTCTCTACAAGTATGTATGTATTTCAATTATTTCTATTAAATTTAATATATGAGTCACTGTTGCCAAAAGTGCAGATTTATCTACATTTTGGTTAAAAGCAGATTTTTAAAAGTCTTAAATATGTTACTATTCTATAAAGTTGCATTTAATATATGGAAGTAAACAGGTTAAAACTCAATAACTTTATCAAAGTTCTTTTGACGATTCCGAAATCTCGAATTTAAAATTAGGAAGAACAAAAGCAAATGCAATTATTCAAAATAGATCTTCAAATACATGATCTGTTTTTTGGCATGGTAGAAGTAGTCTAATGCGATGCTTTTAGCTCACACAACTTAATTGTTAAATATTTTATAGACAAAACAAACTCAGCAGTGTAGTAAAACAGTGGAATTACTTATACAGGCTTCACTGTACCTAAAATATGTTATACATTCTTTAGGTATCAGTTTATGTCTGGAGTATATTATTCACTTTTATCATATTCCAATTTCATATACATATAAATAGCTTTTTAAGCCTAATGTAATTTGACTACAATACTATTGTCAGCACTTTGCTACAATTCAAAATTTAACCTCTATATAACTAACTTGTCTTTTAAGTTTACGTTCTGCAGCAGTTACCAAGACGAAAAAAACATTCCGTTGTTAATAAAAAAAATATATATAACATTAAATATGTGTATGTCACTCACTGGCATTATGTTCGTTCTATGCATTTCTCAAATTTCCATCTAATTTAGAGGCGCTAGCCAGAGATTTGTACATACATACATTTATAGCAGTTGGTAACTACTTCAAGAAAAAGAAAATTAGTTGAAAACATGTCTGGCATATCTGCTGTCTAGTCCGCTTAATAGCCTTCAGACCTCAACATATTCCAGATGTAAACGATTTCACTGTCATTAGAAATATAAAATGTGAACTCTTTGCAGTGAAATGATCTTACTTCACATCACTCACGAACCTTTCTTACGTTGCTTGCTAATCCTGACAAATTTTAGCAGAATTATTTTAATCCTAATATTCTGTAAGTAATTGTATTAAGTTGATAGATACGAAGAGTGCTGATGAAGGACGTAGCTGTCTAGAAAATGTGCATTCCGCTCTGCTGGTGGCTAAAAACACTTAAATTTTCCTAATTCTTCTTTAATATTATCACCTAATTTGCAGTTTAAATTATTTTTAGAGAGTATAAAACGAACTTAAGCTTGACTAAAAATTTCCATATGTATGGATGTAATATAAGTTTGACTAATAAAATTTAAAATTTTCATATTTATTATAACAATTCTTTTATATGTATTTCAAATACTGTGTAATTTTTTTAAATAAATTTTTCATAAAATGCAAAAAAAAAAAAAACATATTTAAAGATTTTTTTTGAAGACTGTAAATTAAGTTGCATATTTTGCAATTTTTTTTTTTTTTTTTTGAAAAAATAATTATATTTGGCAGCTTTTACATATAAAAGTTCTGGCAACACTAATGTCGTTAGCTCAAATAAATTGAAGATACAATAAATGCAATCTGATGTGATATAGATATGCGTCAGTGCCTGGCATGTTGCCTGAACCTTATAATGGCCTTACTATTGGGTGAAAATAAAAATTCTACTAACGCTCAACACACGTCCTCATAACCTCTGTTCAAGTGCATCAGAACACCAGACCTAATCAACAATGTTTTCAGCTGACCTTATTGTAACAGAACTTAAATTCTTTAAATAAACAGATGTGCCTCGGCTATTGAGATAACATTGATGTTGGTTAAGGGACGCAAAGGCAGAGTTCGGTATTAAGCAGCAGACCAACTAGCAAAAGGAGGATCTGCTGTGAATTTCTGTGGACCAGAACACAGAGTAACGCTGGTTAATGGCATAATGTGAGGTAAGGTCCCACAATGGGTGAACTCATTAAACCCGAAAAGGAGGAAGGAGTCCACTACGTGTAGGCAGGAGCTAAAAGATGGACCTTAAACTAGATAACTGCGTTGTCTACAGGTCATGCAAACTTCAAGTATCATCCAGCCAAACAGCGCACATTATGTTTGATTGTCCGGCATTGGCTAGTATGACTTAGGACCACTGGTAGTAGCTTGTTAAATGTGAAAGCCATGGGGGACCTAAGCCTTCAACATATGCTAGCAATTACTAGAGACTTCGTGGTGAGAAAGAAGGCCGACATTTACCAGTCGACAGTCTAATATCACTAAAGTCATAATTAATGGCTGGATGTGGCAGGTTACTCTAAGTAAATTACATTTCGTTTGCTATAATCATAGTGGACAGATGGGGCTCAAAAAGGGATCCTTTTAGTAAAATAAAATAAAAAACAAGTAAAAGTGCTATATTCGGCCGTGCCGAATCTTCTATACCCTTCACCACGGTGATTTTATTTATACAGACATGTACAGCATTATCCATATTGTTGACTCTTTATTTAAATAAAGTCGTATAAGAAAAAATCATTATTCATGAGTTAAAGAAATAGAAGACAAATGAAAACAAATTCCGTTTGCTACAATTGTCGCCGTGTTGTCAGCTACTTAATGATATTGAAGCCGACGCTACATCGTAAACTCTGACATTGTTGTAGAAATACTTATTTTGCTTTTATAAAATTAAATAACTTTTTCAAAAACTTTTAAATATCTCCTCCAAAACTTTTTGTTTGTATATGAATTTGTAATTTACAATAATAATGTAATTTATGACATTTTCTTTTGTTGAATAAAATAGAAATTAGCCTAAGTTGACGACATCCACAACGGTGGTCGTGTAGCCATGTAGCTATACTGGCTTCAAAAAAAAAACGTTTACCTATAAACGTGTGTATTTTATTTTTGGCAGTTTTTACCCGGTATCCTGATGATGTCTATGTGTTTAATAATTAAAAAATTAAAAAAAAACGTAAAAAAAACGTAAAAAAATATAGGTGGGCGTGGTTTTTGGCCCGTAGCCTCCAAAGGAATGATCCGATGTTGCTGAATTGCAATACCAAAATTTTCGAAACTATGCCTGACAGATTGGTGTGCTTAAATTTTTTGTATCTCTTCTGATGCCTTGGCAAATGACATTACCACACTAACACGGACAGACGGACAGACGGACATCGCTTAATCAACTTCTCTATGTATAAGGATCCAGAATATATATACTTTATGGGGTCGGAAATGAATATTGTAGAAATTACACACGGAATGACAAACTTATATATACCCTTTCCACCTGTGGTGAAGGGTATAAAAATATGTTACTCTATATACACACATACATACATATGTATATTCTTAATATTAAATATATGTTATGTTACAGTCATGATTTTCATTTTCAAAGAAATATTGAAATTTTTGTTTTAATTTTTCGAAAATTGTGTGTAAAAATTTTTTGTAAAAATATTTTTTTAAAAATTTTTTGTAAAATTTTATTCGAAAATTTTTTAAAAAAATTTTTTTTCTAATATTTTTCTGTAAAATAGCTTTTTGAAAATGCTTTGTAAATTTTTTTGTAAATATTTTTGAAAAAAAATTAAAAAATTTTTTTTTTTTAAATATTTTAAAAAATTTTTTTTTAAAAATTTGATTGAAATTTTTTTGTTAAATTTTGGACCTTTCTCCAATCTATTGAGTTAGAATGGTCAGACTAAAGCAAAAAGAAATCCTTACAAAAAAAAAAAAAATTCATCATATTGACACATGGGGGGCCCTTTTAACTGCTCCTATTTGTCAGTGGGTACCCTGTGGGTCCATTGGCTACCTCTATGCGTATTGCTTTCTATTAAGGTCTCTAATACAAATCAAAGCAGAAAAACCCTACCAATCTAAAAACAAACAAAAATCGCCCCTCGCAGGGGGTTATTGATCCCCCGAGATCTGTATGCACTCCTTGCGATCTACCTGTCACACTCTAATATTTATTTGACAAAAAAAGGCAAAACAGAATCATTAAAGCCGAAAAAAATTAAAAAAAAACGTAAAAAAAACGTAAAAAAAATATAGGTGGGCGTGGTTTTTGGCCCGTAGCCTCCAAAGGAATGATCCGATGTTGCTGAATTGCAATACCAAAATTTTCGAAACTATGCCTGACAGATTGGTGTGCTTAAATTTCTTGTATCTCTTCTGATGCCTTGGCAAATGACATTACCACACTAACACGGACAGACGGACAGACGGACAGACGGACAGACGGACAGACGGACATCGCTTAATCAACTTCTCTATGTATAAGGATCCAGAATATATATACTTTATGGGGTCGGAAATGAATATTGTAGAAATTACACACGGAATGACAAACTTATATATACCCTTTCCACCTGTGGTGAAGGGTATAAAAATATGTTACTCTATATACACACATACATACATATGTATATTCTTAATATTAAATATATGTTATGTTACAGTCATGATTTTCATTTTCAAAGAAATATTGAAATTTTTGTTTTAATTTTTCGAAAATTGTGTGTAAAAATTTTTTGTAAAAATATTTTTTTAAAAATTTTTTGTAAAATTTTATTCGAAAATTTTTTGGAAAATTTTTTAAAAAATTTTTTTTTCGAATATTTTTCTGTAAAATATCTTTTTGAAAATGCTTTGTAAATTTTTTTGTAAATATTTCTGAAAAAAAATTTTAAAATTTTTTTTAAAAAATTTTTAAAAAATTTTTTTTTTAAAAATTCGATTGAAATTTTTTTGTTAAATTTTGGACCTTTCTCCAATCTATATTGAGTTAGAATGGTCAGACTAAAGCAAAAAAAAAATCCTTAAAAAAAAAATTTCCTCATATTGACACATGGGGGTCCTTTTAACTGCTCCTATTTATCAGTGGGTACCCTGTGGGTCCATTGGCTACCTCTATGTGTATTGCTTTCTACTAAGGTCACTAATACAAATCAAAGCAGAAAAATCCTACCAATCTAAAAACAAACAAAAATCGCCCCTCGCAGGGGGTTATTGATCCCCCGAGATCTGTATGCACTCCTTGCGATCTACCTGTCGCAGTCTAATATTTATTTGAGAAAAAAAGGCAAAACAGAAACATTAAAGCTGAAAAAAATTTAAAAAAAAACCTGAAAAAACGTGAAAAAAAATATAGGTGGGCGTGGTTTTTGGCCCGCAGCCTCCAAAGGAATGATCCGATGTTGCTGAATTGCAATACCAAAATTTTCGAAACTATGCCTGACAGATTGGTGTGCTTAAATTTTTTGTATCTCTTCTGGTGCCTTGGTAAATGACATTACCACACTAACACGGACAGACGGACAGACGGACAGACGGACAGACGGACAGACGGATAGACGGACAGACGGACAGACGGACATCGCTTAATCAACTTCTCTATGTATAAGGATCCAGAATATATATACTTTATGGGGTCGGAAATGAATATTGTAGAAATTACACACGGAATGACAAACTTATATATACCCTTTCCACCTGTGGTGAAGGGTATAAAAACCCTACCAATCTAAAAACAAACAAAAATCGCCCCTCGCAGGGGGTTATTGATCCCCCGAGATCTGTATGCACTCCTTGCGATCTACCTGTCACACTCTAATATTTATTTGACAAAAAAAGGCAAAACAGAATCATTAAAGCCGAAAAAAATTAAAAAAACCGTAAAAAAAACGTAAAAAAAATATAGGTGGGCGTGGTTTTTGGCCCGTAGCCTCCAAAGGAATGATCCGATGTTGCTGAATTGCAATACCAAAATTTTCGAAACTATGCCTGACAGATTGGTGTGCTTAAATTTTTTGTATCTCTTCTGATGCCTTGGCAAATGACATTACCACACTAACACGGACAGACGGACAGACGGACAGACGGACAGACGGACAGACGGACAGACGGACAGACGGACAGACGGACAGACGGACATCGCTTAATCAACTTCTCTATGTATAAGGATCCAGAATATATATACTTTATGGGGTCGGAAATGAATATTGTAGAAATTACACACGGAATGACAAACTTATATATACCCTTTCCACCTGTGGTGAAGGGTATAATAATAAAGTAAACTAAACCATATTTTTGTTTAATCGTAAAACTAATTTTCTGGCTATTCTCTTGTGGCCAAGCAAAATACTATCGTCATCAAATGAACTAGCGGGTATAGTGTGCATGAATGTGTGCAGTAATTGGACAAAAAAAACAGGTGTGTATTTTCTTTGAGGTTATATTCTAAGTGGTTAAACACTGCACGATACTCGAATAGGGGTTTTAATTGTATATTAACATAAACTTGAAATATATAAAATTTTTAAAGCTGTTTTTAAATAACTAGAGAATGTCAAAATTAGAAAACATCTTTAGTGTACTTAGTCAATAGCAAAATTAAAAATACATCCTAAAACTAATTTATCAACTTTTAAATATTTTTTAACATCAAGAAGATCCCGCAAATCATCTCCTCCTGATTATATATAATTTGCCTTTTATTTTATACGTGAATCCTTTTATTCATACCCGAATCCTTGCAGGAATCACAAACCCATTTTTACAAAATCATTTTCCTATTCAAAACATCTGCAATGTATATTCAAGTAATATTTATTTTTTTAATATCCTTACGCACCTTATAAAAATTTCCACTTCTTTTTATCATTTATGGTTTTAAAACTTGTGTGGCTTTTATTCTCTACAACCTCAACAATATCAAAAAAAAATTCACATGACCCTCACGTCCTTTTTTATACTTTCCTACTTTCCTTTAGCAAGATTATAATTTTAAGTTAAAAAAAAAATATATTTTTTTTTCTTTGCTATTATTCGCTCTGTATTTAGAAGGTACTTATTAAGGTTGTTTACATCTTCTGGTTGAAAGTTTATATAGAATTTTATTATTTATACATTTGTAAAATATTGTTTTGTTGTTTGAATGCCACATTATTATCCAGGCTGGGAAGGACACTGTATTATATACCTTAACTACAGCATTTTGCTTTCATTTTTACCTTTTTTTTTGATTCTTCTAACACTAGTAAGACATAATAGTGAAAGTAAAAATACAACACAAATGTTATTGCCTGCTGCAGAGCGGCAGGAGTCGAGAGGCAAAAGGATATAAAAATGAGGCAAGTGTTTGAAATTTAACACCGTAATAAGTAATAACAATACATTCATTCATACAAGGAATGCTTTAAGGTGATTTAGTTAAATATGAACTTTAATTTGCAGACGATTGTATTCGTCTAGAATAAATTATACAATTTTGATTTGTACAGAAAATATTTTGTGAATTGTGTGACTAAATTAATTTTTAGTTATAATGTATTTTATTTTACTCTACCTACTTGATGCTGAAAAGTTTTTCTTACTATGTATTTGATTTTTTGCTTGAGTTTATTTGATTTAATTTATTTTTGTAACAGAATAGTAAGAACAAGTTTATTTCCATGAACACTTCTAAATATAAATTACACAATTATGTTTTATATCCAGTGGTTTGTACAACAATATTTGTGCAATAAATATTAATATTTTGTGGTAAAAAGATTACTTTTATTACGATTAGAAGTTCTTCAATAGGGTCAAGAAAATTTTTTTTAAATAAAAATAAAAATAATTAAATACAAATTATTAAAAAGGTCAAATAAACTATATTAAAATTAAAAAAAAAAAAACTTTAAAATATTTACAACAAAATTGACATAACATTTGCAAAAAGATATTTTTTAAAACAAAAATTTTGGAATAAAATTTTACAAAAAATATTTTTTCCCAAAATTTTTACAAATAAGTTTTGAAATATTTAAAAAAAATTTTCAATATTTCTACGATAGTGAAAATAATGAGTGTAACATAACTCATTTGTAATCTATACATAAAATAAAATAGTAACTCACTTCCGTCTGACTGTCTGTCTGCTTTTCATTGAGGTTCGCATCACTTAAAAACTACTGGATAGATTTTAACAAAATTTTGTGAGGAGGTACCTAAGTATTGTGGTACCAGTATAGGATACTTTTTTTCCGCAAAAATATCTTATTCCCAGGAGAGAGTGGAGAAATAGTAGTGAAAAACGCAATTTCCAGTTTAAAGGTACTGTTATTTTCGGTTTAAAACTAGGATTTTTCAACACGAATAATTTTTCAAACCGTCATTTTTTCAACTCACCTTTTTCTTTCAGGGTTCCCAGATATTTTTTTAAGTTCCATCCCCAATTTCAAAATTTACAACCCCAAAATTCCCCAAAAAAATAAAATTTTTAAATTAAATTTCACAAATTTAAATTTCCACATAAATACATTAAGCTGTATATTTTTATTGTAATAAAATTACACAAGTTGATTGAGTTTTTAGCTCACAATTTCTGGGGTTGGATTCAAAGGGTTACAACAAATTTCGATAGACTGATTGGTAGAGCGGCTTATTTATCTGCTTGGGGCTTGCGTGTTCGATTCCCACCAAAGACTCTGGGTGTTTCATGCAGACAAGCGAAAAGCTTAGCAAGTAATATTGTCTTAAGCCTGGTACTCTAGTTTTTCATGCGGAATGCTGTCAAACTGCATATATACAAAGTTTGTATGAAAAAGTCTTGAAAAAATGTTGAAGAAGTAGTACTCTGTTTTTTACTGTGGAAAAACATTGAAATGTTTCTGCCAACATATTGTCAAAACGAGTGTGATATAAAGCAAATGTGCATTGTTTCATGTGGAGTTTTTTGTAAAATTTTTGTGTGGAAAATTTTGTAAAACAATGTGATATATTTAAAAGCAATAAAAACGAAAAATTATTCCAATTCGCGATATAGACGAGATAGACATATCAAATGTCAAATTTTCCCTGTGAAATAAATGTTGTTCAACATTTTTCACGAATGCGAAATGCGAAAAAAAACAAATTAAGTTTAATATGTACATACGTATGTGTATTACTTTAAACAAAGATTAGAGCAACTAATTTAGCAATTTATTTAAATTTTATAAGTTTCCTTGCGGAAATAAGACAAGCTTTGTAGTTGGTATGCAAATTGAGTTCTAAAAACAATGCAAGTATTTGATTAATGACAGCGGAGCATCTGCAGATTTCAGTTGTGTCTTAAAATCGTAAACAAGTTCCATTTCCTCAAGAATAAATACAATGAAGTAACTTTTGTTGCTTAAATAATTTCCGTTTCTACTTTTTCATCTTCCTTAATCAGTCATCAAAATAAGAATCCCCAAAAAAATGCTCAAAATATTTCAATTATCCTAAACGAATTCCCCAATCCCCAAACCAAATTTTTAATCCCCATTTGCAAATAAAAATCCCCGATTTGGGGATAAATCCCCTAATCTGACAACATTGTTTTGTTTATGAAAATGGGATACGTTAAGAAACTACTGCGCAACAGGTGGCGCAAGTTGAATAAAATTTGTGTTTAATTTGTATTTTTACTTTGTGGAATTACATTGTTATTAAAATACTTTAAACACCTCTTGCAGAGGTTTACAATTATTTTTGAAATTTTAAAATTTTTTATAAATTTTAGAATTTTATTCAGGGATGGGTACCTTTATATAAAGTAAATACATAAACCATAACTGTAGCACTATAAAGGTAGGTCTTTCAATTGGTGTGGAATACTTTTAAACAAAAATTGAGCAAAATATTGTCAGGACGCCCGCGACATGGCGGGCACTGCTAGTAGTAAGAATATATGTTTATAAAGTTTGTATATATGTATTTAAGTTTGTCATGTGCCGTGTGTAATTTCTACAATATCCATTTCCGACCCCATAAAGTATATAAATATATTCTGGATCCTTATACATAGAGAAGTTGATTAAGCGATGTCCGTCTATCCGTCTGTCCGCCTATCCGTCTGTCCGTGTTGACGTTGAAATGTCATTTGCCAAGGCGCCAGACGATGTAAATCTGCTCGGCTAAGTTTCGAAAATTATATATTTTCACGTTTATATTTTTTCACGTTTTTATTGATTTTCTTTTGCTTTTTTATAATATAATATTTTATATTATTTTAATATTTTTTAAATAAATATTATTATTATTATTTAATATTTTTTAAATAAATATTATTTGATCTTTATTAAAGGCTTTTATAGAAAGAAATATAAATAGAGGTAGCAAGTACACCCACAGGGTACCCACTGGTGATCAGAAGCAGTCAAAAGACACACTGGGTGGGGATCAATATGATGAAATTTTTTTAAAGAATTTTTTTGCTTTAATCAGACCATTCTAATACAATAAATTTACCAAAAATATTAAAAAAAAATTAACAAAAAAAATTTAAAAAAAAATGTAAAAAAAAAATTTACAAACAAATTTTCAACAAAATATTTTACTAAAAATTCAAAAAAAAATTTTGAAAAAAAAAATTCCAAAAAATTTAAAAAAAGGTCAGAAAATATTACGCAAAAAATTTTCAACAAAAGTTTTCCAAAAAATTTTCTACAAAATTTAAAAAAAAAAAATCTATACTGATGAAATTTCAAGTCAAGCCTAAGTTAGTTTTATTCTCTCTAAGAAATAATAAATTAAATAAAAAATTAGGTGATTAATATTAAAGAAAAATTGGGAAAATTAAATTTTTAGACATCAACACAGCGGAATACACATTTTCTAGACTGCTACGTGCGTCATCAGCACTCTACGTATCTATCTACTTAGGGTAGTTTTTAGGTGTAAGCATCATCTATTTAACCAATCAAACTCAGATAAAGGAATACGAAAAAACTGTATTCAATCATCAATCGTCAGTTGGTGAGAACGAAGTCTACCACTACCTTAAGCTTCCCTCTTGTTGAATATTTTTATATTAATATTACATTTACCACCATATTTTTATTGTTGCTTCAGCCAACCTTCTAGAAAATGTGCATTCCGTTCTTCTGGTGCCCAACTCAAGAAATATGTAATGACAGTTTTGTTAAAAGTTCATACTATTAAAAAAACTCAGTTTCAAAATAAGCGTTCTATTCTAGCAGCAGTCATCGAGTAGGCCCATCTTTTCCATCCAGGCAATTGATACAAGCAACTATTGTTGATATTACATCAGAGTAACTACAAATCTCTCTAAAAATATAAAATAAATAAATGATAGAGTGATCACAAACTTGAAGTGCTAAATTAGTTTTTTTTAATTTTATATTTTAAAATTTTCTTATCCTGCAGTATCCTGCAATTACGACTTATCCAGCATTACATATTAAGGATTTATCAATTAGGAGTTAAGGAGTTTTCGGGAATCATTTGAGCATGTCCATAACTAGCTTTTCCTTGCCACTTTGTAAGCTTTAAAAAGTCAATCTATTGCAAAGTAAGGTCAGCTTATCAACGCTCCTCATGTAGATTTCCTTTTCACAATTAAACTGTGTAAGAATGACTGGTAATGACACCCCAAAATCAATACCAAATCTTTAGCCAACTTCACGCTCATCTGATGCTAATGGGGGTTTAACGTCTGAATTTTTTTTTCTGCTCAATTTATTATGCATTTCGCTTGCAATTATTAATTTTCCATAAGGATTATTTCGGATATATGCGATTATCTCCTCCTCTATTGCTAGCTCCATTGTCCATATCTAAATCACAATAAATGAGAAAGAGAGTACACCTATGTAGAGCGTACACACTCCAAGTACTGCATCCTTCAACAAGCGAACGAGCTATTCTTTACTACAGAAGGACTTATAGGACCTAAATTCCTAAATATTCCATGTTTTATGATAGAGAGCATATATAAGATGTAAAAGACTCTTTAAATATTAATTTTGTTTCATTAAAATAATAAATTACAAAACAAATATAAAATTAAATTTAAAATTGAAATTGAAAAAGAAAAAAAAAGCTGTAAGATAACTTCAGAAGAAAATTAAATTAATTAAATTTTGTATCGCAAGATGAACTAGTAGAAAATTAAAAATAAAACTTAATTTCTTTTTCATTAACGTCAACATACTTTCACTATTTATTTGTTTATATTTTTTCTTCTTTTCTTTTCAAAGAAAGTTCTAAGGACTTTATTTTATTATCATTCATTTGAAATATTTTTCCCTGTAAAAAAAAGGACTTTCATTAAAATCAAGAAAACAAAAAATCCTATTAAAACTTAATTTATTTACTTTAAACAAACACCTAATGGCACGAAATCCTTTTTCTCCTTATGTTTCCACTTGTTCTTTTATTTAATTTTATGTGTGTGTGTGTGTTTGTGAGAGTTCGTTATTATGCTGCAAGGAGAGCATACTTATCTTATCATTGCGTTGGAAACATAACGAAATAATCTTTGGGGATCTCATAAATTTCGTTCATGCTTTTGTAGTCTGCACAACACAAAGCTTAATCTAGACAACATAAACGTTTCAAGCTTAAAGAGTCTATTTAAAGCCAAATTTATGTATAAATGCAGGTGAAATCTTTATCACGCTTGCAAATCATTTTGAAAAGACAAAATGGAAATTTCTTTTAAATAAGATCTTGATAATAAGTTTAAATTCATATGACTTGTAGAATTCCCTGTAATACAATTGAAATGTATGTTCCCAGAGGCATCTTGTAGTGGTAGTTGTATTACTTACTCTCTACACTTATCCTTACACACACACACACAGACGACAACTACAATGGCAAAAGAAACCATAAACCAGCCAGACCATACTTAATATTTAAAACATTATTTTGTAAATTGTTGTGACAGCAATCAACAAGAAATATGAATAAAAGAAAATAAAATAAAATGAGGAAAAGGGAAATGGAAATGGAGAATAAGGAATGAGGAATGAGGAAGGAAGTAGAAAGAACGAGGTATAATGATGAGTAAAATTAAAACAGTGAGACGATAAAGTCATCAGTAGCAACAACTAAAAATTAAGAAGGAGTAAAATTGTTTATATCTTAAATTCGTAGATATTCCTAAGGAAACCAAAAAGGACGATATAATAAAATAAAACCTACACACACGCAGCTCACAAGTCAAGAGTTTCAAAAACATTAAGAAAACATGAGCTAAAGATAAAATAGAAGTAAAATAAAATAATACAACCCGTTCGTAATATAATGACAACAATAATGAAAAAAGGAATCATACAAACAGACATATACATACATATGTATATACTACTGCATAAAGCAACAAAAATATAGAATTTCATTTTTGATGACAATTTATATAAAATGATATAAATGTCCTTCTTATTCACACAAACACATAGTCGTTCGCAAATACATGTATGTAATTGTATTTGTATTCAAGATTAGATTAGATGAAGTAAAAACTTTTAGAAAGGATATCAAAGACAATAATGTTGTTATGTTCTAAGAAAGACATTTACTTCCTCAATAGCAGTCGTGTATAAGAGTTAAATAAAACACTAGTAAAAATAAACAAAAATAGCAGAAATAAATAAGATTTAAATTTGTCGCGCAAAAAAGCCATTGCTTCGTTAGGTGCGTGGCAAGTGGCACCGTCCTGTTGAAACCACATATCGTCCACATCCATATCTGCCAATTCGGGTCATAAAAAGTTCGTTATCATCTCACGATAGCGAACACTATTCACAGTAACTGCCTGACCGGCCTCATTTTGGAAAAAATACGGCCCGATGATGCCGCCAGCCCATAAACCGCACCAAACAGTCACTCTTTGTGGTTGCATTTTCGACAACCATCCTTTTTTTTTTGAAAAGAGAAGTACCACTCAGTCATTAACTGTGGTACTTCCTTTGGAAAGGGATAGTAGTAGATAAGACAGATGGTTAGTGATAGTAAAGCTTCGATTCTGACAACACTGCAATTGCACGTTATGATTATTTTTAGAACAGTATTGCAGCGCCTCTGGTGTTATTTAGACGAATTAGTTTGAGGCTAGCATAGCCAATTTATAATTATTTTACTTCGCCGGCGATTTAGTGCTATGTGGTAATACCGGCGAAGGAGGGCGCTGTGATATGCATTATTATAGAGAAAAATTAATACATATCAGAAAAATTGATGTTGCCACGGCTGAGATTTGAACTCGTGACCATTGCTTAGTAGTCAACGTGGTAACCACTTAAGCTACAGCACCCTCTTAGATTATCATTCGTCCAAATGTGGCAATTATGCTTATTAACGAATCCACTGTGGTGAAAATGTGCCTCATCACTAAAGATGATTTTCTTCGAAATTTGATCATTCAACGTTGCCTTTTCTTGCCACCATTCTGACCATTGATCGATTATCTATCTTTCCAGGGTTTGAATTGAGTTACTCTGAAACTGAGAAATGTCAAATTAAATGCAGAAAAAAACTTGACGTTTACAAGTATTCAGATTCAACACCGACCCTTAAAATTTAACCACCCGATACAAAATAACTACATAAGAGTCTTAATAGAACAAAATATTGTACATAATTATTAAAAACACACTCTCTCAGATGATTAAAAATATCAACTTGTCTGAATGTTGGTGATACGTAACAAAAAGTTAAATGTTCTTGATATTGAACCACATCTATAATAATCTTCTTAACTCTGCTACTACATTCTCTTAAATGTTTGCAAGGACAATTTCTTTTTTGTTTTATTTCTTAAATATATCCTTTTGATATTAAAACTTCATTCCATTTAATCTACCTGCAGGAAATACAACAGACAGTTATCGAACTACCAAAAACTGCACACATCGGTTGTTTTAAAAAATGATAAAATAAAATAAAATAAAATAAAATGAAATAAAAATGTTTACAAGTGAAATAAGAATTAAAAACTTTACAAGATAAATGATACGACAAACTGCAATTGCAATTTTATGCTAAACATTTAAAAGCGAAAGTAAAAACCAACAAACAGCAGCAGCAACATGAAAAGTAGAACTTAAGTTTTGAGATCGGATGCTTTTAAAAAATATATATGTATAATTGTTTACATTTAATTATCCTTTCACACACATACTTACCACGTAAGAAAAATCACACTATTTAAAATTTAAACAATCAACACTTTTGCAATGGCTCGTTAGTTTTTTAAATAAAATTTGCTTGCTCTTGTACAAACGCAATCACAAACACACACAAAACTAAACTGCCAAAACTAGTTCTATGCCTTTTTGAAGGGCTGCAGTGAAACAATAGAAATAAAACTTTTAGTTTCTAGTCATTTTCTCTTAATGTATTTCCGTTTTTCAACACAAATTTACGAAAAAAATTTTAGAATGAGCAACACACACACACATACATCAGGTAAATACTTCTTTCTATACACATACTCAAACCAAAAATTCTCATATAATAACTTCTTGAATAATATTCATTCCTTAAATAAGACAAGGTTGAATAAATTAAAATTATTTTTTTTTTGTTTTTTTGTAAAAGTACATTTCAGCAAACATTTTTACCTCTAAAACACTCAGGATTATTCAGTTTATATTTGGGAAATGGGTTTTAAAAAAATGTGGATATTATCTTTTAACTTTTTTGCTTAATCAAATTGTAGACGAGTGTTTGATTAGGTAACGAAACTTAAGAGGCGTTAAAAATGTTATTCATGATATCTCGAATGAGCAAATGATTCGTCCACTGATGATGGGGTTGACTTCTTAGCCAACAAACTGGCTGCACGAATTCCAAGAAGTACAGATGACCGCTCGCAGCCGCAGCATTTAGATACTATGAGGAAAATCTGTGATCACTTATTAAATTCATAAAAATCGAGTTTTTATTGAACAATTAAATTTTTTTATATAAAAAACTAAAAACTCATTTTCTAGCGAAACTAAGCGTCTTACGGGCAAAAGGACGAAAATCTGTGATCACTGATGTTTGAGGGATTTCCGGTACGAGGAGTACAAATTCATAGCTGATGCTGACTAAACTTGTTGATGTTTACAACAAGGCAAACAGTCAGGGGACTGTTTGGGACTGTTTATTTGTGAAAAAAATACGTATTCGTAGCTAACCTTTATATCCAAACCTGTGACACATCCGGTTGTATTTGTTTAGAAATGAAGACTTTAAAATGAACGTAAGAAATGTAGTTAAACAATTCTGCGTTTTTTGTTCGCAGGCTCAAACTGTGTTAGTGTTTCACTCAAAGCATAAAACCAGTGATGAAAAATGTTTGACTATTTTCAATGCATATGTAATTGCTTAACTGTTGCTTAAAAAAAGTGTGCAGCAAAAGCAAAAAGCAAATAATAAAAGAAGAGCAACTCATTTGCTTAAGCTTGCTATGTGTCTCTTTTTGAAGCAAAGCAATTACTTTAAAAACATTTGCTGTTGCTTAAGCATTAAGTTGTTCTTTATTTTTATTTTTGCTTAGGCTTAACTCTCTACTGTGAAGTAGTGGCTGACTACGATTGCTGGTTTTCTCGCTGCTGCTTCAGTCTAAAGTTTTTTTGAAAATTCTTTCACAGTGAGAGATTAAAATTATGGCGCTACGTGTAAATAAAAAAAAACTAAATTTTGAAGATCTGCAAAATAAAGATTTCCAATATTGTTTTAGAGCAACAGCAAAAGAAGAAACAAACATCAACTTATTGCTTAAGCAACAGCAAACGTTTTCAAAAAAATTGCTTTGCTAATTACTTTGCTGCCCAAAGAGACTCATAGTAAGCTTAAGCAAATGAGTTGCACTTCTTTTTTTTTTGCTTTTACTTTTTGCTTTTGCTTCGCTTATACCAAATGTTATATAAATGCTGAGGAATTCAGTTTTTTTATTTGCTGAAAAAGATGTAAGCAAACCAAAGATTTTACTGCTGTTGCTATTGTTAAACAAGCAATTCAAACACTGCATAAAACTACTTGAACTCGCCTAAGTTCATTGTTATTATGTTTAACAATTACTCATACTTATTCAAACTTGCTTATCACGTTTAGCTTGCTGGTCTACGCTGTATATTATCGTCTACTACCCGTTACTTGTGTGCAATGAACAGGCATCAATTCAATGACATATTATAGTGAGCTTCTTATGAGCTTTGCAGTACTTTAGAAATTGTAAAACTTTTTTTTCAGAAGAAATTTCATTTATCAAAATTTGATTATGTCGATTTTTAAATAAATGAATTCAAAACTCGGTTAAATTACATTAAGAATACAAAGAAAGATAAAATGTTCTTAGGAATGATATCCGTTTACGAAAATAAAATATACAAAATTTCAATTTAATGTATTATTGTTTAGCAGTTACCAACACAAGCTGGAATCATTTTCAGACACATGCTGACATACATACAGTCTGATGTATCAGAGTAATTATGTATTCTTGCCTCTTGGTTTGTCGGAAAGTGTGACTTTTAATTTGAAAAGTAAATACACAAATAAAAGGCTTTTTGTTTGCTCATTGGTTTGTTTGTTTGTTTGTTTTGGCTTTTGGTTGCTGTCTGCTTGTCAGGTTAACATTTGTGGTTTTTACCGTTTCTTCTTGTTGTACTTCTCAGTTTGTTTGGTTTATTTTATAATTTATTATTTGTTGTCGTGATTTTTGTTTTTGTTGATGTTATTATTGTAATGCAAGTGTATGACAACATCCGTCTCCTCGACAACATCCGTTTCCTTTATTTTTTTTTTTGTCTTTTATTAAAAGAAGTACAAAATGATGAAGAATAAAAAAAATGTAATGTTTTTGTAATTCTTTTCATGTTTATGCGTATTTTTTTCGCTTCTCATTTCTTTCATACTTTTCTTGCTTAATTTTTTATTTTGTTTGGTTTTAGGTATGAAAGTTTTGTGGTTTGTAAATTAAGAACACAGGAAATTAAATTACCTTTGAACAGGCTTTGAAAAGGCAAACAATTTGATATAAAAAAAATTAAGTAAATGAATTTTCCGAAATTGACATTTTGTTATCACTAACCCCTTGAAGCACAGTAGAGGTTTTGGGGAAAAAAATATCAAAGTAAATCATGATTTCTGGAAACCGAGTGGTAATTTCGCACTACGTTTTTATAATTAAAAAAACGTAAATACCTGCGAAGCTTCTTGCTTGTCTGAAATTAAAAACACAGAGTCTTTAGGCGGGAATCCTAACCCCTAATAGCTAGACATATATACTAGCGCACTACCAATAAGTCTATCGAGACACTCAAGTGTCATTGTGACACTACTGACACTAGCCCTGACCGTCGACTAAAAATATTTCCCACCAGAGACTGATAACAGTCGACTTTTTTTCAGATCACAGAGTCTCTCGCTAAGATTTTTTTAAAACAAAAGTCCTTACAACAACCACATCTAGGCAATGCTGGACACTCGAATGTCATGCCGTCAGCTTCTTCCAGACACAGTTTACAGGTATAGTTTTCTTAAATTTTTAACTTGAAAAAATGCGCAAAATTGTGTCGAACACATCATCACCCTTAGTCCGTGTCGCAAAATGGCTAGTAGCAGAATTGAAAAAATACGGAAATTTTGAAGCAGCCAGTGTTAAAAATTCATTCGAATTTGTGAACAAAATTAAAGATACTATCATTCATGAACATGAAATCGTTGTGTCATTCGATGTAACAGCGCTATTTCCAAGCATTCCGGTAGATTTAGCTATTAATTCACTTCAAAAACATTTAGAAGACAAACACCCTAAAACAGATGAAATGAAAGTGTTAATCGATGCAGCACGTATTTGTATGTCACACAATTGCTTTGTATTTCGAGATAAATTTTATTCAAATGATTTCGGCACAAGCATGGGAAACCCACTCTCCCCGCTAATTTCAGAAGCATTTATGAGCAAATTCGAAGCCGACCTGAAAGCCGAAGGAGTTTTACCACGAATTTGGATTCGGTATGTTGATGATGTTTTTTGTATCATCGAAAAGAACATGCTTCAACACACACTCGACATTTTAAACAGCAAATATGATAGCATTAAATTTACCGTTGAAACTGAAAACGAACAACATTCACTCCCTTTTTTGGATTTGAAATGCACCAGAGTTGACAACAAAATTAATTTTGCAGTCTATCGTAAAAATACTTCAACCGATCGTTTCATCACAAACGATTCATTTTGTTCATATCAACAAAAAATAGCATCTTTCCACTCTATGGTACATCGCCTTGTCTATTTACCGCTTCCCATAGAAAATTACAAAAATGAATACGATAAAATCATCCAATTAGCAACAATCAACGGCTTTGATAAGAATCTCATCAATTAACTCATCAAAAAACACTCAAACCAACAACATAAAAACAATTTGACGACACTCTTTAGTCAAAATAGAAAAATTGAAACAAATAATTGTAGACGCGTCCCTTTCACATATGTTCCATCAATCACGAATCACCTGAGAAACATATTTGAAAAGGTTTACACTAATAACAACAAACTCAAAAATATTCTTGGCTCAACTAAAGACATTGCTCCTATACAAGAGCGTAGCGGCATTTATGAAATCAGCTGTGTAAATTGTGAAGCAAAATACATCGGTCAAACTAAACGACAAATTAGTGTTCGTTACAAAGAACACAAAACAAATGTAAAATATAAACAGATTCATCGCTCTGCCGTCGCGGCTCACATTCACACACCTTCGGATACCAACCCACTACAACACAATATCGGCACGTTTGAAGAGAGCGTACGTCTACTAAAGACAGTTCACAATGAGAGGAAACTAGACGCGTACGAATCTCTCTATATCAGCGAAGCAACAAATGTCATGAATACAGATAACGGCAACATCAATTCATCTCTCTTCTCTCTAACTTAACACACAAATAACATACACCTATTGGTTTATTCTTACTTCGCTTTTGTTGTTATGTATATTTACACATATTGTCTTTATATTAAAACACACGTTACATGCATACAGACATAGTTATATATATTTACACAAATATAAAATTTTAGAATTTTTAGTTAGCAGAAAAATTTTGCTGCCATGTTAATAAATTTGCGACAAGAAAACTTCCTAATTGTAATCCTCAAAATGTATAGATTTTGCTAGTTTAAAATTTTTAGCAATAAAATTGATAGTTGTTGATTAAAAACACAAAAGAAGTCTGCGCCTCATATTTCAAAATTATTTACACAAATTTATTTACATTTAAAAGTATTTACACAATAGAAAAAACATTATAAAACACCAATAAAAAAACAAAAATGATTAGTAGCCAGATAAATTTCCTTCAGCATCTATGACAGCTTGAAGTCTAGCTGGAATAGATGCAATCAAATTGTGTACAAACTCGATTTCTAAGCTGTTCCAGATATTTATTATTTCATCAATAGTTTCCTCTCGTTTTCGGCCCATTTGGATAGATCTCTGCCTTTTTATGAATGCCCATACATTCTCTATTATGTTTAGATCTGGACTCTGGGGTGGCCATGGAAGAACATCTTGTCCAACTCGATTTAAAAACGTTGTTGGTAACCATGCTTTGTGGCATGGATCATTATCATGCTGCAAAATCTAATTTTCATCAAGTAATAATCTCTGAGCCGAAGAAAAAACATGGTCATTCAAAATATGTAGATATCCTGTCTGGTTTAGAGTGCCTTGTATTGGTACTAGGTCTCCAAATCCATTGTATGAGACACATCCCCAAAACATTACTGAACCCCCGCCGAAACGATTAAGAGGTTGTACTGCTTTATGCTTCGATCCTTTGGAAAGGTGCATATAAGTTTTTCCAAATGACTCTTCAAATTGAAAAGAGGACTCATCCGTCCATAATACATTATGCCAAAACTCTATTGGCTTATGGATATACTCCAAGGCGAACTCTATACGTTTTTTTTTTTTGTTTTTTTCAGATATGTCTATTACTTTTCTCACAACATAGGTCTTTATATCATACGTTCTTAATCTTCTCCGAATTGTGGATTCACTTACAGGTTTTCCAATGATGTTTTCTGCCTCTGCAGCAACTTTAACCGGACTTGCGACTGGATTTTCTGCGAATATTTTAAAAATAGAACGATCTTCTATTTTGTTTGTCACATATTTCCGACCAGTTCTGACCCCATTTTGTAGGCTTCCATAGGTTTCTTTCTTCTTTACTAAATTGTATACTGTTTTCCGACATATTCCGTACTCTTTTCCCAAGTCTGATGCCGAGGAACCCATTCCAAACTTCGTTGCGATCTCAACTCGCGTTTCGACGGGAATTTCCTTTATTTTCACCATTTTAAACGTTTTTTTTTAGCAACTTTTGTATAAATATTTATTTTTATGCAATATAAATTTGCTAACTATCAACACAAATGAGGTTTTTTAAAAGATTCCAGCGTTTTTAACTTAATTTCACGAATGTGTAAATATTTTTGACAGACAAAATAAGTGTGTAAATAATTTTGAAATATGAGGCGCAGACTTCTTTTGTGTTTTTAATCAGCAACTATCAATGTTATTGCTAAAAATTTTAAACCAGCATAATCTATACATTTTGAGGATTACAATTGGGAAGTTTTCTTGTCGCAAATTTATTCACATAGAAGCAAAATTTTTCTGATAACTAAAAATACTAAAAATTTTTAATTTGTGTAAATAGATATGACTATGTCTGTATATTGTTTTTCTGTTTGTTTATACCTCTTGTCTCATTATTCTAACTCTTTTGTTTTAGTTGCGCGTCGCTGATGATGGATGATGTTCCATAATCCAGTGTTCTATATGAGCAGGTTAGTCTAAGTCAAATCTGGAGGTCTGCTGGTATTCAGAGCTCGTTGGCTTAATTACCTTTTAACCTGAAGAGTCAAGAGATAGCTTTGGGAAGGAATCATTAAAATGCTGGGCAATACTTTGATTAAAATAAGCTTTAATTTTGAAAAATACCTCTTACAGAGATTGGAAATTTATTTCCATAGATGTTTCAAAAACTGACTTGTTTACCACATTCGGAATTGCTTATCAAAACATATCAGTTTTATATCACGGTTTTTTGGAACCTCACTGCAGCGTAATTATGGCAAAACCACTATCAATAAAGCTTGCTGCGGAACATTGTTGTAGGCAGAGAGGGCGTTTTGTAATATGTATCGATAGCAAATCAACTATATCTGCTTTATTTAAAGTCAAAAATTTAGAACTTTTAGTCTCTGAAATATGCAATCTTTTAATTAAAAACCCAAAACTACGAATAATGTGGGTCCCAGGCCATGCAAACATATCAGGAAACGAAGCGACAGACTTTACTACTGGGAATGCAAAAAAACTCGCTTTCCCATCTCATCGTAATATAACAACTATATAATTTTTTATGTAAATTATTAAATATGATTTAATAAATCCCTTAATTTTAACAATCAAATTTATATTATACTTAGAGTCGAAGGCCTCAGTTGCTCGTACTCTGTTTTCTATTGTTATATGATATCATTTTCTGTATTATATATATATATTTTTTTTATGTAGGGGAAATATCGAAGCAGACCACTTCCATAATGGGTCCCTTTTCGACCCCCTTCCGTCCTCTATGATTACAAGCAACCGAAATATAATTTACGGCAACCTACTTACATTGAGTCATGTGCTACAATCAGCCTTTAATCTTGACTTTAGTGATTTCAGACTCTCGACTGGTAACTGTCGGCCTTCTTTCTCATCACGCAGTCTCTAGTAATTGCTAGCATTTGTTGAAGGCTCAGGTTCCCCATGACATCCACATATAACAGGCTTCTATGAGTGGTCCTGAGTCCAATGCTAGCCATTGCTGAACATTTACATACAATTTAAGCTGCCGTCTGAGCCCCTTTCCTTTCCCCATTTCCTCTTCCGCCTCTGTCTCTCACTATTAGGCATGAGCTGTAAAGACTCCGACTCGACGTTGAAGGAACGTTTTGAGATAACTGCTTCCGAAAAGGATTAACCTAAGCCCACAAAGCCAGGTGCGTCCGCTTCATCCACATTTACCTCCATAGCAGCAGGAGTATCTTCATAGACTGACCAGTTCACCCCTTGCGAGGTTTCTTTTTCATTCTCTTTCGATATTCTCCCTCGTAACCGGAGTTCCTAAAGGGATTAACCCCTTCACCATTCCTATCGAAATATTCCGGTTAAACGACACTGAAGAACCTTTAGAGATTAACCTGTTCACCTCTGGCGGGGCGTTCCTGTCCATCCCTTCTGAATTCTTCCCAAGGCCACTATTAGAGACAACGTTGTTCACCCACACAGAGCACCTTATGCTTGGGTAAGTCTACATTGAAACTGGAGATCGACTGGTATGCAGAGTTCGCATACTAAAGGCCAAGCATCCTCTTGACCATGCATCCCTGGCATATGTTGTTCCACCTTGCATTGGGGAAGCTGTTAACGACTAACTAGCCATTCGGGTTCTCGGCACAGCTACCAACACCTTAACCTTACAAGTAGGATCTGTATTATATAACTCCAATAAAATAAAAAAAAATTAAAAAAAGAAGAGAATTATTTATTGTTCAATACATCGGAGTGCTAAGAAAGGTTCCACTAAATACTCTTTGCTTATGGAGCCCTTGGAAACAGATGACTTTTGGTTTTGCTACTATCAGAATGCTATAACCGAGAAAAATTGTAGCACTATCAAACTACGTGTTTGGAAACTACAGATTTATTTAAATTTTTGCTAAATCCCCCACTGTGGCACGTCTTAATATTTTCAAAATTCGATAGCAATGCTTTCATCTCTACGTCAGTGTAAACTTTAAGGTTGAAAGGAGTCTTTCAGAAAATAAGAAAAGAAACAGGGATATTCTTTTAATTGTAAATGACTTATTCAAAAGAAATTTCATAAATGTCCCCAAGATTTTTCTGTTTTTCCAATAAATAATCGACCTCATTTTTCCTACACCATTATACACTCTGAAAGTCAGCCTGATTTGTGATGCATTATCAATCAATCAATCAGCAGACATCACCATCATCGCCTTCGTTATTGACATGTTTTTAATAAATGTATGTATGTATGTATGTATGTATGTATGTATGTATGTATGTATGTATGTATGTATGTATGTATGTATGTATGTATGTATGTGCATAATAATGTCATTCATTGTTGATGCTACAGATGCTTGAGTACGAATAACAGAGCTTGTTAAAAGAATATTTAAGAATATCCAACTAACTGTCTGTCTGCTAATGTTTTTTGCAACAGCAATGGCTCATTGCTGATATTGCCACGCAATCCCCTCTTGCAGCGCACAGAAACGTTAAAAGAACAACACAAAATAAAAATTCTATAAATTGTATGTTTTTTAAAATATTGATAAAAAAAAGAACCTACAAAACGAAATTAAGTGTAAAGTAAGTACAGTGGCACTGTTGATGGTGATGATGAAAATTTATTTATTTTTTGTGTCTGTAGGTGGGGGAGAACGCGTAAAGTTAGTGTTGCATGCATTTCTTTATACATCAAAATGTAAAGCAGCAGCAGCCTGTCAGCATAAAGTATGCAAACTGCATGCAATATATTTTATTTACAATGCTTTACATTTACTTCAAAAAATTTTCGCATTAATTTTCAACTTGTTTCTCTTCAAACGAGAGAGAAATCTTCAACCATTTATTATTCAGTTTTACACTTTTTTATTTCATTTAATTTTTTTTTTTGTTTGGATTTTGCTTTATGAAATGACAATTTCTGTTCATCAGCTTTTGCCTTTTTAAGGGTTTGTATGGGCGTTTCCATTAGGGTGAAAGAGCTGAAAATTTAGAAAATACCAATTTTTTTCTCATTCACTGCTCAAATAAATTATGAATATTTTGTATTCCGTATTTTTAAAAAATGTTATGATAAAGCAGAACTGATTTAACTCTGGTGTTAAGTGGCCTAAGGAAGAATTCAGAAGGGATGGACAGGATCGTCTCGCAAGGGGTGAACAGGTTAATCTCTAAGGGCACACCTATGGCGTTGAACCGATATATTCCGATAGGGAAGGACAAAGGTAAATTCTTTTCGGTAGCAGGCACCTCATAGTGCTGTAATGTATTGTAAAACTTAACAACTGTGCCTCGGTTAACATTGATGTGGGTTAAGGGACACCTAGGCACAGCTGGGAATGAAACAGCAGACAAACTAGCAAAAGGGGGATCTGCTGTAAATTTCTGTGGACCAGAACCCAGAGTAGTGCTGGGTAATGGCATAATGCGAGCCAATGTCCTACAATGGATGGACTCATTAAACCTGAAAAGATAGAGGGCGACCAGTAAGTGTAGGCAGGCTCGAATGGTGCTCAAAGAGCTAATGGGTAGGAAGGCCAGTAAGGTACTCGGATACAATAGAAGTACTCTAAGCTGGACAGGTCATGGAAACTTCAAGTGTCATCTAGCCAAGATAAAAATCGAAGAAGATAATACTTGAAGAATGTACCTGGAAGAGGCTAAGATGGCCAGCATAAGATTTAGGACCACTGATTCTTGTTAAATATCGATGTCATGGGGGACCTGAGCTTTGAACATATGCTGGCAATTACCAAAGACTGCGTAATGAGGAAAAAAAGCCGACAGTTACCAGCCCACAATCTGAAATCACTAAAGTCAAGATTAAAGGCTAGTTGTAGCACGTGGGGGTAAGGTTGCCGTAATTACATTTCGGTTATCTATAAACATTGGGGACGGAAGGGGGTCGAAAAGGGGCCCGTTAAGAGAGTGGTCAGCTTCGTTATTCTCCATACATTAAAATAAGAACTCATTTATATTGACTTTTTTTCTTTTTTTTTGGCTTTTTGGTACGAATTTAACTGAAGCAAGGTTTATTGACCCCGGCCGCTTTTTTTTAATATTTAATTTTGGAATCAGTGAATGAACAAAATTATAGAAAGTAAAAGACAGTAGTATATGTTTAAATATATATGAACAGATGTCACCAAAGTATATACGACATATCGGTACAATACCTTTATACCCTTACGATGACAATTATCTGTGGAGTCTTAGGAAACTCTACATTAACTTTCACAAGGACAAAGTAATAATGCTCGACTGAATGTTAACACTTGCTCTCTCTAAATTTTGCACTCTCATGGCATCTTATAATTTGTTTTATTTTGTGGTTATGACCGATCTTATTTTTTTTTTTTATTTCTTTATTCACAAATTCCTAAAACTATGGAGTTACCCATACATATTGGTATTCTTTTTGTTATGTAATACAAATATGATACGAATTTTTAAATAAATCCAAGGCAAGGATAGAAAAGAAAACGACATGCATTTGTCATAACAGCTGTCAAAAGAGTATCGAACAATTCTAACATAATTTTAAAGAATAGAAAATAATCATCAAACTATTGCTCATAAAATTGTCAACTGAAGTTAAGCTGATTCTCACTTTAAGTTTTTTTCAGTACAAGGTATTTAGTTTTTATAATTAAGAAAATGAGAATCAATATAATACAGACATGACATAATTCTTTTATCAAAAAAGTAACATATACACGAGATAGTAGGAATCGTTAAATAGAGCGATAAATAGAAATGATTATGTTAAGATAGATATTGCAAAATTATGGAAAATTGCATCTCCATAAATAAAATCATTATATTGATGGCTCAGCATTACAAACGAATTTATAAAAATGCGGATATTTTGCAAGGGTTTTACTGAACTATATTTTTAATATTGATCATCTCTAGTGCCATTTATCAACTTCAAAAAAACATCTTCTAAACATGTGAATGTTGAATAGAGAAAAATATTTCCTTTAAAAAATTCTTTAGATTTAAGCCATCTGAAACATAGATTCTAACACAAATCATACCCAATTCAATTTTACTATAATCATCTATGCAGCCAGACACACACACACTTAATACTTATATATACTCTTTCATGTAAATGAATTTGTGTACATACATACATATGATGTATGTAGAAGCAGATAAAGCAAAAGTAAGATAATCAATGTGCAGAACATTTGATTTTGTATTGACATTTATGAATCAAAGACATGAAAACAAAACCGACTATCCGAATGCATTATGTATAACGTGACCAGCAACCAATAGTACTCGTAGTTAAATCTATCGCTAAAATTCTAAAAATGCATAAAAAAATAGGTGAATTTTTTTGGGCGTCCTGACAATATTTTACTCGATTTTGCTTTGAAAGTATTTCACACTAATTGTAAGAATATTACTTTTATAGTGCTTCAGTTATGGTTTATGTATTTCTTTATATAAATGTGCCCATCCTTGGATATAATTTTAAAATTTATAATAAAAATTCTAAAACTCTTAAAATTATTGTAAAACTCTATAAGAGGTGTTTAAAATATTTTAATAACAATGTAATTCCACAAAGTAAAAATACAAATTGTATTCAACTGAAGCCATCTATTCCGTAATAGTAAAATAAAAATAAATAAAAAAGTGTGTTGAAAATGTAACCGTGTTGAAACATACCGTGTTGAAAATATCCCAGTTTTAAACCAAAATTTTCAGTACCTTTAAACCGGAAATTGTGTTTTTTACTGATTTTTCTCCCTTTTCTCTTGGAAATAACATATTTTTGCAGAAAAAAGTATCCTATATTGGACTCAGTATACTGAGGTACCTCCTCACAAAATTTTGTTAAAATCCAGCTAGTAGTTTTTACGTGATGCGAACACAAACGAAAAGACAGACAGACGGCTTTGAGTTACTATTTTATTATATGTACAAATATGTACTTTTTAGATTTTGTAGTATTTGCTGTATGAAAAATCCCATAATTTTTTTGGATCACAAATTTGTATATTACTCAAGATTAAGCAGATGAATTTTAACAGATTATTGTGCCTCTTTTTTTCGCTGCGCACACAGTGGAGTTAATCACTTCTTGCACATCTGTGACAAATAGAAAAGTTGTTAACAAGTAATAAATTTAAAATAAACATAAATAAAATAAAAATAATAAAATAATTTCTCTACACCAAAGAGAATTAAGAATGTGTAGTGGGAACGGGGTAATTCAAAAAAGTAACAGAAAGTGCGAATTAAATAATTCAAGTTGTAGTGGAAACATGGTATTATGTCTTTATAATACAGTTTTTTTTTTTATAATCTATACAACAGTTATGTAATCAATAACTTTTCTATGGAAACTAATGTTATCGATAAAAATTATATGAAAACTAATTTCTCTATATATAACTTATTTAATCGATATTTTTATTGAAAACTTATTTTATCGATAATTTGTTTAATAGGAAACTTATTTTATCGATTATTTTTCTAGAAATAACTTATGTTATCAATAATATGTCTGTAGTTGAAAATTTATGTTATCGATAACATTCGCCATTCAGCGTAATGGCAGCTCATTGTTCATTTGGAAAGAAATAAGGACTCATTTTAATGGATGTAATGGTTACTAGTTTTAAAGGCTTGAGGATTGTCTTCGATCCAAATACGGAAATTTTGCTTATTGACGTAACGATTTAACCAATTTTAAGTCATTGTTTTAATAAAAATGCCTCTCTTCGGTCAGTTTCAAGTGAGTCCAATTAGCAAAAATGCGACGAAAAGGATGGTCGTTTGGCTTCAATTCTTGCATGAACTGTAAGCCAAGATTCTTCCGTAAAATTTTCCACGTAGTCGAAGGGCGAAGACCAACAAGTTTATAACGACGATGAATAGACATTTCAGAGTCTTCTTCAACACTACGCACTATAGCAGCAATATTATCGTCGTTACGCATATTTCGTTGTCTTGTTGCTGGTCTTGAATCGTGAGGAGTAAAAGTAGTGCAACAACTATCAACAATGTACGAATTAGCCGTAAACATTGTTATCGATATCGATAGTTCTCATGCAGATTTTGTGAGGAGGTACCATCAGCATCCTGATTGCACCAAACGATACTTTTTCCGCAAAAAGATTTCATTTCCAAGAGAAAGTGGAGGAAAAGCAGTGTAAATACGCAATTTCCAGTTAAAAGGTACTAAAATATCCGGTTTAAAACTGGGATATTTTAAACACGGTTGCGCAACTTTTATTTTTGAAAGTAGGATATTTTAAAGAAAATTGCGCAACAGATGGCGCCAATTGAATAAAATTTGTATTTTTACTTTGTGGGATTACCTTTTTATTAAAATATTTTAAACACCTCTTACAGAGCTTTACAATAATTTTTGGAATTTTTAATGAATTTTAGAATTTCATCCAAGGTTACCTTAATATAAAGTAAATACATAAACCATAACTGAAGCATTATAAAAGCAAGAGTCTTACAATTGGTGTGGAATACTTTCAATGCAAAATCGAGCAAAATATTGTCAGGACGCCCACGACATGACAGCTAGTCTATACATATAATAAAATAGTAACTCATATCCCTCTGTCTGTCTGACTGCTTTTCTTTACGTTCGCATTACGTAAAAACTTCTAGATGAATTTTAACAAAATTTTCTGAAGAGATACCTAAGTATCCTGGTCACATTATAAGATACTTTTTTCCGCAAAAATATCTTAGAAAGTGGAGAAAAAGCAGTGAAAGTACGCAGTTGAACTAACCGGATATGAATTCTTCACTTTTTCACTTTAAAGTAAAAAAATACATAAACTAATGCGTAGCATATCTTAAGGTGGAACTAAAAACGCCGGTAAAACCACATAGCACCAAATCGTCAACGAAGTAAAATAATTATAAATTGGCTATGCTAGCTGCAAAATAATTCGCCTAAAGAACACCAGAAGCGCTTGAGAAGCTTTACTATCGCACCAACCATCTGTCTCATCTACTACTATCCCTTTCTAAAGGAAGTAACACAGTTAATATAGGCATTAAATGCCTAAGTGTTACTTCTGCTTTCAAACTGCTTTCAAAGCAAAATCGAACAAAATATTGAAGGACACTGACGAAGTGGCGGGGACAGCTAGTCTTTAATAAAATAGGCATTAGTATTAATCTTATATCCTAGTTAACTGACAGTTTTTTTCCACTTCATTTGACTGATAGGCAAAATACATTAGGACCTGATAATCAGACCTTGCGTAGTCAATTACATTCTTATAACTATGCAATTACGTTCAAATATATCTAATTCTAATTAGATGTTTTTTTCAATTGCACTTACAGATACTTGTAACTTTGAATAATACTCCATTATATATTATACTCCACTCTTTTATCATAATCCTTGTTCATTTCATCGTCATCATTTTTTTTAATATTTAGTTAAACTTAGTAGTTTTACCAATGAAATTGAGTTTTGTTCAATTGCAAGTAACAACTATTGCTTAATTAAAATTAGTTGTACTTTGTAATTTGTAATTTAATATCACCATTACATGGAATGATTCTTAACAGCGTTTAGGTAGCGCTTAGGTAGCCGCAAAAGTGAAGTGCTACCTAAACGGTGTTAAGAAGGAAGTTCATATGTTCTAGAAAGTTGTTTATTGAGATCTTAGGTTCATTTTTGTAGTTGATTGTTTCCTTGAATTTTGAACGGTTTGCTACCTATGGACCTGAACACGGGAAAAAAGTTAAAAAAAATGAATTTTTTTAAATTTTTTGCGATTTTGACCTTGAAGATGAAGTTTTTTTGATTTTATATGTTCACAATTTTTTTTTTATGACAAGAGCTACAACTTTGCCTCAGAGAGTATATCAAAATTTCAAATGTTTTGCAAAATACGAGCTTGAGGAAATGACATCGAGGCCCCACATCTTTGAGGACCCATAAAAAAAAACCTGGAGGACTTTGGGCAAAACTGGGAGACAGAGGTCTTTTTTTTGGTCTTTTATCACGTAGTGGTGTCCGTATATGGTTATTTTTCCGTGTTGCACTGTGTAATCTACCAAGAATTAAAATGATAACACATTTTGTAACAAATTACCTTGAAGTTAAAATAGTAAAGATAATAAAATAAATTTTTGTATCATACGTTTCGATGAAGACTGTTGTCACTGACTGTTTATTTGGTACCACAACTTAATGCCACAACTGTTTGTATAGATTTGTAAGTTGTAGAATCTCAATATCAATAAACAACTTTTATTTTACCAACACAAAGTACTTGTATTTACTACTACAAATGTCTACTTGAATGTTGTAGTTGGTTTTGAAAACTTTTCATAATGAAGATTCATTCATAAACATATTAAAAGCAATGACAGATGTCTGTTGCATTTAAAGCTTTTTATTCAAGTTTTTTATTTCATTTTGTACACTTGTTTTAAAAACATATTCACATACACACATACGTACACACTCACACATGGAGACACTTATTAAAATTCAATCATGGAATATATGTCAATTAGTGTTAAATGAAAAGTTTTGCATGCAAATTCATACAATTTTTACATTTTTGATATTTTTATTTCTCGTTTGCTGCCATATAAACAAACGTCTATATCATTCAAGAGCTTGCATATTTATCGATATCGTAAAAGTTATAGGGGTAGTAGAGATTTTTGGTCAGAAATCATATTGAAATTGTTAGCAGAAAACTGAAATTTATGGGCATAGAAATATAACACTGGAATAACACTAATCTAAGATTTTAAATTGTTAAATAAATTATTAATAGTTTTTAAGTAATACTAATTAAATAAAATTTATATTCGAATAAATACATATATGTTTTACTCGAATTACTAAGAAAAGAATAAAATAGAAATAAATATTCAGATTGAAAGACAAGCTTAAGTTCGTTTAATTCTTTCTAAAAAATAACAATAAGACGAACTTAAGCTTGACTTCAAATCCCATCTGTAAGTAAAATAAATAGTTCGACTAATAAAATTTGAAATAAATTTCAATAATAGAAATAAATAGATATAATATTCGCTTCTCAATACAAAAAAGCTTCATTAAGTGCCACTCTAAAAAAATTATTTAGAAAAAAATTAAAATAGCAGAGAGTACGAAATTTTACAATCTACAAGTCTTCAATTATTACGTAGTAAGGTTAAACAGGGTTAATATGAAGACCGGCAACAAATGTACTCTATTTGATAGAAGGCTTTGTAAATATAATTTATTTTTAAATTTATATTTAAAATATGCCGCTTAAACAATGCCATCATATAATTCTCATGCAGTTGAACATAAATTATATATAAGTGAAAGAATTTTGATTTTCTCCATGGTTCTCTCAAGAAGAGACTATTACTCGCATTTATAGGCCAAGAACTGTATAGAGTGTTGTCCAAAATTTTTTGGAAAAAAACTAACTCCCCATTAAATAATGCTACAAAAATATTCAGGCTTTAATAAACCGGGATGTCAGATGTTTTTTAACATATTTCTCCAAAAGCAATGTGAAAAATAGCCGAAATCACCAAAAGGTTTTTTTTTTATTAGATTTTGGTGGCAATATTAATAATTTTTGTTAATTTTTAAAAATATTTTTAATAAATCACAAAATATAATTTTATTTAAATCGCTAAATTTCACCCAAAATAGAAAAAAAATTTGCCAAAAGATATATATTTTGTATTTTATCTTCTGTACATATAATAAAGTAGTAAGTCGTTTCTGGCAGTCTGTCTGTCTGTCTATCTTATACCCATTTACGTTCACATCACGTAAAATCTACCGGATGGATTTTAACAAAATTTTGTAAAGAGTAAGTAACCTGGTCCTAATATAGGATACTTTTTTTTTGCAAAAATGTCTTATTTTCAAGAGAAAGTGGAGTAAAAGTGCAGTGAAAGTACACAGTTGAACTAACCGGATATGAATACTTTATTTCTTATAAAGTAAAAAAATACATAAACTGAAATGTAGCATATCTTAAGGAAGAACTAAGTACTGCTTAGTATAGCCTGGCACCTTTAATTATTCAAAGTTGTAATTTTAAAACACAGATCATTTTAACTACTTATACGGCACGGCACCTTTAATTTTTGATATTTTAACACACAGATGGCGCTAAGAACATATAAACTACTTACTGGGAATTAGCCAATTGAATAAAATTTGTATTTGTTTTAAGTCGCGTACGTGTTGTATTATTTGGTTATGTTGTGAAATACATACTTAGGTAATTATGTGATTACATTTTTTTTTGTTACTTAGCTTTAATTTTTAAAATTTGGTAAGAATACTAGGACTTGATAGTGGCTATAAAATTCTCTTATAGGTGCTACTCTATATAAGTAAGTCTTAAAATAGGTGTGGAATACTTTCAAATCAAAATCGATCAAAATATTATCAGGACGCCCAAGACGTGGCAGGCACAGCTAGCCTTATATATGTATATAAAGCTACAGCGCTATAATTCAAAATTGCCCAAAATATACGAGCTAGACTTGGCTTCCATGCGGTGTTAACAATACGGTGCCACATGCCATACAGCACGCGAAATAATGGCCCATTTAAAAGACGCGTTCGGTGAACAGTTTATTTCACTTTTGAGGCCACCTAGATTGTTCGATTTAACGCCTTTAGATGTTTTTTGTGGAACTCTTATAAGACTTATGTCTTAAGAGACAAGCTCGCAACGGTTGACACTCTGGGTACCCCATATTGTAGAATTTATGCCTGAGATTCCGGCCGATATGTTGCCGAGAGTATGTAAAAATTGGATGGATCCAGCGTAGGAACCATTTGAGGCCATTTGTCAAAAAGAAAACGAAAATAAATTAAATAAAGCTTAGTTTGTATCATTATAAACACCTGAAAACTAATATTAAAAATATAATTTTAATATTTGAGAAAGAAGTATAAAATATAATAATTCTTGCAAAAAAACCAAACAAAATTTGCAAAATCTCATCGGTTCTTTATTTGAAACGTTAGATTGGTCCATGACATTTACTTTTTGAAGATAATTTCATTTAAATGTTGACCGCGGCTGCGTCTTAGGTGGTCCATTCGGAAAGTCGAATTTTGGGCAACTTTTTCGAGCATTTCGGCCGGAATAGCCCGAATTTCTTCGGAAATGTTGTCTTCCAAAGCTGGAATAGTTGCTGGCTTATTTCTGTAGACTTTAGACTTGACGTAGCCCCACAAAAAATAGTCTAAAGGCGTCAAATCGCATGATCTTGGTGGCCAACTTACCGGTCCATTTCTTGAGATGAATTGTTCTCCGAAGTTTTCCCTCAAAATGGCCATAGAATCGCGAGCTGTGTGGCATGTAGCGCCATCTTGTTGAAACCACATGTCAACCAAGTTCAGTTGTTCCATTTTTGGCAACAAAAAGTTTGTTAGCATCGAACGATAGCGATCGCCATTCACCGTAACGTTGCGTCCAACAGCATCTTTGAAAAAATACGGTCCAATGATTCCACCAGCGTACAAACCACACCAAACAGTACATTTTTCGGGATGCATGGGCAGTTCTTGAACGGCTTCTGGTTGCTCTTCACTCCAAATGCGGCAATTTTGCTTATTTACGTAGCCATTCAACCAGAAATGAGCCTCATCGCTGAACAAAATTTGTCGATAAAACACATTTCGAACCGAACACTGATTTTGGTAATAAAATTCAATGATTTGCAAGCGTTGCTCGTTAGTAAGTCTATTCATGATGAAATGTCAAAGCATACTGAGCATCTTTCTCTTTGGCACCATGTCTGAAATCTCACGTGATCTGTCAAATACTAATGCATGAAAATCCTAACCTCAAAAAAATCACCCATTATATGTGCATCAATTCTAAACTAAAAATTTAAAAGAAAGTAATGTGTAAGAAATAGTACTCAAATCAAATACTTTTATACTTGTTGCTCTAACGGACATAGTAATATACGTTCTGTACATTCAAATGTCTATCCATAACGGTTTAGCAGATAAAGCCATATACGACAAATTACCTCAGATATGAGGACACCCCTTATTTTTTTTTTATACTTATTATTACTGACACAGCAATAAAAAGTAACGGTTCCAAATATATGGCAATATAGGTTAAACAATATCACCTAGGGGACACTCTTTAATGTACAATTTTAAATTAAACACTTATTTTAAAGGACAGATTCTTTGTAAATTTAAAATGTCTGTCTAAAACGGTTCAAAAGTTTGGCCATATGCATAAATTTACATCAACTATTGACACACCCTTTAAAATTTTAAATACGTATAAATGTTATTATACGGGACATAGTAGTGGAGATTCTGTCTAATTTTCAAGTGTTTGTCTATAACGGTTCAAAATATAGGGCTAGATAGGTAAAATTATATCAATTATGGGGACACCCTTTAATTTCCAAATTTAAATTATATACTTGATGTTATAAAGGACTTAGATATACCGGTTCATTATGAATTTCAACCGTCTCTCTGTTACGGTTCAAAAGTTTGGCAATATATATCAAATTACATCAACTATTGGGACTTTTTACTTCTAATTATAAATATTTAATTTCTGATTATAAATATTGGACATTCTGTCCAATTTTCAAGTGATTGTCTACAATGGTTCATATGGGGACACCCTTTAGTTTTTAAGTTTATTTTTTATTATATTCTGTTATTGGCAGCTATAGTGATATGCAGTTTTTTAAAATTTTAAAAGAGGGCCGTTTACGGTTGATAATACACATAAAAAACACGTATGTTGTATGGGGACACCCTTTAATTTTCAAAATTCTGAACTTCTTTTAAAATGGGACCAATCAGTAAGCATTTCCTTGCTAATGATGAAAAAAATTTTAAAATCGGTTCAGAAATGACTGAGTTCTGCGGGCACAAACATAAAAAAAAGCAACATTCAGACATATTGATAACCTCCTTCTTTTTTGGAAGTCGGTTAAAAATAGCTAAATTGCTTTTTGTTTTTGAAGAATATAAGATATTGAAAAAGGCTAATTGTAATTAATTAAAAATGGCATAAATGGCAATGCTGCTCTCTTGGCTCGAGTTATTTGTGTGTTAAATTTACAAAACAAGGAATTAAATAAAAAATAATTTTTTTTAATGATTGTTACATTTATGACCTTCCTGAATTCACTGAAATAATTAAAAATCGTTTCTTAGAAAAATTTTGTTCAAAGTGGTATAAGCAGTTTCTTTAAAAATATAAAATAAAATAATTTTTAAATCATGCTCAATTTCGTTTTTAATTTTTTTTTAGAAAATTATTCTAATAGAATAAGAGAATGTTTCAACTGAAACTGACTTTTTCGGAAAACCTATAATCTTAACCCAAACAGGAGGTATACTACTTTAAAGAGGAGATCAATACCAACATTTCACAACAAATTTGAAGTCAATCGGATCACCCTTTTAGGGGATAACCGGGTTTTCGCGCAACAATTTACAAATCAATAGTTCATTTCAGCTTCTCCGAAAATCAACTGAAACTGACTTTTCCGGAAAATCTATCATCTCAACCTAAACAGGAGTTATATCACTTTAAAGAAGGGACCTATACCAACATTTTACAACAAATATGAAGTCAATCGGATCACCCGTTTAGAAGATAACCGGGTTTTCGCGCAACAATTTACAAATCAACAGTTCATTTCAACTTCTCCAAAAACCAACTGAAACTGACTTTTCTGGAAAACCTATAATCTTAATCTAAACATGACTTATACCACTTTAAAGAGGAGATCAATACCAATATTTCACAACAAATTTGAAATCAATCGGATCACCCGTTTAGGCTTCTCCGAAAATCAACTGAAACTGACTTTTTCGGAAAACCTATAATCTTAATCTAAACAGGACTTATACCACTTTAAAGAGGAGATCAATACCAACATTTCACAACAAATATGAAGTCTATCGAATCATCCGTTTAGGAGATAACCTAGAGTAGTTATCAATTTTCTGAACCGAGTCTTCATTGTCTGCATTTTTCAAGTCATTGCTGCCAAAGTAGTGCCAGATTTAGAAAAATTCTAATATTTAACTTCAATACTTGAAGCGTTAAAAAGAATTTGTCTAAGATCGGTATGAACTCAATGGACCGAAGAGGTTTAGAAAGTGTTTTTTATTCCTTTAATACATATTTTCGTTTAGAACTAAATACATTGTATTGCCTCTTTTATTCTTACTTTACAAACTATAGGAAAAATAAATAAAAACATATACGAAGAATGTATAAAACGCAAGCCAAAGTGATAATAAATTGTAATATTTTGAAAATCTGTGACGACGTTGCGGTTTTCCATATTAGCAAAATTTTATTTTTAAATTCTTTACAAAATTCAATTAAAATTTTGTCTGGCAATTTCATCCATTTTCTTTTCATCCATCGATATGTCTTATGTCAATGTATTTGTATAGCAATTGGTGTTGTGTTTATTGCATGAATATTCAATGCAGTTAGCATTTGCTTTAGAAGTGTAGAGGAAATGAAAAAAATTTGTTACTAAAAGGAAAAAAGGAGAAACAAATTATCATTGAATAAATGAAATTCTAATAAGACCAATGTCACCTGGAAACATGAATGCACTTGAAATAATTTAATTGACAGAAATTGTTTACTTACTTTAATGCTTCAGAATATTAAAAAACTAGTCACATTCGATATTATTCGATAACAGAGTTAGAGCAAATCAATCGTATAATTTGAGTTTAATATTTTGTTATTTACTTAAGCAAAATTTTACAATTCACATTTCAATTACATATATTCTTTAGAAAATCAAGACTTTTATAAGTTGTTTTGTTGTTGTTATTGTTTGGTGTAAGTGTTTTCGGGTAAATACTCGAATTTGCATATGTTTTTCATAAATAAAATGTTACAATATTGTTTTATAATTATGGCAGTATTTTGATAATTCAATTTGCTGTTGATTAAAAATCTTATTCAAATAAATGCTTTTGTTTACTTTTCCAACATTTCTTCAAGAAGAGTGTGAAAGGAAAATATTTGAAAAGAAATGAATAAATAAACATTTAAATTAAGTACTTAAGATTTAAATTTATCTTTTCTAAACCTCACATTATCTTTCTCTCTATCTCGACTGCCATAAAAATTTCCTTTAAGAAAAAGTTTGAATTAAAAAAAGACAAGAACAAAACATCCGGCAGCAAAAAAGCCAACAACAAGCAAAGAGTGAAATAACATGAAACAACCGCACATCTTATTTAATAACAATTTGCAAACACTCAATTAATCTTGTGATATTTTATTACAAAGAACCCAAAAACAGCAAGGAAACCCTGACATACATACATACATACATACATACATACATACATACATACATACATACATACATACATACATACATACATACATACTCCTTTATTTATATTTATGTAAGTTTATGCCTACTCGCCCACTCACACACACACACACACACACACTTATTTGTAACAAATAGAAATTCTTTAGCAACAAAACACTTACTTAACTAAAAATCAAATTTAGAACAACATTTTTGAAAAACTTAATCAGGAGATTACTTTAAATACAAATGTTTCAAAATGTATGAGAAGTCTTGTGTATATGTGTGTGTATGTGCTCATGTGTATATGTTCATCAACTGAAGTATGTTATAAATAGAAAAGGGAAATGAAATGGCTTACATTTTTCATAGAGTCGGTTAGAAAGTAAACAACAGGCTGTAAAAACAACTGGAAATAATATTGAGAATGATGGACTGCACCATGTGTTTGAAAAAAAAAAATCCTTGAAAAGTTTAAACTTGTTACAAAAATACTCTAGGATAAAGAAAACTAACACATTACTTGTCAGGTGACGAATACTAAAGTTCTGGCACCGGTTCGAGTTCGAACACATACTTTAAAAGGAAGCTGAACTAAAATGGCGATGGCTTCAGAGTGACTCCCTTTAACATACTTGTTTTATGCCATCCATATCTTCTTCGAGAGTTCTAATTTGATGGAGATCAAGAATACCAGGTATGATCACTGTGTTAACTTCCCCGGATTAAATTAAAATACTTTTGACCAAAATTAAAATACTTATGTCTCTGGATACAAATAAAACAAAAATTCTCATTGCTGGTTGAGGAAACTCCTAAATAGGCGTCTGAGTCGGTTTTGTGATAAAGACGTGAAAGCTCCAAAGCATATTTTAAAGAATTGTAACACATTACATTACAATAGATACACTGGAATATGGGTCCTGCCAAAATTAGAACCAAATACTTTGGAACCTGGTAGGGAACGCAATATATATCTGTGGCAAAAAGGAAAAAGTGCTTAAGTCTGATTTTTAAGTTTTGTAGGAGAACCATTTTAAACTTAAAAATTAATTTTTTTAAAAAATATCTGATCTTTAAACTTCACACATGGGAGTCAAACGTATGTTTTGGAAATTATTAATTTAGATCTACCAAAAGTACACAGGCGTTGCAATTAATAAGTTGTGAAAAAAAGATTTTTTGATTTGGAAAAATAGCTTGTAGTTTCTTAAGCTTTTTTCCCAATGCGTTTAGACATTGGAAAAAGATAAGTAGAAAGAAATTTCGCTATAACTTCTTTAAAAATGGTACAAAATAATTGAAACTTTGCCCATGGGTACTTTGGGGTACGGAGATTCCAAATTTGGTACAATCAACAAATCAGTGGTACACTGGTACACTTCATGCGTTTTTGGTACAATTTCATATACAAATTATTCAATATTTTTTTTATTTAATCAATATTTTTACTTCTTCTTAGTATGATTAAAATTTCTAATTACGTAGTTATCAAACCCTGTCTAAAACTAAATAATTTGCAACACTTTTGATTTATACTTATTTTTATTATTTACTTTGGTAACCCTTTTATGTACATTCGAGTATAAGTAAGATATAATTTAGTTCCAAAGACTTTTTGCTGAATTACAGCTTTTGAACAATTTTGCATTACCTTAGACAGTTTCCGGCTGTATTCGGCCGGTATATTGTGCCGTTATTTCTTGTGAAAAATTGTTAGGTCTTTGTTTTGTAATTAGATGTGTCTTTAATTATTCTTACTAATAACTCCAGGCATATTCTATCTGATTAAGATCCGGTGACTTTGGTGGAGTTTCAAAAGCACGTGGTGGCATTTGTAGGGTAACCAGCTCCTAGCATTGTAGGCCTTATTCTTATGAAATTAGGTAAATATTTTGTGAGTATATTACCAAACCTAAAACATAAATTTGAAGAATCAACGTCAGTTAACATTATTGTGTAGTACCCTAGTATAGAAGTTCTGATTTGTCCTATTTTAATGTTTGGCTTCTGTATGTATGTATGTATGTATGTATGTATGTATGTATGTATGTATGTATGTATGTATGTATGTATGTATGTATGTATGTATGTATGTATATATGTATGAATATATGTATGTATGTATGTATGTATGTATGTATGTATGTATGTATGTATGTATGTATGTATGTATGTATATACAGGGATGGGTACCTATATATAAAGTAAATACGTATACGTGAAGCACTATAAAAGTAAGAATCTTAAAAGCCAAACCGGCTTACTTTCAAAGCAAAATAGTGTTCAAAATATACCGCCTTCAAAAATAAAACATGCCTTAAAGTATGCAGTACCTTTAAATCGGTAAAAAAATGGGCGTACTTTCACTGCTTTTTCTCTACTATGTCTTGGAAAAAGTGTTTTTTTTTTAAGGAAAAAAATATCCTATATTGGAATCAGGATACTTAGGTACCTCATCACAAAGCTTTGTTAAATTCCACCCAATAGTTTTTACGTGATGCGAACACAAAAAAGAAAGGCAGACAGACAGGATAAGATTTACTATTTTAATATACACACATACGTATATATTTCCTTAACGCAAATTTTTCAGACTCAGGATTTTGCCTAAATAAAACTTTTTAGTGTTTGGTTAGCTTAAACTGCTTTTTAGGAGATACATTCGTTAAAAGGGTACTTTAAAAATGCACAATTTACCAATATCACTTTTGTAATATTACTGCAAGCCACTGTGCAAAATAAAAAACGAAAACCAAGTCAATTCATATCATATCACCATAGATAAAAAACACAAACTATAAAATCGCAAAGAATAAAAAGCAACTAAAAACTAGAACACAAAAAACAAAACTTCCAAAACAAATTTTTGTTACAAATTTTGAATATGTTTGAGCGCAAAAAAGGAAAAAACAACTGTGAAAAAATGGCAAAATATTAAAACCATAAAAGGGAAAACCCAAATTGAATCAATGTAAATAAATAAAAAAATTTATTTGTAAAAACCGAAACTTTATACCAAAATAACACAGCCAATCACGCATATGAGCAGATATGTTTCCATACACATACACATACACACACACATACACACACACACACCCGGACACTAATGCTTAAAGAATTGAAGTTTTTGTTTCATATGAACAAAAAGAGAAGGAAGTATAATAAAATTTAATACTAAAATCTATTAAGTGGAAATTTATATGTTTATTTTGCTTCGGGATTTTTTTTTATGTTTTGACTAAATAAGATACGGTAACGATTTAGCTGCTTTTTGTGATTTTGGTAATATAATTTTAAGGATTTCTTTGCAAGTTTTATTTAAATTTAATACCAGTAGATAAGGGAGTAATCGTAAACGTTGCTCTAAACACTTCCTATTCCTTGTTAGGACTGTTAAGTTAAATTATTATCTATGTAGCTTTTTATATATTTATATATATATCTATCTATCTATCTATCTATCTATCTATCTATCTATCTATCTATCTTTTTTTTATGGACGTAATGATAGCGCGCTATCTATAGTGATCCTACGCAGGAACTACCACCCCGGGACCACTTTCGCATTACTTCGGGGTGGAGTTCATTTACTGGACTATGCAGCTTCCATGCATTAATATACACCCCCATCCATCAATATGATGTGAGGGGTTCGACTCTGGTGTCCTGGATATATATTGAGTATTTGAACCATTTTTCGTTGGTTTCCATCATTTGTTTGACTAACTCCTCAGTGGACATTTGATGTGGAATACTATAAATATCCCTTTTGTTTTCCCAGTATTTACAATGAAATATGCTCCACGTTGTCTTCGCATTCGTGGCACATTTCGCATATTGGATCTTCTTTTAAATAGAATCTGTGCAAATAGCTGCCGAAGTTTCCATGGTTACTCAAAACTTGAGTTGAGGTAGAAGTTGAGATCGCCATATTTTTTCGTCATCCAAGTGTCAAGGTATGGGATAATTTTAAACCTACCCTGTGTGCAGCTATCCCATGATATTTGCCATTGTTGAAAGAGCCTTCTTCTAGCTTGATCTTTTATATTTGACAGCTTTTTGTTTATGTACCCATTTGGGAGTAATTTACGCTGCTCATATATATATTTTCTTTCATATATGGTTAGATTAATCGGCGGTATTCCGGCAAGTACAGAAAGTGCCGCAGTAGACGTCGTACGATATGCGGATATAACTCCTAACGAGCGTAACCGATGCACGCTCTCTAGGAGATAACAAAGTTTTTTGCTCTTCGCAATAGCATCACTTGTGACAGGAGCCGCGTACAGCACTTGTGCATATGCTACTAAAGCTATTAACCGTCTTCTTGTTTGGTCCAGACCTCTTATGTTAGGCATTATCCTCACTAATTTGTTTGCCGTTCCTAAAGCTTTTTCCAATATTGTTTTGACATGCGGTTCGAAAGAAAGTTTGCAGTCAAGAATCAATCCTAGGTATTACAGACTCTTATTTATTGTTATTTTATATCCATTCACCGTTAGTTTCGGATAATCAAAATTTCGTCTTCTTGTTATTAATATGTCTTCTGTCTTGATTGCAGCAAGCGTCAATCTTTCTGATGTGAGCCAGCTTGAGATTCTTCCATAGCAGTCATTTGCAACGATGTTTATTAATGGTGTTGAGGGTTGGTCGACAATAAGAGCCACGTCGTCTGCGTATCGGACTAGTTTTGTACCCTGTGGTAAATTTATATTGAGCTAGCTATCATACATTAAATTCCGTAGTAAAGGACCCTGTATTGAGCCTTGACACCCATGTCAGTGTCATACAGCAGAGTTCTGTTATCGAGGTAACTATCAATCATTTTGATTATGTACCCAGAAATGTTTCTATCTATCTATCTATCTGTCTATCTATCTATCTATCTATATATCTATCTATCTATCTGTCTATCTATCTCTATCTCTATCTATCTATTTATCTATCTTGGTATTCGACCAAGAGCTTTTTACTTTACCATACGTAGTATAAGGTAAAGTATTGTAATCGTGAAAAAGGTCAGGATTTCGACGGTTTTATACGTTTTGAGGTCTCCTGAATCCATTTTGGGTATTTTCGCGATGATGTCTATGGCTGGGTCGGTGTGTATGCCAACATTTTTGTGGTATTTGTACAGGTCATACCGTTTGACATATTAATATGAAATTTAGTATGTTCCTTTGATGTATGGAGATAAAGAGTTAGGTAAATTTTGGGTATAATCGGGAAGGGGCAAGGGGTAGTTTACTTAACCCCAAATTTTGTGAACTCTCTAAAGGTCATACCGTTTGACATATTAAAATTAAATTCAGTATGTGCCTTTTGTATTCGAAGATAAAAAGCTCTATAAATATTGCACATAATCGGGAGGGAGCAAGAGGTAGTTACTTACTCCCAAATTTTGTGAACACTATAGAGGTCATACCGTATGATATATCGAAATCAAATTCAGTATGTGCCTTTGGTATATGGAGATGAAGAGCTGAATTAATTTTGGGTATAATAGGGAAGGGACAAGGGGTAGTTTATTTAACACCCAAAACCGAAAATAAATAATTTTTCAATTCTTTATGTAATATATCCATAAAAACATCAGGTAAAGTTGACTGTAGTCCACTCCAGATTTTTTTAGTTAAAGTTACGAATAATTTTGTGTTTTTTTTTTTTTTTTTTTTTTTTTGTAGGAAAATTTGTTACAGAATTTTTCCATAAAAATAACAGAGGAACAAAAGCAATCATTTTGTTTGTTGTTTTATTTTTATGTTTATGTAAAGTTATAAAAGGTTTTATATTTTTAATATAAAAAATAAAGAAAATTTACATGAAATAAAGCGATTACCGATAGTGGCTTTTAAATAGCAGATTATCTTTACACACATGGACGACAGCGGCTACACCACGGTGCACCGCTAGGCGACTGCAAATGCCATTGGCTATAATCGTCGCCGTATACTTAATTATATTCAAGGCGATAACTACATCAAAACTCCCCCCGGGGGTTCCAATTGTCACTGCAGGAATGACAAATACTCGGGGAAAATAGGGGCACCAGACGCTAGGGTTCGTAGAACCTAAATCTGGAAGAAAAGGGCTGTGTGTTAAAATATACAGGTTCTCTTCGAGGCCCAACCAGTGCCCAAAGGGCTGGTACCACGGGAATCGGTAGCCCCACAGAGAGCCTATCCTCTCTGTTACCGGTTGTTGGTGAGGTCCCCTTCGGGGGTACTCGTGGTGGTAGTGGTTTAAGATCGATTTATGTAGGTATGGTGCACGGTCGATCAAGTGTGCTGTTGCACTCTCAACAGACGGAGTTTGGATAGTCTCCAAACTCCTTAGCAAGATGCTATAATATGGAATCTAGGCTTGCCTTTTAGGCTTGCCATATTATATAAATTGCTACTCATTGTGACTGTATCACACACAAATTACGACTGGTGGCAATCGTAATTATATAACTATGAATATCTATAAATCATTTGTTACAAAAGTATTTCATCGAATCAGTAATATAATATTCACATAAAAAATATAAATAAAAGATTTAAAAACAACAAACAAATATATCGTAGGAAAAAGCAACTATAAAACAATGCCCTCTTAAGTAAAGATTATATGTTTATGATTTAGCTTTGCCTACAATATTACAACACAAGTCTTGCAGTATGTTTATGATGGATATTGTAAATGATAGAAAACTTACAACTTCCTGATCTGCTCACATCATAGCATTTGCTAGATTTTTTTTTTATTATAACAAATTATGCACATAAAATTATATTTAAATGGTTTATGTAACAATAATAATCCCGGAGATTATTGAAAAAAAATAACAATATAAACAGTGATTTCATACTTTTCCTTATTATAAAATATAATATAAATATATATTATATTTATTAAAAAAAAACTTTCTACGCTCGTGCCCTTAAATCACATTCATGCATATTTTAAGTTACACAAACATGAAAAAATATGTAAAGAAAAGTATTAATAGAAGATATGGGAAATAACCTTTTTTGTATTTAAAAATACATGTGTGCAAAATTCACTTAAAACTTATATATATATATATATATATATATATATATATATATATATATATATATATATATGTATGTATGTATGTATGTATGTATGTATGTATGTATGTATGTACATTTTCTTACATCATTAGCACTCAATTATAAGTAATGCTCATTAATGGTAATACTTTTGAATGAAACAGTCTCATTAGTAATTATTTAAACAAAATCATTAGCATTAATCAATTATTAAAAAGCATTATCGTTTGTGGTCGACTTTTTTCGGTTTTTTTACTGCCCTATTTTGCTCATTGTTTTATGTAAAATCAAATAAAAATCAGAAAAATTATTAAAAAAAAACAGAAAATTATTTTTTCTTTTTGACAGATTTTTAACCCATTGAAGTACATTTTTTAACCGACTTCAAAAAAAGAAGGAGGTTATCAATTCGTCTGAATGTTGTTTGTTTGTGCCCGCAGAACTCAGTCATTTCTGAAGCGATTTTAAAATTTGTCTATATTAGAAAGGAAATGCTTGCAGATTGGTCCCATTTTAAAAGAAGTTTAGAATTTTGAAAATTAAAGGGTGTCCCCATACAACATACGTGTTTTTTACGTGTATTATGAACCGTAAAGGGCACCCTTTTAAAATTTTAAAAAACTGCATATCACTATAGCTGCCAATAACAGAAATTAATAAAAATATAAACTTAAAACTTAAAGAGTGTCCCCATATGTGACGTCAATTTAAATATATGAACCATTTGAACAATTGTAGACAATCACTTGAAAATTGGACAGAATGTCCAATATTTATAATCAGAAATTAAATATTTATAATTAGAAGTTAAAGGGTGTCCCAATAGTTGATGTAATTTGATGTATATTGCAAAACTTTTGAACCGTAACAGAGAGACGATTGAAATTTATCTGTGTATCTAAGTCCTTTATAACATCAAGATTATAATTTAAATTTGGAAACTAAAGGGTGTCCCCATAATTGATATAATTTAACCTATCTAGCCCTATCTTTTGAACCGTTATACACAAACACTTGAAAATTAGACAGAGTCTCCACTACTATGTCCCGTATAATAATATTTATAAATATTTAAAGTTATAAAGGGTGTCTCAATGGTTCATGTAAAATGACGCATATGGCCAAACTTTTGAACCGTTTTAGACAGACATTTGAAATTTACAAAGAATCTGTCCTTTAAAATAAGTGTTTAATTTAAAATTGTACATTAAAGGGTGTCCCCTAGGTGATATTGTTTAAGCTATATGGCCATATCTTTGGAACCGTTACTTTTTATTACTGTGTCAGTAATAAAAACTGTAAAAAAATAAAGGATGTCCTCATATCTGATGTAATTTGTCGTTATAGATAGACATTTGAATGTACAGAACGTATATTACTTGTCCGTTAGAGCAACAAGTATAGAAGTATTTGATTTGAGTACTATTTCTTACTGATTCCTTCCTTTTAAATTTTTAGTTTAGAATTGATGCACATATATATATTTGTTTTGTAGTCGGTTTTTTTTGCAAGAATTATTTTACTTATTTGTTTCCCTCTGCTAAATCTATATTGTAGGTATGGCCCCATATCGTACAAATTTTCAAAACTAGTGTGAAGGCAATAGTAATGCTAAATCATATAAAAATTTATAGATTGGGAAAAAGCATCATATGACAAAAAATTCATAGCCTTTATGTGAAATAGTGTTTATGCAAAGCATTTGCAGTGAAGAACACGAAGTTAACGTCTCACTCTGATATTAATAAATGGTGTGATATCAACTAACCGCCTGTCCCACGATGACACATAATTTCGTAATTGTGCGAATGAACGATATTGTATGACATCGTGAGACAGGAGGTAAATGTAACGCTCTATTGTATTCCATTGTTTATTATATGCGTTTTTATCTCACTTTTAAAAAGATGTTCTTTGATCAAGTATTTAATAAAATTTATCATATGTTACTTGACTGATGCAGACATAAAACTTCAAAATTATTTTTTTTTAAGGTTCCAGCTTGTAACACAATTATGGCTCCAATGTATTCCAATAACTTCGGAATTAGTTACCATTTAGTTTTAAGAAAAATTTACTTAAATATATTCATAGTGCAAAGTGTATTAATATGTGATTGTTGCATTATTAAGGTCCTTTGCCGGTCAAACTGCAAAATGTTGCAATAGATGCGTCATAACAAATTACTAACTGCAGCTTGCAAGTTTATAAATATATAGCGGGAAGCAGAAGTGAGTACATGTCTGTATTTGTAGGCGCATACAAAAAGTAATAATGAATTTTTCACTTGTTAACAATAATGTTTTCAAACCAATTAAAAAACTACATATTCAAAGAAAAATCAAAATTTGTACGCAATTTTGCACCTTCAGGTTATATTCAGAATATTTTTTTATTTTTAATACTTGGTTCATAGCCATTTATTTTGTAATCTAATTTTTGTATAATTTCATATGGAACTTTCTGCCCCTCCAGCTGCACACGTTACCATAAGTCGATAGGGTGTCGTTAATTTGTATCCTGCTAACGGTGACAGTAATACTGTTTACCATCAGACTTATATCGGTTCAATTAGAACTTATCTTACTATATTACGGTCTTTCAGTAATCAAGAGTCCAATCTTTGTGATGCCTGGCAAATTGTAAATGTTCCGGTTTAGTTTTTTCACAGCTGAGAAGTATCCAATGTTGTGTAGAGCTCTTCTAACTGACCATCGTCTAACATTTTTATTTATTTCTTATCATAGGGCGAGCGTCCCCATAAGTTAATAGATTTAGGACTCTAGCCTGCCCGCGTAGCTACATTTTATCGTTCTAGTGCTCTAATAACTGGTTTTATTAAATTAGCGTGATGAATTTTTCACGATGAGCCATAGTTTCTTCGTTGATTTAAAATTAAATTGTTTTAAATTAACAACAACACTATTTCAATTATATATGATATTTTTTGTAACAATTTTCCTAAAAATTTGTTGTAAAAATCTTTTCGAAAATTTTTGGTAAAGTTTTTTTAAGGTTTTTTGTAAAAATTTGTTTGATAATTTTTTGTAAAAATTTTATATAAAATTTGTTTTAAAAATTAGGACATTCCTGCAATCTGTATTGCGTTAGAATGGTCAGGCTAAAGCAACAATTTCCTACAAAAACAACTCATATTGACACCTCCCCATGTGCCGTTTGACTGCTCCTGGATACCAGTGGGCACCCTGTAGGTTTATTGGCGACCTCTAAAAGCATTGCTTTCTATAAAGGCCTTTAATCCAAATCAAAGCAGAATATTCTTACCAACCTAAAAATAAACACAAAATTAGCCCTCGCAGGGGGTTATTGATCCTCCGAGATCTCTATGCACTCCTTGCGATCCACCTGTCTCGGTTTAATATTTGTTTGAAAGAAAAATCAAAAGAGAAAAAAGTCATTAAAATAAAAAAAAATGAAAAAAAAAACGTGAAAAATATGGGAGGGCGTGGTTTTTGTGCTGCAGTCTCCAAAGGAATGATCCGATGTTGCTGAATTGCAATCCCAAAATTTTCGAAACTATGCCTGATAGATTGATGTGCTTAAATTTTTCGCAACTCTTCTGGTGCCTTGGCAAATAATATTACTACGCGAGCACGGACAGACGAACATCGCTTAAGGATCCAGAATATATATGTATACTTTATGGGGTCGGGAATAAATATTGTAGAAATTACACACGAAATGACAAAATCAACTCTATTTTTCAATACCAAAACCAGTATGGTAGTACACAATTCAGTTGTGGTGCACTTTATCAGCTTCAAACTTCGGAACTACTCAAAGGCGCCAAATTCTGTGAATAATTGCAACTGCCGCTCTCTGGTAGTTACAGCTATGGAAAACGGATAAAGAAATATTTTCTACATTTGCCATAACCCCAACATTTTTTTTTAATCACAGCACTTAATTTTATTCCACCGATTCCATTTAAATGAACTTTTATTGACCACCGCCAATAAACCAGTAAACACTTGTTAAACAATAAAATTCAGAGATACCTACTTGGCAAATTCAACAACTGCCATTAATAATTCTTTAAGGTTTAATAAAAAATTTTATTAGTATTCAGCTACATAAAGCTTTTACCGCCCGCACAAACTTTTAACGAATTTTAATTTATTACATTTAAAACATGCGTTTTAATTCTCTTGAAAATATTTATGAACTTTTTTATATGAATTTTTGTTTTTTTTTTTTTTTTGTTATTTCCCAATACATTCATATGTATGTATGTATTGGCTTAAGTGTTAAATAACAATTTTAATACACAATATTTTTATTGTTGTACTTTTTCTTTTATTTCATCTGGAACGTTTTTTTTTTTTTTTTTGTAATATTATTTTATTTTTATTTGTTGTTTTAAACGATTTCAATATGATTTATTTACAGTCAGTTGCAGCAGCACAAAGAAAATGGAATAACCTTTATACAAGTAACTACAAAGCGACAAAAAGAAAAAGAAAAGTTAAAAGCAGCCCTGCTCTCATGGTTAAGGGGTTGGCTGGCTGGAAGTTTGAAGAGGTTTAATAAATGTTCTAGGGAATAAAGTCTTAAATAAATAACTGTAGGCAAATTTGTTTATAAAATATTTGGCTTTTGTATTGCAGACAACTAAATGATAACGGTTTATTATTTTCGAACTGTATTTTCTTTCTACTTTAGAGAAAATGAAAAAAAAAAATCGGGTTTTCACTTGCCATCTCGTTTGTAAAGAGAATTTGTAAAAACCTATCCGGTGTATAAAGTTATTTAAATTGAATTTTCGTTAGACCCAGGGAATGATTTATTGGTGTATTTTTTTAATAGTACTTTTTAATGTACATTTTAAAAAAGTACTTTTATTTAAATTTACTTTTTAAAGTACGTATTTTAAAAGTACTTCCACTTTTTTATCACCGAGAGTTTGTAAAAAGCAAGCCGGTGTAAAAAGTTATTTAAATTGAATTTTCTTTAGACTGATTTATTCGTGTATTTTTTTTAATAGTACTTTCTAATGTACATTTTAATGAAGTCCATTTACTTAAATTTACGTTTTAAAGTATCTTTTTTAAAAGTACTTCCATTTTTTATCAACGAGAATTTGTAAGAAGCATTCCGGTATATAATATATAGTTATTTAAATATAGGTTTTTAATAGTACTTTTAGTCGTACATTTTAATGAAGTACTTTTATTTAAAATTACATTATAAGTACTTCCATTTTTTTTTACATTTTAATGTACATGTGTTTTATAACAGTACTTCCACTTTTTTAAAAAATCCTTTTTTAAAGCGTACTTTTCAGAAGGCACATTTTTTAATATACACATATTTTTTAATATAAACTTTTAAAAAATTACTCTTTAAAACGGTACTTTCATAAAGAGTTATTTATCATGGCCACATTTTCAAAAGTTTATTTTTTAAGCTTTTTTATAAACTTATGTTTTTTATAAACTTCTTTCTTAAAAAGTACTTTTTAAAAAAAATAATATCTAAGGAACTACTTTTATAAAAGCTAATTCTAGGGTACTTTTTTTTAATAAAAGTCCCTTATTTAAAAGGAAATATTTTTTGGTACTTTTCTAAATGTACATTTAATAGAAAGTTACTTACTATCAAAGATATTTTTGTTAAAGGTACTTTTGTAAAAAGTACTTTATTTAAAGGAAGATTTTTATAAAATTTTTTTGAAAGCATTATCTACGTCCGTTTTTGAAAAGGTAGTTTTATGAAAAGTATTTTTTTTAGAAATGTGATTTTTCTAACTGTTACTTTTTAATGTACCTTTTCAAAAGGTACTATTTTTCATATACTCTATAAGAATAAATAAAATAAAAATTCCTTAAAAATTAAATATTTTAAAAGCCTTTTATAGAATGTAGTTTTGTAAAAGATGCCTTTTAAAGGAATCCTTTTTAAAATGCAATTTTTTTCATACTCTAAATGTTATTTAAAAAAAAATTTTTATTGTGCCGCTTTAAAGATATTTTTGCCAAATGTACTTTAAATAAATGTTTTTTTTAAAAGGTAGTAAATTTTAAAAAAGTACCTATTAAAAAACTTGATTTTACAAAAATAAACTTTAAAAAAGTAAATTTAAAAAATCACTTTTATAAAAGTACCTTGAAAAAAGTACATTTAAAAAAATCAGAATAAGAAATTATTTATCATACAAATTTCTTTACTACCTTATTCAAAAGGTACTTTTCTAAAGTTACTTGTTTGAAAGGTTCATTTTTAAGATTTCCATGGTCAAATTACCATTTGAAAGTACTATTTCCAATTATTCTTTTTTAATTTTGAAGGTATATTTTCTAATATGTTAAAAATGTTTTTAAAAAAAATTTTTAAGATATTTTTTTTAAATGTACTCTTTAAATAATTTCTTATCATGATTTTTAAAATGTACCTTTTTAAAGGTACTTTTTCAAGGTACCTTTTAAAAGTACTTTTTTATAGTACCGTTTTTGAAATTACTTTTTTGAAGTCGCTTATTAAAATTACTTTTTTAAAGGTACTTGTTTAAGATTACTTTTTATGAGGTACCTTTGCAAAAGGTCCTTTTTTTAAACTTACTTTTTTAAAGGTTTTTTTAAAAAGACTTAACAGAGGACATACCTTTCTTAAAAATAATCTCTTTCCAAAAAAGTATTTTCTCATCCAGTATTTTTTGCCACAACAAAATTATAAACTTTCGGGAAAATAACGAATTAAAAAAAAAATATTATCTTTGAAGCCAACGAAATGCTGAATGTAGTAGACTGGTGTTTTTCCTGTTACTTTTATTTATTTATTTTTTTATTTTGAGGTCTCAATGGCCGAGTGTCACTTAAGTAACAACACAGAAAAACAATAAAAATTGCTTTTTTGCGTTAAAGGAATTTACTTAAAGTTATTAAAATGTATTGTTGGTAAAAAGTAAACACCAACAAGCACAAGGATCATACTTAATAACATACACAAGGATATTGGAACCATTATATTTATGTATGTGAGTGTAAGCGTGTGTTTGCTTGTGCGAGCGTATTACAACAGATCACTTTTACAAATAAAATGGTTATTTTAACACTCACACCCATTTCGATAATTTTTACATACTTTTGTATATGACAAAAGTAAGTGTGTGTGTGTGTGTAAATGTTTGTGTATTTGTGCAACGCTTTTATTCCATTATCCACTATTTGCATGTATGAAGTGTTTGGGTAAATACAATAAAATTTTAATTGTTTGTGGATATAATTGTTGTTGCTGTTACATTTATTGTTTGCAAATTTGTTGTATTTGTTGTAGCATTTTAATAATGATTTTAAAAATAATAAAAATGCCATTAAACAGGATGTAGTGTCTGGCCTATTGTTTGAGGTGGCAAAAACAAGAATTGCAAATTTAACATCACGCTGAGTATAATTGGGTAAAGCTGAATAATTAAATTTTGTTATTTAATCTCTAATAGAACAATTAAAATGTTTACGGGGAATTGAGCTATTTTTACGATTGAAACAAATTTATTTGAGTAAAAAAAATTGTTTTTCTATATTAATATAGCACTTTTTTCGATAGTTAAAGTGTTTATTTTAAATATGTCGAGCAAGGTAGCAAATACTATTTTTTCGTTGTTTTACACCATATCGGAATTTAAGACGGCAATAGAACCCACTACCTCTAATGTAATAACGTTGTAATCAGTTTAGTAAAATTTATTTAAAAAAAAAAACAGACAGGAGGAAATTAAAAAAATATGAGAGCTAAAACTCAAAAACAGGCCACCACAAGGGCCAAATATAAAGCAGAAATGTTTTTTGAGCTCAGTGTTGCCAGGTCCAGACTAAATAAGTTACGATTTTCTTTTCAAACAGTAAAATTGTTTCATAAAAGGTTACATTTTGAAATTTTATCGTTGAGGTTATAGGTTGTCTTTGGTATCAAAACTTACGAAAATTTTATTATTTGTTTCGTGAGGCCTTCAAAAGTTACAACAAATGTAAAAATGCAACCAAACGGCATCACTGGTTGAGTTACACGCATTAAAGCCTTATTAGGGTAGTTATGATGATTTCAAGATGTGTAAAAAATATGTTCTAGTTATGTTTCTCCAAGTACCTCCTAGGCAGTAGCTAGTCTATCAGTGTGGGGTTAGATTGAAGGCCTTCGTTACTATGCTTCATATATAAAGTTAGAATATAATTTGTAATTGTAGCGTAATATTAATAAAAAAAAATAACAATTTCCGGAGATTTCTTTCTGGTGATGGGTGTGAAATAGCGCGTAATAACAAAAATTACATAAAATGTTATAGTTGGGCTGTTATATAAATAATTAAATATTGTGTGAGCAGTCTAGTGATATGGATATATGACAATGTGCTTTATGGTGCCTAATAGTCAAAAAATTTTAGAATTTAGCAAAATCAATTTATTTTCCTAAAACTGGTGATCCAACTAAGGTCGAAGAAATATCTCAATAAACCTTGAAGACGGCTAATGCCGTGGTCAGGTTGGAAATTTCCAATGTACGCTACTTTTTTAGAATAGTCTTATTGGAGTCCCAATACCACCACTAGATTAGAATAGAATATTCACATGTTATTATACAATTACTACCAGGGTTCAGAATTTTTCATTTAATTGCATTGAAATTTTAACATTTGTAATATTTCTCATAAATGAGATTTCTAAAATTTTATATTTTTTTCACGGTCATAAATTAACAAAAAAAAAACTAGAATGAGTATAACTGTTTGTTTTTTTACCATACATATATGAACGGTGAGAAACGAAGAATATCCGTATTATTCATATGTGATAAGTAATGAATTAGCTCATTCTCATTAATGCTCTTTAACATAAAAGTTTGTAATTTTTGTTAATTATAGATTTTATTATTTTATAATTTATTTATCATTAATGAGATTTCTACAACACTTTGTTATTGCAAACGTCGACAGTTGCACTTTACAAAATATATATACAAGTATATGTATGTGTTTATAACATGCATACTTACATTTATGAGAATGCTTAATTTGAAAATTTCTCTGCAATATTTTCATTTATGAAAAATTATCAAAATTGTAAATTATCATTTATGAGCACTTGCGCTAAAAACGAAATGTTTTCTTATTTATTCACTTTTGAAAAGAAGCGAAAGAAAGAATAAATCATCTGACTCATAAATGAACAAACACAAAATATGTTCTAGTCTCTCACACATGTATGAAAATAATGAGAAAAAAACTTAAATGTACATAATCACAGATGATTGAGCAGTGAGTGAGCATTTCGGTACTCTGGTTACTACACTCATTAATAAGTTAACAGTTTATTCAAAAGTTTATTCTTTGTCTCTAGAGGCCATTAAAATTTTTATACACCTGAAGCCTTGAGGAACACGAAACTAGGCTATAGAAGTGTGTTTGTTAAAATAACAAAATAATTTTGATATTTATTGTCCGAATTATATAAAATGATGCCCGGAGATCAAGATTAAAATTTTCTGAGCTTTGGTTATGCCTCTGCGATAGAGAACTATATGCTTTATTAAGGCAGTACACGCTAGAATAAATATCAACCTTTTATTTTTAAATAAAAAATAGTTAGATCATAGCTAAAAGACCAAAAACACAAAAAAATAAACTGTAATCGATCGAGTTTAAGTCGACTTAAGCTCTTATATATCACAGATATATATGTTTTTATTACCTTTTTTATTCAGATATATTTCATAATTATTTCGAATTTGAGATCCAATCAATTTTTCTACCAAAGCCCAAGTATATAATCAAAGCTTCAATATGCAGTTGACCCTATATCGTGCTAAGTCACTAAATGCTAATGAAAAATGGATCTTTCTTTTTCAACTATTTTGCCGAATACTTTAGGCAGTAAATATTTCTAAACTTGCACTTAAATCGATTAGAATATAAATTTTTGGAATTTGGAGATATAAGCAAGGGGTTAGGGAAGGGATTTATATATATGACAATTATATTAATTCATTTAATTACAATCCACTTTTTACAATTTACCCCTTAACACAATTTGAAGCCCTTAAATAGGGATATAAAACACAAGCCTTTCGCCATTGTATCGTGTATTTTTATACAATTAATGAAGTGATATTATTGTAAGATTTCGTTTGAACTGAAAATAATGATAATTTATAACACACAACGTTAAGTACAATTTAAATAATTGAAAATATTTAAAGTTATAAATTTATATGAATAAAATAAACCATAAGTATTCACAGGAAAAATGTAAATAAAAATTCGAATTAAAACACAACGCAATCACTATAAGATGTCAAGTTTCCTAGGCTATGACTGTTGCAAGGGACCGAAAATAAATGATGTAAATGAAAGGGAACAAGTGGAATTAATTGACAATTTAGTGCGGCCAAAACAATACCCTATATTTTCTGAAATGGTTTTTGTGTGTCCATCTTTTTATGGATCAATGCAACCTTTTTCCTTTCTTTTTTAATCTTGAAAAGCTTGAAAATTACATCCAAAGTTTAATAATAAATTATACTCCAAATCCTTATAGACAGAAAAGTACACAAAATATTATTATGTTTGCATGTATAAAAGGTAACATTAAGAGTTAAAGAGTGTCCCCATATCTGGTGTGATTTGACGTAATTTGGCGTAATAGAGAGCCACTTGCATCGTAATAGAGAGGCACTTCAAATTTACACAGTATGTCTATTGCTATTGTAACTACTTAAATTAAAGGTTTCGCCATAATAAACGTGATTTGGATGCAAGCTGAAAATAGATAAGCTACCCATGGAATGGTATTAGACGATCTCAGAATCAAAGTCCAACAGATAACTGAGGCTGCAGGCATCTCAACCTAGCGAACATATCACATCCTACATGTCGCGATTGGTCTCACTTCATCTTTACCGCAACCGTGTGATCACTAAAAAGGAGTGTTTGGAAATTTTAATGAGCAATTATGGACCAGCTTTTGCCCATTTGTAAACTGTGAACGAAACATGGCTCCATCACAATACGCCAGAGACCACGGTCACATTTTTTTGGTTTATTTTGATAATCTAGCCGGATATTAATTTTTTCTAGTTTATATGGTTCTGAATATTTATTGAGTGTCCTTATATAGTGAAACTTGCCAAAAAAAAATCCCTTATAGTCATAAGCTATTAAAGAAAAAAATAAGAAAAATCAGTGTGAGCAGAAAAAAGTTCCCCTTAGAAGAACTTATGGTATATCTGAAAAATTCAATTTTATTTTGTGTTTTCTAATACTTTTGTTTAGCAAATGCAACTTGGATCCAGGAGATTCTAAAATTACATTTTTCGCCCCGCCCTCTTTTATAGCATTTACATTATCTGTAATTAATTTATTCATTTATAACTAGCTGTGTCCGCTACTTCGTCAGCGTCCTTATTTTGCTTTGAAAGTAATCCACTTTAAGACTCTTACTTTTATGGTGCTTCAGATATGGTTTATATATTTACTGTATATAAAGTAACCCATCCCTGGGCAATTACTCAGGAACATAGGCTTTATATGAATTTCTAAAATTTATATACAATTCTAAAATTATTATTAGTGTAAATAGTGTTTATATATCGCTGACAAAAATATATGGTGCTACCAAGTTTTTTTTTCCTTTTTATCTATTTTCTATTGGGAATGATATATTTTTGCGGTGAAAAAAATATCCTACTTACATATATTTAAACAACGATACGAAGGTACAGTGTCCCAAAACTACAAATCTCAAGCAAAAGCCTTGAAAATTCTCTATACGATGCAGAATTTGCTGTCTGTCGAGCTGCGTACTTATATTTTTACATTTCTTAAATTTAATTTTTGGCCAAATATCCGGCTAGATTGAAAAACAATAGAGCAGAGAAAAAAAACAGAACATAAAATAATTTTTACCCAAAAAGTCACAGATATATTTTTTAATATACAACAGGCCTCCTAAGTTAACTCAGATTTAATGAGTGGTAAGAAAATAAAAAAAAAAAATAATTTTTAAGAATATTCCATACTAAGATATATCAAGAGCTTTTGATCCCAAGGATATGCTGTTGCTTGGCTTTACATAATATCACCAGGATCTAAATGAAATATAAAAAATGTTTTCTTTTTTCTTTTTAAAACCAATAAATTAAAAACAAGATAACAAATGCAAAGTGCACCGAAATCTACTATACTACATTTATGTTAGTATGAAAATAAAAATTAATCCTTCCTCTCCTCATCCGGACCTTGGCTTCAACTAATGAAGTTACTGTACAAACATTGGTTCTTAACTCAAATGCAATATTTAGGCTGTAGCAAGTGGTTGAAATATAAATTAAAATTTTCGAAAAAATTATAACAGCAACAAAAAATTTTTTATATTTTATACCTTTTCCCCCACAGTACAAATAATGTGCCGAATTAATATTATCCAGATACCAACGCATGCTGTAGAGCATAAATGAAGCCATAAAGTTTATACTTAAAACCTCTTATATGTCACGTTAATCTCTTTAGGATAATTTGTATGAATGTAGCATTCATGGTATTAAATAAATTTAATAATTCAAAAGAAATGCAAAAAAAAAACAAGGAAAAAAAACAAAAATAAAAACAAAAACAAAACAAGAGTTAAAACTATATATCTGCTCTTACCTACGTCTACATTTGCTGGTAAATTAATGGATTTTTAATTGTCTCCTCCGTGTAAGTGTGTATTTGTGTCAGTGCATAAACCTTCATACACTTGTAAAAAGAGCCTACAAAAAAGGATTAAAAATTCCTTTACAAACACATACATAAGCCTGAAATAAATATGCATGTATGCGAAAGTATAAAATGTTATTTTAAGTATTAAAAATGAGAGGAAATGAAAAATGTGGCATCCAATACTTACATGCTGCCTACACCTACATATCAAACACACAATCGCATTGATGTGTATGTGTATGTACGAGTAAAAGTACAGTTTGTGTATGTACGAGTAAAAGTACAGTTTACATACAAAGGAGATATAAATGAATAAATGAATGAATGAATAAATGAACAATGTTATATGTATACAGTTTGAGAATTGATAAAAAATTACACATTCACATTCACTGTGCATCACTTTAATAAGGAAATAAATTTTTCTAATTTGAATTAATGTCTATATCTCAGAAGCTGGAACAATTATTCTTTTATTTTTGAAAGCGGGATATTTTAAACACAGTTGCGCAACAGATGGCACTGTTTTAAAATAATGACAAAATATTAATTACTTACTTTGATTTGTATTTTTACTTTGTGGACTTATAATGTTATTACAATATTTTAAACACCTTTTACAGAGCCTTACAATATTTTTACAACTTTATATAAATTTTAGAATTTTATACCCATCTCTGGACCTTTATAAGAAGTAATTCGTATACGTGAAGCACTGCGAAAGTTAGAGTCTTAAAATTTGGTGTAGATTACTTTCAAAGCAAAATTGTTAGGACGCACACAACGTGTTTGGCACAGCTAGTTATTTATAAACAAATTAAATTATTAGCCATTAAAAAGTTGTTTTTATACCCTTCCCCACAGTTGGGTACATATAAGTTTGTCATTCCGTTTGTAGTTTCTGCAATATTCATTTCTGTTAGTCCGTCTGTGTTCGGGTTGAAATCAACTTTGCCAAGAAAATTTAAGCGTACCGATATGCCAGGTATGGTTTTGAATATTCCACTAATGGAATTCAGCAACATCAGATCCTATCATTCGAGGCTGTGGGCAAAAAACTACACCTACCTATAATTTTTCAGGTTGTTTTTATTTTTTTTCGGTTGTAATGATTTTCTTTTGCTTTTTTTTTTGTTATAAAGGTATTAGACCACGACCAGTAGATCGTATGGATTGCATATGGATCCAGGGGATCAATAACCCCTGCGAGGGTCAATTTTTTTTGTTTTTAGGTTGGTGGGTTTTTTCAAAGAAAGCAAATACATAGAGATAGCCAATAGCCCCACAGGATGCCCAATGGTAACCAGCTCGGCACAAATTTAAAAAAAAAACAATTTTAACCAAAACTTTTTAAAAATAAAATTTACAAAAAATTTGTATAAACATTTTTACTAAATATTTTCCAAAAAATTTTAGAAAAATATTTTCTAAAAATTTACGAAAAATTTGTATAAACAATTTTACTAAAAATTTTCTAAATATTTTCCAAAAAGAAAAATATTTTCTATTTTACAAAAACATTTTCTATAAAATTTACAAAAATAAATTCTAAAAAAAAAATTATAAAAAAAATGTTTAAAACAATTTTTAAAAATATTATTTAAAAAAAGTTTTACAAAATTTAAAAAAAAGTTTTCTCAAAAAATGTTCTATAAAATTTGAAAAAAAATTATAAAAAATTTTTCCAAAAAAAAATCCAAAAATTTTTAGAAAAATATTTTCTATTTAAAAAAAACATTTTCTATAAAATTTATAAAAAAGAATTAAAAAAATTGATACAAAAAATTTTCAAATTTATTTAAAAAAAAATTTTAAAAAAGTTCTTAAAAAATTTTACAAAAAATATTTAAAAAAAAGTTTTTCAAAAAATGTTCTATAAATTTAAAAAAAAAATTTATAAAAATTTTTAAAACAAAAAAAATTTCTATAAAATTTAAAAAAAATTTTAATTGTTACATAGTAAGCATTTTCAGGTTACGAAATCTTGCTGATTAATGGAAAAAAGCGTAGTTTTTTTTAATGCGTTTGTCTCTTAAATTCAATTAATTTTGTACCTATATCATTATAAAAAAAGATAACTGTGTAATAAAACAGATTCGCCACGGCACGGTCGAATATAGCACTCTTACTTGTTTTAATTTAAAAATTAAAATTTTACACAAAAATTGCAATCTGCTGTTTTCTTAACTGCAAAGTAAAACAATTATCTTGAAAGAGAAATTGAAAGCAAGTTCCATTCAATTTAAAAAATGTGAGTGTATTATATTAAAATTTAAAGGACAAAAATTGAACATCTCCTGGTTGGAGACTCTCTTATGTCTTAAATTATTTACTACCTTCATTCAAAAGCTACTGCCAAGTATTTTATATTATATTAGGATCAGAAGTTTATAAAAGACCTTTTTTGTTATAAAAACCATACTTCTGGAAAATCAAAGAAAATACTGCAAACAGCAAAATCTCGCTAAAGAAAAAAACCGGACATGAGTCTTCTACGGTGATTTTATAGCAACTTTCTTTTTGGCACTGTTTTCGTGTAATACGTTACTGTTTCGTTTAGTTTATAATTTAACCATAAATTGTTTTATAAACGAACAGCGCTTGCAGAATTTTGAATTTTATTATCAAAACTCATGCTCGTGCACTTGTTCTTATTTTATGGTCAGTTTGAACAACCTTCTGAGACAACTATTTGGAATCTGGTGACTAAATTTCGCATCAAATTTACAATATAGGACATTAGACCACCAACACACATAAGAAAGAGCGGACAGCGGAAAATATCGCAGCCGTATCCACCAATGTTGTTGATGACCGCTAACAATTCGAGGCCCTTACTGTAAATGGCGAGAGCTACGGTGCGATGATTACAATATTTTGAAGAGCTAGAACAGTTTGTTTCATGGGCCGACCAATTGGCCACCTATATCGTGCGATTTAACGCCTTTAGGCAATTTTGGGGCTATGTTAAGGCTCATATCTATGGGGAAAAGCCCACAACGGTTGACGCACTGAAAACCATATTGAACGATTTATTTCTGAGATACCAGCGTAAGTATGTCAAAATTGGACCCAGCAAGTACAAAATTTTAGGCGTAGCCGCGGTCAATCAATTTAACGATGTCTCAATAGAATAGAATTGCTATATATGCAACTCAGACTTCTAGATGTTTCTTCGTGACAAAAACAAGTGTTTTTCTTAAATTGTAAAAATCATAAATTTTGATATGTATGTTTATGCCAGCAACTCTAAATCGATATTGAAATATTGCTCTCTTTGAAAAAAAAACTTTATATTGCTTCTTGGCCTTTCGGGTGGTTTCAAAGCGAGAGAGAGAGAGAAAATTTTTTATATTTTATACCTTTTCCCCCACAGTACAAATAATGTGCCGAATTAATATTATCCAGATACCAACGCATGCTGTAGAGCATAAATGAAGCCATAAAGTTTATACTTAAAACCTCTTATATGTCACGTTAACCTCTTTAGGATAATTTGTATGAATGTATCATTGATGGTATTAAATAAATTTAATAATTCAAAAGAAATGCAAAAAAAAACCCAAATAAAAAAACAAAAATAAAAACAAAAACAAAACAAGAGTTAAAACTATAGATCTGCTCTTACCTACGTCTACATTTGCTGGTAAATTAATGGATTTTTAATTGTCTCCTCCGTGTAAGTGTGTATTTGTGTCAGTGCATAAATCTTCATACACTCGTAAAAAGAGCCTACAAAAAAGGATTAAAAATTCCTTTACAAACACATACATAAGCCTGAAATAAATATGCATGTATGCGAGAGAGAGACGCGTCTATATCTCAATGACAATGGGCTGATCTTCCTCCAATACAGTTGTTGATCATTGCATAAAAATTTAAATTTTTTTGTGTCTCTTTAGTTACGAAACTTTATAAGCTATAGAGATTCCAAAAAAATACTATAATATACTATACAAATTACTATAAAAATATAATAAATTCCTTATTTAACTGATCTGCACTGTACAAGCAACTTACATGCAGAAATAAATAACAAAAATTAACTACTTGAATAATTTTTGTGCAACATTCACATACTGAACTGCGGTAAGTTGAGCCGGATGAAAATGCACCAGCAGTAAGAGTAAGTTGAAAGAAAATTTGTTTTTAATTAAATTGCTCAAGGTTTAAATAAAATGTGTCCGTCCAGCATCATGTCTGTTAAGTGCAGTAAAGACATTGCAATAAAAACCCATCTACCAGTAACCACACTTACATATTTTTCACATTTAACTGGCCAAAATATATATATATATATATATATAAAAAGACATAAAAAAGAAATAACTCTACGGCAGCAGCCAAACAAAATTAAAAGAAAAGTCATTTATCAATACAGACACAGCCCACATAAAAAGAGACAAAATTTTAACAGAAATTGATTGGAGTTTTATTGTTAACACAAGAATAATGTATGAATTTCTTTCGGTTTTTTTAACATCTTGCTTCCTTTTGTTTTGCTTCTTAAACTCAGAAAAATTATACTTACAGTAACTGAAATTTATCATAAATTATTAAAAATAAACGTTTATTTATGTAAAGATGTTTCAAACGTTAAAGATTTACGTTTTTTTTTTTCTTTATTGTGTGTGTGTATAACGAATGGTGTAGATTGCTTTTGTGTGTGAGTGAGAGTAATATAAATTCTTATATAATAAATATTCAGCTGTTCATTTTATGCTGTGAGAATAATGAAATATACATATACTTTCCTGTGCTACATTTAATATGGGACCTTTAGTGGAAAGTCGTAAACATAATTTTATTATTAGAAAAAAGCTGTCAAATAGCATACAAGCCACGATGTTGTAATTGTGAAATATTTGTGCAGCATAACAGTTATATTTCTGCTCTTTATCGCATCACTTCCTTCCTTAGTGATAACTCAGGAGTTTATTAACTATAGATTACACCAAAATCGATACACAACACCGTTATCGACTAGAATATGCAGGAAAACTTGAGGCACTCAATTGAATGTCGCGCACATGATCTCGGCTTATCTTATTACTACTTAAGTTGCCACAATGACCCATTTAGAGTTTTCTCTTCCTTCATATTCAAAATTTCATTTCCTGTCTATGAAATGTCCTTAAACTCTAATTAAAAAAAAATATTTAAACACAAATATTATTTTTTATTAAATCTGAAAATAAAAATTATTTACCAGCAAAATTTATAAAAAAAATCAAAATACAATTATGCAATAAATTATATTTCGATTCTAAGAACAAAATATATTTTTTGCAATCCTAATAAAATGCTTTGAAATAAGGCAATAAGTGGCCGTCCACCTAAAGTAACTAATCGTATAAAACGCCAGATTCTTGGGAAGGTAAAACAAATTCCATGAAACACAGTAGAGAATAACACAAAATAACTAAAATTTAATAATATTATGTTAATGTAACCAAAAAAAGTTCGAAGAATAATGGATCTCATAGTCGTATGCCTAGGAAGAAGATATACATCAACGATATTTATAAAAAAAAACGCATAGTATTTTCAAAAGCCCACGTTAACAAATAAAACTCTTTCTATGGCTAATATTATGTTTAGCAACGTCAGTAAATTTAACCCCTTCGGTTCTAACGGAAGACAGAGAGTTTGGCTTACAAAAATGATAAACTCTTGCCTTTATAATTTACTTCCAGTTACTATCACACTTACTTCCAACTGTAAAACATGGTGGCGCACAGTAAACTGTCTAGAGGAAAAAAGTCAAAAAAAAAAACTTTCGAATTTATCAATAAAATACATATGGGATGAAAGCTAAGACTCCCACGATTCCAGACGTGGTTTGGTTTTTCATGTGCGTTACACCTATAAAAAGTCACGCGGCTTTAAAATCGAATTATTTTGATAATTTTTTCATAATTTTTAAGTAACAAAAAATGGGTTTGGAAAAATAAATGTAAAAAATTCATTTGTCAATAAAAATTTATGCAAATTTATTTTTTATTCAGAAATTTATTTTGTAGCAGAAACAATGAACAAATCGTCAAATTCAAATATTTATAACAACACTGTAAAAAAAAATTGTGAAGTTTTTAGTCAAAATATGTACTTTAAAAAAAAAATATAGTCTGCTTCGATGGACCCGAAAAAATAGGCACATCAAAAAACTACTTTTATGAATCAATAATCTTACTTTCTGTTATATAAGGTGAGTGCACGGGCAAATGCTTTATAATGCCTTCACAATACAATTAAAAAAAGAACAAACTTGGGTACACTCGAAAAAAAGCAGAGAAAATTGTAATTAAGATTTAACGAATAAACTCCTAATTACTTCTGATCCATTAATTTCATCTATTAGAAATACAATAAATACAGGCAGCTTTTTCAACAATAATCAAGAAATTAGTAATTACATAATAGTAGATGAATCTGTTAACACTGATTCTGACTCGGAAACTTATTTTAGTGATTAAGAAATTGTTTACAATTGTAATGTTATTTATAAAAAAGCTATCACCCTTTATCATTTTGTATATGAAATGATAGATTAAAATTAAAAAAAATAATAATTACTGAAATGGGGGAATTTTGGGAATTTAATTGTCCCCGCACCGGAAAAATAAATGGATTTCTAAAAATGTTAATTCTTTTTTAAAATTAGTAGCCTCAGAGAGATATTTGCTAAAAATTTCATTAAGCTACCATAACTCCTTCGATTTTTTTCCAGTTTTACTATGGGGACCGTTCACTGTGTGGCGGTAAAATCATGCTCTGGGAATGCATATCAGCTGCTGGTATGGGCGATTAGTTATTTATTGGGATCAGGATGGGTCTAGTTGTTAATTTAAATCTTCTTAAAAAAAATTGTAACGACACGTTTCCGCTGGTTGCTGGGATATATGCTCAACGGTGTCCAGGGTCGTGTTGTGCCAAATAAATTGAAAGGCTTTTATTTAACGTTATAAATCTTCTGCCTTTATTTACTATAAACTAAATCTTCGGCAGGTCGCTCTACCGGCACTTCATGCTGTGCAAACGTGTGCTGGGTACCTTTTGGCTAAGTACCACGGATTGTTAGTTGTGGACGTAGGGAATATTCAGATCAGTGGAAGCTGTGTAGGTTAAAAACACTTGAACACAGTTACACGCTGCTCCGGTTTTTCCCAGTATCGGCTGTAGGCGTACTGGATATTTCAGGGCTAATAGCTCCGTGAAAATATCCTTGCACACCTCAGTTCCTATACTTTTCGCTTAGCTGGTACTATGAATTCCCAATCCTGTGTAGGATTTTGGAGGATGAATCACCCGTCGCAAAACGTCTACACCAGTTTGTGACTTCACAGTATTAGCTGAAGATAAGTTAGAAATATTTTAGGGCGAAGGGCTCTACGTAAAATATTACTTCTTATCTGCAGGCTGTCTGCGCACTAACCCCCTCATTACTCATAAAATTCTCCTTTATATACCCATTCCCGACCACACATATGCACACACACACAAGTATACCATCTACGGCTGTTGTATACAACAGCTGTTGGCTGTGTTTAGTATCACAGTTGTTGGCTGTGTTTAGTAACACAGTTGTAGTTAGGCTACTATTTTATGTCTAGATGGCGCCGCTAGCCGATCTGCCGTTAAATTTAAATTCTTAAAAATTCAAATACTTCTAATTCAAGATAAGTTTTAACTTAAAATAAACTAAAATTCACAATATAGAAAAGGTTATTCGTTAACAAAATAAATATTCAAAGCAATATTAATACAAAAAAAACAAATATTTAAATATATATAGGGTTGGTGTTGCTAAAAACGATCAGCGTGACTTTTAGCGTTACAAAATATAAAAAAAAAATTGAAACTAAATACTGGCTGGTATTTACAGCAAGACAGTGATACCAAGCACAATGCGGGCATTGTAAAGAATATCTTATATATGATGTACCTCACCAACTGTATTATGTACTTCATTCACCCGATTTAAAGCCGAGCACTTATAGTACGAACTAGATAGCAGTATTAAAAAAAAAACTTATAAAAAATAAGCATGATCTAAAAAATTCACTAACTGAAATTAGTGGAATCACATTTTAGAAGAAGTTTTGGTATTTTTCATGAAAAATAGGCTGGAGGCGGTTTAACGCACATTTTTGGACCCAAAAAAATATTAATTGGTACTTCGGAAATATTTAATATAGACATTAAATCATTTTTATGTATATAAACGGTGTTTTTTATAGAGGTACAGAACTTTAAGTTGGCATTACTTTTCAAGATGGCGACCGATTTAACAGCTATCAAGTGATTTATTCTCAGTTTGGTTTGGCAATTCATCATGAATAGACTCACGCCTGAACAACGCTTGCAAATAGTGCCCAAAACGAGATTACCGTTGTTCCCGATTTTCATAAGCGAATTTTGTTTAGCGATGAAGCGCACTTCTGGTTAAATGGCTAAGTCAACAAACAAACCTGCCGCATTTAGAGTGAAGATAATCCTCAAGTGTATGTCGAAACACTGTTACATCCAGAAAAAGTGACTATTGGGTGCGCTTTATGGGCTGGTGGAATCATTGGTCCGTACTTTTTCAAAAACGATGGTGGCCAGAACTTTACAGTCAATGGTGATCGCTATAGAGCCATGATTACTAACGTTTTCATTCCTGAATTGAATAACCATGATGTCCAGGAGATGTGGTTTCAACAAGACGGCGCAACATGTCCAGATTGGACTACATCCGCACCAGCCGTGGCGGTCATATGCCAGAGATCATATTTAAAATGTAATGCCACAAGATTATCTTTTGGATAAATAAAATTCATGTCAATCGAATAATCCATGGTTGTTTTATTGCAACTTAAAGTTCTATACCTCTATAAAAAAACACCCTTTAGTATGTAGACTTTTCTGTGCCTTAAAAATGATTTTTCGTTGATTTTGGTATTGATTTGAACCTTGATTTGTTTATCCACTATTATTACCTGTTCATATTACCAGTTGATTTGGTTAAAAAGAAATTTCTATACCTTGCTTATAAAGGGCGATTTCGAGGTACTTTTTCCAATAGCCTTTTTTTGCAGATCACGTGTGAGTCGTGTCATGCTGTCATGTTATTTTTGTTTAGTATTGTTTGGCATTTCATAATGGAAATACTTACGCCTGAATCGCTTCGCTCTATGGGCTTTCGAAAAGTTCGAAAAAGATCCGAGGCAAATTTTGTTTAGCGATGAGGCCCATTTTTGGCTCAATGGGTATGTAAACAAACAAAATGGCCGCATTTGGGATGAAGAGCAACCTGAAGAGATGCAAGAGCTGCCACTTCATCCAGAAAAAACAACGGTTTGGCGTGGTTTGTGGGCCGGTGGTTTCATCGGTCCATATTTCTATAAAAATGATGCCGGTGCGAACGTAGCGACCGTTATCGTGCCATGATAACCGACTATTTAATGCCTGAAATTAAAGCTCGTGATCTCGGTGACATTTGGTTTCAGCAAGACAGCGCCACTTCCCACACATCGCATCAATCAATGGATTTATTGAGAGAACATTCCGGTGAGCACATAATTTCACGTTTTGGGCCGGTAGAATAGCCACCGAGATCGTATGTGGACAACACGTTTCGATTCAGGCCTTGAAGGAAAACATCAAGCGTATCATTCGCCAGTTACCAGTCGAAAAGCTCGAACGAGTCATCGAAAATTGGACTCTACGGATGGACCATCTGCGACGTACCAACGGCCAACATTTGATAGGTATAATCTTCAAAGAAATAAATGTCAAAGAATGTTCTTTCCAATGATAATAAACATTCTCCATTAAATTTGAGTTTTCTGTGTTTTTTCTTAAAAAAGTAGGTAACCTCGAAATGGATTACTCCACTGTTTGTATTAAATAAATCTATAAGAAAAATTTTCCAAATTCAATTTGTCTTTTTTTTTAGATTTTCTTCATTATTCACTTTGTGATGCCACAAACGTTACTTTTCTATTAAATCTTGAAAGTTTTAAATTTTATATATTTAGTAGCATTCAGCATTCAGTATTTAGATGGGTTTCACATAATAATTTTATCTAAATTACTGTGTCACAAATAAGTGGAAGTGTCACAAAAAGCCCTCATACAGCCATACATACATTTAAAACCCAAAAAAACAATACTCTGGAGGCAGTTGGCATAAACACTCTTCCACACAAATATTACAAGTGTGCTCCAACATAAAAAATGTGCCCCCCATGTATGCAGCAAGAAAAAAAGATTTTCAACATTACTTAGGGGAACACATGTCATATCCAATCTCGGCTTGTTTAAGATAAAAAAAACATTTTGTATGTACACACAAAAATAGATAGCAAGCAAATTACTTGCAAGTAAACGTAAAAAAGAATGTCTGAATTAATGAAAGGATGATTAAATGTATAAAAGAAGAAATTAATGAATGGATG
>OX451216.1:7928422-8070678 GCA_949628195.1 Phasia obesa
TATAGTGAAACTTGCCAAAAAAAATCCTTATAGTCATAAGCTATTAAAGAAAAAAAATAAGAAAAATCAGTGTGAGCAGAAAAAAGTTCCCCTTAGAAGAACTTATTGTACAACTGAAAAATTCAATTTTATTTTATGTTTTCTATACTTTTGTTTAGCAAATGCAACTTGGATCCAGGAGATTCTAAAATTACATTTTTCGCCCCGCCCTTTTTTATAGCATTTACATTATCTGAAATTAATTAATTTATTTATAACTAGCTGTGTCCGCTACTTCTTCAGCGTCCTTATTTTGTTTGAAAGTATTCCACTTTAAGACTCTTACTTTTATGGTGCTTCAGATATGGTTTATATATTTACTGTATATAAAGTAACCCATCCCTGGGCAATTACTCAGGAACATAGGCTTTATATGAATTTCTAAAATTTATATACAATTCTAAAATTATTATTAGTGTAAATAGTGTTTATATATCGCTGACAAAAATATATGGTGCTACCCAAGTTTTTTTTCCTTTTTATCTATTTTCTATTGGCAATGATATATTTTTGCGGTGAAAAAAATATCCTACTTACATATATTTAAACAACGATACGAAGGTACAGTGTCCCAAAACTACAAATCTCAAGCAAAAGCCTTGAAAATTCTCTATACGATGCAGAATTTGCTGTCTGTCGAGCTGCGTACTTATATTTTTACATTTCTTAAATTTAATTTTTGGGCCAAATATCCGGCTAGATTGAAAAACAATAGAGCAGAGAAAAAACAGAACATAAAATAATTTTTACCCAAAAAGTCACAGATATATTTTTTAATATACAACAGCCTCCTAAGTTAACTCAGATTTAATGAGTGGTAAGAAAATAAAAAAAAAATAATTTTTAAGAATATTCCATACTAAGATATATCAAGAGCTTTTGATCCCAAGGATATGCTGTTGCTTGCTTTACATAATATCACCAGGATCTAAATGAAATATAAAAAATGTTTTCTTTTTTCTTTTTGAAACCAATAAATTAAAAACAAGATAACAAATGCAAAGTGCACCGAAATCTACTATACTACATTTATGTTAGTATGAAAATAAAAATTAATCCTTCCTCTCCTCATCCGGACTTGGCTTCAACTAATGAAGTTACTGTACAAACATTGGTTCTTAACTCAAATGAAAATTTAGGCTGTAGCAAGTGGTTGAAATATAAATTAAAATTTTCGAAAAAATTATAACAGCAACAAAAAATTTTTTATATTTTATACCTTTTCCCCCACAGTACAAATAATGTGCCGAATTAATATTATCCAGATACCAACGCATGCTGTAGAGCATAAATGAAGCCATAAAGTTTATACTTAAAACCTCTTATATGTCACGTTAATCTCTTTAGGATAATTTGTATGAATGTAGCATTCATGGTATTAAATAAATTTAATAATTCAAAAGAAATGCAAAAAAAAAACAAGGAAAAAAAACAAAAATAAAAACAAAAACAAAACAAGAGTTAAAACTATAGATCTGCTCTTACCGACGTCTACATTTGCTGGTAAATTAATGGATTTTTAATTGTCTCCTCCGTGTAAGTGTGTATTTGTGTCAGTGCATAAGCCTTCATACACTCGTAAAAAGAGCCTACAAAAAAGGATTAAAAATTCCTTTACAAACACATACATAAGCCTGAAATAAATATGCATGTATGCGAAAGTATAAAATGTTATTTTAAGTATTAAAAATAAAAATGAGAGGAAATGAAAAATGTGGCATCCAATACTTACATGCTGCCTACACCTACATATCAAACACACAATCGCATTGATGTGTATGTGTATGTACGAGTAAAAGTACAGTTTACATACAAAGGAGATATAAATGAATAAATGAATGAATGAATAAATGAACATGTTATATGTATACAGTTTGAGAATTGATAAAAAATTACACATTCACATTCACTGTGCATCACTTTAATAAGGAAATAAATTTTTCTAATTTGAATGTATGTCTATATCTCAGAAGCTGGAACAATTATTCTTTTATTTTTGAAAGCGGGATATTTTAAACACAGTTGCGCAACAGATGGTACTGTTTTAAAATAGTGACAAAATATTAATTACTTACTTTCATTTGTATTTTTACTTTGTGGACTTATAATGTTATTAAAATATTTTAAACACCTTTTACAGAGCCTTACAATATTTTTACAACTTTATATAAATTTTAGAATTTTATACCCATCTCTGGACCTTTATATAAAGTAACTACGTATACGTGAAGCACTGCGAAAGTTAGAGTCTTAAAATTTGGTGTAGATTACTTTCAAAGCAAAATTGTTAGGACGCACACAACGTCTGTGGGCACAGCTAGTTATTTATAAACAAATTAAATTATTAGCCATTAAAAAGTTGTTTTTATACCCTTCCCCACAGTTGGGTATATATAAGTTTGTCATTCCGTTTGTAGTTTCTGCAATATTCATTTCTGTTAGTCCGTCTGTGTTCGGGTTGAAATCAACTTTGCCAAGAAAATTTAAGCGTACCGATATGCCAGGTATGGTTTCGAATATTCCACTAATGGAATTCAGTAACATCAGATCCTATCATTCGAGGCTGTGGGCAAAAAACTACACCTACCTATAATTTTTCAGGTTGTTTTTATTTTTTTTCGGTTGTAATGATTTTCTTTTGCTTTTTTTGTTAAAAAAGTATTAGCCCACGACCAGTAGATCGCATGGAATGCATATGGATCTCAGGGGATCAATAACCCCCTGCGAGGGTCAGTTTTTTTGTTTTTAGGTTGGTGGGTTTTTTTAAAGAAAGCAATAGACATAGAGGTAGCCAATAGACCCACAGGTTGCCCAATGGTAACCAGCTCGGCACAAATTTTACAAAAAAAAAACAATTTTAACCAAAAATTTTTAAAAATAAATTTTACAAAAAAAAATTCACAAAAAATTTGTATAAACATTTTTACTAAAAATTTCCTAAATATTTTCCAAAAACTTTTAGAAAAATATTTTCTAAAAATTTACAAAAAATTTGTATAGACATTTTTACTAAAAATTTTCTAAATATTTTCCAAAAACTTTTAGAAAAATATTTTCTATTTTACAAAAACATTTTCTATAAAATTTACAAAAATAAATTCTCAAAAAAAATTTAAAAAAATTATTAAAAAAATTTTTAAAACAAATTTTTAAAAATATTATTTAAAAAAAGTTTTACAAAATTTAAAAAAAAAATTTTAAAAAAATGTTTTTCAAAAAATGTTCTATAAAATTTAAAAAAAAAAATTATAAAAAATTTTTCCAAAAAGAATTAAAAAAATTGATACAAAAAATTTTCAAACTTTTTCTAGAAAATTTTACAAAAAATATTTAAAAAAAAGTTTTTCAAAAAATGTTCTATAAAATTAAAAAAAATATATATAAAAATTTTTAAACAAAAAAAAATTCTATAAAATTTAAAATAAATTTTAATTGTTACATAGTAAGCATTTTCAGGTTATGATTAATGGAAAAAAGCGTAGTTCTTTTTTTTAATGCGTTTGTCTCTTAAATTCCAACAATTTTGTACAAAAGGATAACTGTGTAATAAAACAGATTGGGCACGGCATGGTCGAATATAGCACTCTTACTTGTTTTAATTTAAAAATTAAAATGAAAACTTCTACACAAAAATTGCAATCTGCTGTTTTCTTAACTGCAAATTAAAACACTTAACTTGAAAGAGAAATTGAAAGCAAGTTCCATTCAATTTAAAAAATGTGAGTGTATTATATTAAAATTTAAAGGACAAAATTTGAACATCTCCTGGTTGGAGACTCTCTTATGTCTTAAATTATTTACTACCTTCATTCAAAAGCTACTGCCAAGTATTTTATATTATATTAGGATCAGAAGTTTATAAAAGACCTTTTTTGTTATAAAAACCATACTTCTGGAAAATCAAAGAAAATACTGCAAACAGCAAAATCTTGCTAAAGAAAAAAACCGGACATGAGTCTTCTACGGTGATTTTATAGCAACTTTCTTTTTGGCACTGTTTTCGTGTAATACGTTACTGTTTCGTTTAGTCTATAATTTAACCATAAATTGTTTTATAAACGAACAGCGCTTGCAGAATTTTGAATTTTATTATCAAAACTCATGCTCGTGCACTTGTTCTTATTTTATGGTCAGTTTGAACAACCTTCTGAGACAACGCAGCCGTATCCACCAATGTTGTTGATGACCGCTATCAATTTGAGGCCGTTACTGTAAATGGCGAGAGCTACGGTGCGATGATTACAATATTTTGAAGAGCTAGAACAGTTTGTTTCATGGGCCGACCAATTGGCCACCTATATCGTGCGATTTAACGCCTTTAGGCAATTTTGGGGCTATGTTAAGGCTCATATCTATGGGGAAAAGCCCACAACGGTTGACGCACTGAAAACCATATTGAACGATTTATTTGTGAGATACCAGCGTAAGTATGTCAAAATTGGACCCAGCAAGTACAACATTTGGGGCGTAGCCGCGGTCAATCAATTTAACGATGTCTCAATAGAATAGAATTGCTATATAAGCAACTCAGACTTCTAGATGTTTCTTCGTGACAAAAACAAGTATTTTTCTTAAATTGTAAAAATCATAAATTTTGATACGTATGTTTATGCCTGCAAATCTAAATCGATATTGAAATATTGGTCTCTTTGAAAAAAAAAACTTTATATTGCTTTTTGGCCTTCGGGTGGTTTCAAATCGAGAGAGAGAGAAAATTTTTTATATTTTATACCTTTTCCCCCACAGTACAAATAATGTGCCGAATTAATATTATCCAGATACCAACGCATGCTGTAGAGCATAAATGAAGCCATAAAGTTTATACTTAAAACCTCTTATATGTCACGTTAATCTCTTTAGGATAATTTGTATGAATGTATCATTGATGGTATTAAATAAATTTAATAATTCAAAAGAAATGCAAAAAAAAAACCCAAATAAAAAAACCAAAATAAAAACAAAAACAAAACAAGAGTTAAAACTATAGATCTGCTCTTACCTACGTCTACATTTGCTGGTAAATTAATGGATTTTTAATTGTCTCCTCCGTGTAAGTGTGTATTTGTGTCAGTGCATAAACCTTCACACACTCGTAAAAAGAGCCTACAAAAAAGGATTAAAAATTCCTTTACAAACACATACATAAGCCTGAAATAAATATGCATGTATGCGAGAGAGAGACGCGTCTATATCTCAATAACAATGGGCTGATCTTCCCCCAATACAGTTGTTGATCATTGCATAAAAGTTTAAATTTTTCTGTGGCTCTTTAGTTACGAAACTTTGTTAGCTATAGAGATTCCAAAAAAATACTATAATATACTATACAAATTACTATAAAAATATAATAAATTCCTTATTTAACTGATCTGCACTGTACAAGCAACTTACATGCAGAAATAAATAACAAAAATTAACTACTTGAATAATTTTTGTGCAACATTCACATACTGAACTGCGGTAAGTTGAGCCGGATGAAAATGCACCAGCAGTAAGAGTAAGTTGAAAGAAAATTTGTTTTTAATTAAATTGCTCAAGGTTTAAATAAAATGTGTCCGTCCAGCATCATGTCTGTTAAGTGTAGTAAAGACATTGCAATAAAAACCCATCTACCAGTAACCACACTTACATATTTTTCACATTTAACTGGCCAAAATATATATATATATATAAAAAAAGACATAAAAAAGAAATAACTCTACGGCAGCAGCCAAACAAAATTAAAAGAAAAGTCATTTATCAATACAGACACAGCCCACATAAAAAGAGACAAAATTTTAACAGAAATTGATTGGAGTTTTATTGTTAACACAAGAATAATGTATGAATTTCTTTCGGTTTTTTTAACATCTTGCTTCCTTTTGTTTTGCTTCTTAAACTCAGAAAAATTATACTTACAGTAACTGAAATTTATCATAAATTATTAAAAATAAACGTTTATTTATGTAAAGATGTTTCAAACGTTAAAGATTTACGTTTCTTCCTTCATTGTGCCTGTGTGTAACGAATGGTGTAGATTGCTTTTGTGTGTGAGTGAGAGTAGTATAAATTCTTATATAATAAATATTCAGTTGTTCATTTTATGCTGTGAGAATAACGAAACATACATATACGTTCCTGTGCTACATTTAATATGGCACCTTTAGTGGAAAGTCGTAAACATAATTTTATTATTAGAAAAAAGCTGTCAAATAGCATACAAGCCACGATGTTGTAATTGTGAAATATTTTTCTGCAGCATAACGCTTATATTTCTGCTCTTTATCGCATCAATTCCTTCCTTAGTGATAACTAAGGAGTTCATTAACTATTGATTACCCCAAAATCGGTACACAACATCGTTATCGACTGGAATATGAGGCACTCAATTGAATGTCGCGCACATGATCTCGGCTTATCGTATACTTAAGTTGCCACAATGACCCATTTAGAGTTTTCTCTTCCTTCATATTCAAATTTTCATTTCCTGTCTATGAAATGCCCTTAAACTCTAAACAAAAAAAAAAATATTTAAACACAAATATTATTTTTTATTAAATCTTAAAATAAAACTCATTTACCAGCAAAATTTATAAAAAAAAATCAAAATACAATTATGCAATAAATTTTATTTCGATTCTAAGAACAAAATATCTTTTTTGCAATCCGAATAAAATGCTTTGAAATAAGGCAATAAGTGGCCGTCCACCTAAAGTAACTAATCGTATAAAACGCCAGATTCTTGGGAAGGTAAAACTAATTCCAAGAAACACAGTACAGAATATCACAAAATACCTAAAATTTAATAATATTATGTTAATGTACCCAAAAAAAAGTTCGAAGAATAATGGATGTCATAGTCGTATGGCCAGGAAGAAGCCATACATCAGCGATATTTATAAAAAAAAAAACGCATAGTATTTTCAAAAGCCCACGTTAACAAATAAAACTCTTTCTGGGCTAATGTTATGTTTAGCAACGTCAGTAAATTTTACCCCTTCGGTTCTAACGGAAGACAAAGAGTTTGGCTTACAAAACTGATAAACTCTTGCCTATTTAATTTACTTCCAGTTACTATCACATTTACTTCCAACTGTAAAACATGGTGGCGCACAGTAAACTGTCTAGTGGAAAAAAGTAAAAAAAAAACTTTCCAATTTATCAATAAAATACATATGGAATGAAAGCTAAGACTCCCACGATTTCAGATGTGGTTTGGTTTTTCATGTGCGTTACACCTATAAAAAGTTACACGGCTTTCAAATCGAATTATTTTGATAATTTTTTCATAATTTTTAAGAAACAAAAAATAGGTTTGGAAAAATAAATCTAAAAAATTCATTTTTGAATAAAAATACTTGCAAATTTATTTTTTTTTATTCAGAAGTATAGCAGAAACAATGAACAAATCGTAAAATTCAAATATTTATAACAACACTGTAAAAAAAATTGTGAAGTTTTTAGCCAAATTATGTACTTTTTTAAAAAAAATAGTCAGCTTCGATGGACCCGAAAAAATCGACACATCAAAAAACTACTTTTATGAATCAATAATCTTACTTTCTGTTATATAAGGTGAGTGCACGGGCGACTGCTTTATAATGCCTACACAACACAATTAGGAAAGAACAAACTTGGGTACACTCGAAAAAAAGCAGAGAAAATTGTAATTAAGATTAAACGAATAAACTCCTAATTTCTTCTGATCCATTAATTTCATCTATTAGAAATACAATAATTACAAGCAGCTTTTTCAACAATAATCAAGAAATTAGTAATTACATAATAGTAGATGAATCTGTTAACACTGATTCAGACTCGGAAACTTATTTTAGTGATTAAGAAATTGTTTACAATTGTTATGTTATTAATAAAAAAAGCTATCACCTTTTATCATTTTGTATATGAAATGATAGATTAAAATTAAAAAAAAATAATAATTACTGAAATGGGGGAATTTTGGGAATTTAATTGTCCCCGCACCGGAAAAATAAAAGGATTTCTAAAAATGTTAATTCTATTTTAAAATTAGTAGCCTCAGAGAGATATTTGCCAAAAATTTAATTAAACTACCATAACTCCTTCGATTTTTTTCCAGTTTTACTATGGGGACCGTTCACTGTGTGGCGTTAAAAGCATGCTCTGGGAACGCATATCAGCTGCTGGTATGGGCGATTTTGTATTTATTGGGATCATGATGGGCCTAGTTGTTAATTTAAATCTTCTTAAAGAAACTGATAGCAAAAATTGAAACTAAATACTGGCTGGTATTTACAGCAAGACAGTGATACCAAGCACAATGCGGGCATTGTAAAAGAATATCTTATATATGATGTACCTCATCAACTGTATTATGTACTTCAGTCACCCGATTTAAAGCCCATTGAGCACTTATAGGACGAACTAGATAGCAGGATTAAAAAAAAAAAACTTATAAAAAATAAGCATGATCTAAAAAATTCACTAACTGAAATTAGTGGAATCACATTTGACGAGAAGTTTTGGTATTTTTTATGAAAAATAGGCTGGAGGCGGTTTAACGCATATTTTTGGTCCCAAAAAAATATTAATTGGAACTTAATTGGAAATATTTAATATAGACATTAAATCATTTTTGTGTATATAGTATGTAGACTTTTCTGTGCCTTAAAAATGATTTTTCGCTTATTTTGGTAATGATTTGAACCTTGATTTGTTTATCCACTATTATTACTTGTTCCTATTACCAGTTTATTTGGTTAAAAAGAAATTTCTATATCTTGCTTATAAAGGGCGATTTCGAGGTACTCACCCATACAAATAGCCTTTTTTGGCAGATCACTTGTGAGTCGTGTCATGCTGTCATGTTATTTTTGTTTAGTATTGTTTGCCATTTCATAATGGAATTACTTACGCCTGAATCGCTTCGCTCTATGGGCTTTCGAAAAGTTCGAAGAAGATCCGAGGCAAATTTTGTTTAGCGATGAGGCCCATTTTTGGCTCAATGGGTATGTAAACAAACAAAATGGCCGCATTTGGGATGAAGAGCAACCTGAAGAGATGCAAGAGCTGCCACTTCATCCAGAAAAAACAACGGTTTGGCGTGGTTTGTGGGCCGGTGGATTCATCGGTCCATATTTCTTTAAAAATGATGCCGGTGCGAACGTATCGACCGTTATCGTGCCATGATAACCGACTATTTGATGCCTGAAATTAAAGCTCGTGATCTCGGTGACATTTGGTTTCAGCAAGACAGCGCCACTTCCCACACATCGCATCAATCAATGGATTTATTGAGAGAACATTCCGGTGAGCACATAATTTCACGTTTTGGGCCGGTAGAATCGCCACCGAGATCGTATGTGTACAAACACGTTTCGATTCAGGCCTTGTAGGAAAACATCAAGCGTGTCATTCGCCAGTTACCAGTTACCAGTCGAAATGCTCGAACGAGTCATCGAAAATTGGACTCAACGGATGGACCATCTGCGACGTATCAACGGCCAACATTTTATAGATATAATCTTCAAAAATATAAATGGTAAAGAATATCCTTTCAAATGATAATAAACATTCTCCATTAAATTTGAATTTTTTTTTTCTTTAAAAAAGTAGGGAACCTCGAAATGGATTACCTCTTACGTAGAGCTTTATGTGCCACTGTATATATTAAATAAATCTATAAGAAAAATTTTCCAAATTCAATTTGTTATTTTTTTAGATTTTCGTCATTATTCACTTTGTGATGCCACAAACGTTACTTTTGTATTAAATCTTGAAAGTTTTAAATTTTATATATTTAGCAGCATTCAGCATTAAGGATTCAGTATTTAGATGGGTTTCACATAATAATTTTATCTAAATTACTGTGTCACAAATAAGTGGAAGTGTCACAAAAAGCCCTCACACAGCCATACATACATTCAAAACCCAAAAATACAATACTCTGGAGGCAGTTGGCATAAACACTCTTCCACACAAATATTACAAGTGTGCTCCAACATAAAAAATGTGCCCCCCATGTATGCAGCAAGAAAAAAAGATTTTCAACATTACTTAGGGGAACACATGTCATATCCAATCTTGTTTAAGATAACAAAATATTTTGTATGTTCACACAAAAATAGATAGCAAGCAAATTACTTGCAAGTAAACGTAAAAAAGAATGTCTGAATGAATGAAAGGATGATTAAATGTATAAAAGAAGAAATTAATGAATGGATGGAAGAATAAATGAATGAATAAATGAATGAATGAACGAACGAACGAATATAAAAATGAGGTTGTCTTCAATATCAACAAAAGAAATAATGCAATAAAATATTGCTTTGGTTAGCAGGAAAAAATCAAGTTGAAAGAATAATAATAATTTTTAAATTATGATTGCCTACAGCTAAGGCTGTTAACTGTCTGGAAAGAAGGACTGTAACAATGACAGCAACAATAAGATGAACAATGACAAAAATACACTTGAACAAACAACACACTGGCGCATCTACATACATTCTCACCCACATAAACATACACAAATGAATTCAATTCCTGCAAAGAAAACGAAAAGCCGACAAAAAAAAATTCAAATTTCCGCTTTTATACTATTCGTGATACAATGACTACAGCAACTACAACGGCAACTTTCAAACATAAATCCAAAAGAACAAGGCGGCTCATTCGAAGAACAGAGTAAAAACAATAATGCCCATGTCTAGTTTTTTGTCGTGTTAGAAGTTTTAGCCATTTAGATGGCTTCCTAAGACTTTGTCAGCTCTTGCACCACCAGCAAGCAAAACAACTGTATGAATTACAATTTTAATTTTACTAGTACAACAACAAGAACAAAAACACCAGTGGCAATGGCAAGAATAGCCATAGAGAACAAGAAATACGTACAAAATTTTCGTTAGTGTAATGGAAAAATCAAATTTATGGCCGTATGTTTCTCTTCAATGCGACTCAGTGAAACTCGTTTTTTTCCTGCTCCAAAATTTGAAAAGGAAATAAATACTGTTTGGTAGTGTTGTGCTGGCACTAGCAATAGCATAGCATTGATATTTAGGCCTCTTCTTTCCTTCGTTTTGCTAGCCAACAATGTAATGCCTACTTTTAGGCAAAAGTGAATTGTGCACAAAATGTATGAAATTCATACGTATGTATGTATGTATGTATGTATGTATGTATGTATGTATGTATGTATGTATGTATGTATGTATGTATGTATATGTGTATTTGCCTTGAAACTAGCTAAAGTATGGTAAAATATAAACATAAATTTTGTGTTTGAAATATTGAGATGTAAATGCTTTTATTGCATGTGTATGTGTGTGAGGAAAGAAAGAAAAGTCCATATGGAAAATGTATCCAATTTTAAATTGGATTTCATTATAGATTATGACTGAGAGAGTGGTGAGAGCTGAATAAGGCTTAGTTAGGAATTATAACTATAAATTATGATGACACAAAAATTAAATCATATATTACAAAAAAAGACAAGATAATAAATTCTAAATTCTATTGCAAAAGTTTGAAGTACAACTTTAGGCGTAGGATTATGTTTGCCATGGCTTTATAATACAATTCTTAAAATTTTTAATATTTATTCTCTATTTTTAGTATTTATAAGGCTATTCCACACAAAATCGTATAGTTTGAAAAATTATAAAAAATCCTTAAAAATTATATCCTGGTAAATTTCTAGAATTTTTTTTTTAATTACTTGTTCACAATATATAGACATATAACTTATTTGGTAATGGTTCAAATTGTAATTATTTTTTTTTAATCTTTGTATTTTTAATTTTTTATAAACAAAAAATTTACTTGGATCATATTTGTTTCACTTTTGTTATATTTAGACTTCCATACTTAAGGCGTAAACACTGAAGCCAATTAAAAGCGGTCCCTTTCGATGTAATTTCATCGTTTTTTCATATTTTATTTATTGTATTTTAACTAACAATAATTACTCATATCTTAAATCTAAAATAAAATAAATATACTTCATAAGTCCAGTCAGCGCTAGACAAAAATAATGTATGTTTCACGATTGTTGAAATCATTTACCGGTCATCTCTCTAATTTACGGCCCAGATAAGCAGTATCTCTTCTTTGTATTGTAATGTAACCAGGACCATTAAGAATGTTACGCGCCAAAGGCTTCAAATGAGTTTTAAGCTTCTTCAAGTACGTTACCGCATGTTTTGCTATTTCTGATTTAACTGTTGGCACGTTTAGATCTTTGTGGGTTTTAGAGTTTTTGATATACCAGGCAGCAACTGTGTTCATTCGTAGAATCTTATTTTGGTGCCTTTGCATTTTTTCAACATTGCTAACTGAGGCAGTGCCTCATAATTGAATGCCATAACACCAAATAGGTTTAAGGATCGACTTTAGAAGTTTGCAATCTAAGCTGAGGGTAGAGTTTCTGCCAATAAGCCAGTTTAGTTGGACTGCTTTTAACTTCATTTGTGTTAACTTGGATTCTATGTGGCTTTTCCAAGTAAGGCGACGATCAAGATGTCTACCGAGGTATTTGACGTCTGACAGCTGAGGTATCATTTGGTTATTTATGCAAATAGGGGGGGCATGAGTTCCTACGCAGTGTGAAAGTTATATGAGAGCATTTTTGATCATTCACCTTTCCTCTCCATTTCTTCAACCATTTTTCCAATTTAAGTATGTGATCTTGTAAATGTTGTGATGCTACTTGGGCTCTTTCAAGAATACCAAAAAAAGCTGTGACATCAGCCAATGTTGATGTGTGCACTTCATTGCTAATTGGCATATGGGATGTCTACAGCAAATATAAAATAGGTCCTAAAATACTACCCTGTGGAATTCCGGCTTTAATGAGCTCAGACGAGCTTAAAAAATCTCCTTCTTTTAGTATGAACTTTCGATCAGTTAAATAATTTTTTATGAGCTTAAAGAAGTTTTTGGACAAGTTCAGCTTTAACTTGTATACAAGTTCAGCTTTAACTTGTATATATACAAGGTATGATACGAAGATACCTTGTCGAATGCTTGAGAAACGTCGATTAAAAGTGCAGAACAGTATTTTTTTTCTTCAAAGGTCTTTTTAATTACATTTACTAATCTGTGTGTTTGTTGGATCATAATATGTTATTTCTGAAGCCAAATTTCATCGTGAATCGTAATAAGTAGACAGGGTATGTGTAAGTAATGCTAGAAATTTAATTAAAATAATTAAAAATACGCTTCAGTGTTTTGATATTGAATCTGTATTACAGATATGAGAATTATAGTTTTCCTTCTTTTATTATTTTTTTCTAAAAATTAATAGTATAAAATTAATTTTGCAAAGAATAACTTCTAAAATATTGTATTTTTTTTAACATTGAGTACGAAAATAAGTGTTGTTAACTGCTTAAAACCAATAGGGAACTTTTAGTACTTAACTAGTGCATTTTATTTATGGCAATTTTATGTACAATTAAATAATTTACTGTGGTTCGAAACTATTTGCCCCGCACTTAGAGGACTTACTTAGTAGTAGCTATGCTCACGCACATTGTGTGCATCTTTTAAATATTTTTTTCGACTTTGCTGTGGAAGTAATCTACACAACATTTTAAGAGTCTTTTACTTTTATAGTGCTTCACGTATACGTATTTACTTTATATAAAGGTAGCTATCGCTGGATAAAATTATAAAATTTATATAAAAATACATACTATGATATTTATAGTCAAGCTTAAGTTCGTTTTTATTCTATCTAAGAAAGAATTAATTAAATTACAAATTAGGTGATAACATTAAAGAAAAATTGGGAACATTTAATTTTTAGACACCAGCAGGAGCGGAATGCACATTTTCTAGACAGCTACATCCGTCATCAGCACTCTTGTATCTAATCTACTTAGGGTAGTGTTTAGTTCTAAGCATCATCTATTTAACCAACCAAACCCAGATAAAGGATTACGAGAAAAACTTGTATTCAATTATCAATCGTCAGTTGGTGAGAACGAAGTCTACCACTACCTTAAGCTTTTCTCATGTTGAACATTTTTACTTTTAATATTTACCATCTTATATGTATTTTGTTGCTCCTTCAGCCAACCTGCGGTTAGCAATGAAAGTTACTTTTTGTTTATCTGTTTTACTTCCAAATTTTATAAAATTCTAAAAATTATTGTAAAGCTGTGTAATTGTAATTCCACAAAGTTAAAATCCAAGTAATTTACAAATTTAATTCAATTATTTCGCCATTATTTTAAAACAGCGCCAACTGCTTCGCAACCGTCTAAGATATCTCGATTTAAAAATAAAAGATGACTAAAGGTATGTAGTACCTTTAAATCGCTAAAAATACGTATGTACTGCTTTTTCTCCACTTTCTCTTGGAAATAAAATATTTTTGCAAAAAAAGTATTGGATATTGGAATCAGGATACTAAAGATTTTTAAAATCAAAGCAGTAGTTTTTACGTGATACGAACACAGACAGAAGTTCAAGCAGACAGACAGACCCCCGCGCTTAGGGGAATTTTGGTAATCCAGCCGGACATTACTTTTTTCTAATTTATATATTGTCTCCTAAAACTTATTGAGCAATCCTAGACTAATCAAACTTGGTAAAAAAATACCTTCTAATAATATCACTTTTTTTTAATATCGAAGGAAATTTTTTAGCATAAAATTTTTAAATAAAATTTTTATAAAAATTAATAAAAGTGGCTGTTATTATAGCTGTTATTATAGCTATAGAAAAAGAAATCAATTTAAATCGTCAAACAAATAAAGCAAACCTCTCAAAATCGTAATAATTCAATAAAAACGTATACAAAATACTCTACTTTCATGATTTTAATAGTGTCTCAAAACGAAAAATTTCGAGCAAATTCACTATATGATGTAGAATTTTCTTGTCTGTCGGTCTGCGTAGATATAGATACTTAAATTTTTTACATTTCTTAAAATTATTTTTGGCATAATACCCCTCTGTGCGACAGACATATATGCGTACGTATACAAAATCAACTAATTCACAAGTTGCGTATACGCCCACATATGTCCGTAAAAATTGTTCGGCCTCCGTACTCAAGGGCTAAAAACGTAACCCTGTTGTTGTATCTACAAAGTCTGGCCGTCTGTCTGTATGCAGCGCCTCTTGAAATACCAAAACTTATAGGGTGTTCCAAAAATGACATGTTATTCGCGTATATGTCTTTATTTCTAGACTCGTAAGAGGCGGTCATATGTCATTTGCACTCAGTAATGAAAACTATGTTCGCTATATAAACAAGCATAAAAAATAAACACGGTTCGAAAATTAGAAAAATATTTTTTTTACACGATTTAGCACGATTCAAAATCTTTTTGGCGAAATATTTTCATATCAAAAATTTTGAGAAATTCCCTTTTTATACATACACTAAAGATGCAAATACACATTATATGTACATGCATACACATATGTGTAAAAATAAACATGATTGCTTGTTCTTAACTTTAATAGGTTTTAGAGATAAGTAACCAATAGCCTATTTTTGTATATGATCAATGTTTTTTTTTTACACGGATTTTTCTGGAACCAATCTACCGTGTAAAAACAGAATTAGGTATATACAGACTTTTATAATTTGCACAAAAGTTATATTACTGTGGCCGTAACAAAAAATACTAAAACTTATAGGGTGTTCAGAAAGTGACGGGCTATTTGCGTATATGTTCTTATTTTATTGAACTGTAGGAGGTAGACACTTGGAATTTAGACATAGTAATTAAAGCTATGTTCGCTATATAAATAAGTATAAAAAATGAACCTGAAAATTAAAGGGTGTTCCGACAGTAACATGTTTTTACGTACATGGCCTTACGTTTTGAACCGTAATAGGTAGTATCTTGTATTTTCATAGAAGCTATGGTCTTTATAATAACAATTACTAAAATTTAAAGGGTATTTCGATCGTGACGTGATTTTCACAAATATGACTTATATCTTTTAACCGTAAATTTATACGGAGTGTGTAAAAGGGTTGTTTCGGGAGTGGCAGACATTTTCGTTTGTTGCCTAATTATATATTATATCGCACCCTAAATACAAAAGGGTCACAACTCAAAATATTCCATAACTGACTTTTTTCCATAAATTAATTCAGCGTTTATATCTCTTACTACTACGAAAATTTCTTTCACGTCACTTTCTTCTTTAACTGGAAAAATACAGTTGTGTCTATTTTTATGTTAAGTGTGTTGCTTTTATACATAAACAGTTTTTTGTCTCTCCTCTCTCTTTTGAGTTCTGACCTTTTTGTATTTAGGGTGCGATATATAAATTTGCATCTATAATAAACACAATAAATAAAACCCAAAACTTAAAGGGTGTTTTGATAGTAATACGATTTGGCATATATGTTTGAACAGTAATAGGCTGACACTTAAAATTATATTTTACAATAAATTTTATTATAAAACGTTATGGGTAATTAGCATAATATTAAATAATTAATATTTAAATTCCCAAAAATTTTATTAATAACTAAATATGCAACTGCCTGTGCAAACCTTGGCAACACTTGTTTTATTTCGATTCTCTTGCGAGAATAAAATTAACTTGTGTATGCTTTTCATCACACCTTACCTCTGCATTCAGTGATGGCAAAAAACCATCCAATTGTAGAAGAACAGTAAGGAAAAGTAAAAACGTGGTTTGTTTGTTGGTGTTTTGTTGAAGCTTTAATATTCTGTAATATTATTCTATTAACATGCATAATTCTCATTGTGATTTGTAGAATTTTATTACTTATAGAGTATTTTTGGCTTCTCTAAAATTAGGAAAAAGGTTTCCTGATGATCTGCCCTGACCAACCAGTGACATACGTATAGGGACTAGCTCTTTTCCCCCAACAAATAAATTGCATTTTTATTATAAAACGTTATGAGTAATTAGCATAATATTAAATAATTAATAAATTATATATTTTTAACAATAATTTTAACATATTGTTACGATTTTACTTTACGTTTGGTTCTTTTAATTGCAAAATAAATACACACTGCTATTACTTTTACTGTCACTTTAAGTCACTCTATTTATTGACACCACTGTTCAGAAATACACAAACACTCTTAAAATTCGACAACTGAACTCTTTGAATTTTGAAATAATACTGCCATACTACTCGCCAGGCGATTTAAAAGCACTAGAATGTTCTATTCTTTCGTAACAATATTCTGAGTCGCACTTCACTGATATATTTATTTTAATATTTTATTTATTTTAACCCTTTATATGTCTATACGTATTTTCTTCCGTCTGTTTTTCGGACCGTCTATTTGTGTCCTTTTCGCGTAAAAACTACTGGATGAATTAAAAAAATATGGGGGAGGTACATAAGAAATATTTAAATTACATCTGGATATTGGTTTACCTAATTGTCACGAATGGTGAAACGGATACCCTATCATATAGTAATTATTAAATATCGTGCATGTAAAACTTTGTTTCAATTAATAACGTTTTAAGTAGGTAGCGATGCAACATAGTAGATAATAAAAATCCTTTAATCGATTAGTCACGATTGTCCCACTTTTTTGCTCTCAACACCATTGAAAATTTATGCACAGAAAAAAAAAATATTTTCACCAATTAAAGGTTTTAATTGGCATAAGATTAAAGTTTAATTAAATAATTGGTGAATTCAATTATTTGTTTAATTAGAATTTTTTTTGTTCTGTTTAAAACAAATATATATTTGAATCAATTAATATATTAGTTGAACCTTAAGTTAAAACTAATTAAAACTTTTAATTGACAATTAATTTAACTTTAATTTAAATCTAACTAAGACCTTTAATTTGATCGAAAAAAATGATTCAGTTACCTGGTATTATTATTTTTAATAATACAATTGACGTAGGTATTATACTAAGTGAACTATCCGTAAAACAATTTGTGAAGACGATTGCGATTTAAACAATTTTATTTAAATAAAAAAAAAAATCTTAATAATAAATTATTGTAGTAACAGCTAATAATCATAAACAATTATCTATTTAATCAACAAATATTGTATCAGTGTTTTAGTTATAAAATGATATGACAATTAATAATTAACTTTAAAAAAAAGTCTACCTTTTTATAATAAAATTAAAAAAAAAACAAAACACTTCTTATACTGCAGAGATAATAAAAGGCGTCATCAGAACACTCATGATAACAATTTGTCTTCGTTCAATAATTATTATCAGTCATTAAATTATTTAAACTTATAATGTGTATGTATGTACATTTATACAACCATAAATACTTGTAAATTATTTAAAACTTCAAATCAGAATGGGACACTTATACATGATATTTATTTTTGAAATATCCTTTTCACTCAAACCAATTCTCTGGCCAATCTTAGCTTTTGCATCAAAAGGTCTTAATGTATCTTTGCCGTTGGCTGAAAAAGCCGTAGGTCCATAGTGCAGACAACTCTCATAATCGTAGCCCATATCAAAATCTGTTACCAAAGAACTTTTATATTTTTCAAAATTAAATTCTTTACCCAGTGCAATATTTTCATAGAGAATTTCCACATAATCATCACGATGTGCATCACTTTGTTGATGATAGAAACCGAGCGCATGCATAAGTTCATGAAGTATTGTACCGGTGCGAAAACATCCCACGTTGAGGGGATAAATTTCCAAATTCATTTGCTGCACTTTAGCTAAGTAGCCAACTGCTGTATAACAACCACCTGGATCGGATGTTATTTTTACATAATGGGACTGTGAGTCATTGGCCTCCTGGAAACGTACACAAGTACGAGCCTCTATAGTCGCAATACCCTCCAAAATGGCTTGACGATGAGCAATATCTTAAAGGGTTCAGAAGTGTTATGAAAAAAATATTGGAAAATAAATTATAGATAATAATGGATAAGGATGTATGTAAGACATTTTTAAATATTAACGCCCTTATGCAAAAGAAATAGTCTACTTGAAGTATACTATTTGTAATAAAGTAGACTTTAAGTAGACTTCATTTCTTTGGCATAATGACATAAGATTTTAAAATATTTTATTTTAACTAGCAAAATGTAATGTATTTTATCGCAAAAATTACAACTGCGTGGCATTTCAAAAATATGACTAATATGGAATGTACAGATGATAATTAGTCATGGTGAATATGCGTTTCTGCTTTTATTATTATTAATTAATACTATTATAGATGGCATAAAAAAAAAACTTCTATAATGTCTTTAAAAGAACATACTTTTAGATACACTGCTTTTAATTCTGTATCTTGTAAAAGGTATCTTTTGAAAATTATTTTGGACTAACTGTGCCCCGCACCTCTTAGATGCCCTGACAATATTTTGTTCAATTTTGCTTTGAAAGTAAATCACATCAAAATTTTAGACTTTTATTTTATAGTGCTTCATTTATGGTTTCAGTATTTTCTTTATATAGAGGTACCCGTCCCTGGATAACATTCTAAAATTTGTATAAAATATTACATACAATGAAATTTATAATTATATAAATTTCATTGTATGTAATACATAAAATAGTTCGACTAATAATAATTGACATTTGTATAAAATTCTAAAACAATTGTAGGGTTCTGTAAATACTTTTAAAATATTCCGCTTTCAAAAGTAAAAGGTGCTATCAAGTTTACAATAGTAGATATTTTTGCGGAAGAAAAGTATCAAATATTTTTTAAGTTTTACACAAAAAATATTTTCTTGTATTTTTTGCAGTCTTGACTGCTTGAATTATTTCTTCTCCAATAAAATTTGCCATATAAAAGAAAATTGATTCAGTAATTCAAATATAAATAGAAAATACTAGTTTATCAACTCTTCTGTTTTCAAAAATCTTTATCACATTCACATCTTAAGTAAAGAAGAAAACATCCTTGAACTTAATCCTAAGAAAAATTTTTTTAATTTTCCGCACAAACATTATTTTAATAAAATTTCGTCACTTGCCATTAAAAACTCACCAAAATTTCCAACAATTTTATAATAAACAATTTTATTTGGCCATCTCTTTGATTCTGCCACTAAACCATTTCGTCCTTGTATTTTTGAGGTAATAACCTGCAGCTGTTCTTCCGTTAAAATCATATCTCCTTCAAATTGGCCAGCCGAAAGTTCAGGATCCAAATCTCTTTGACTCACAGGGCCAGCACTAACATGAGTAAATTCAATCAAAATTTGAATAGCAAAGACTATTAGGAAAGAACGTAACCGAAACATGTTTCTTTACTGCGAAATCAGTTTGTACTGTGGTGAATTTCTATAGCTGCTGGTATAAGAATTTAAAAAACTTAAAAGTATATTTTTTTTTCTTTCTAAATGCAACGACAAAATTGATAAGATACGGCCGAATGATTAAAGATAAATCGATTTTTTTTTTGTTTTAACTAAAACTTTGTAAAATTTATTTTAAATAATGTTATATTTAGTAAATATTTACAAGACATTCTCTTTTAAAGTATGTGATCTTGTTCAATTACTGATGACTCTTTTTTGAAGTTTAATTTGGCTACAACGGAAGTAAGCCATTATGTGGCAAGTACTTCTTTTGCTAATGCCTATTTTTTAGTGGGATGTTTCAAATTTACGTTTTAAAAAATTTAATAAATGATCACTGGGACACATCAAAGGAAATTAAATGTCGAAATGTCTTTCGATGGCGAAAGATGAATTTTTCAAAAACAGCGAGGTATTGACCAGTCAAGACATAAGTCTTGCAACAAAGTCACGGTTTAAAAAATGCTACGTCTGGTCTCTTCTATTATATGCTGTAAAAGTATGGACAACTAAAGCAAATGATAAGACAAAATTGGAAAGGAATGTGGGTATACCGACATGTATTGAAGAACCCATAGATTGATCGCGTTCCAAATACTAAACTATTGACAAAATAACATCTATACCGACAATTAGTTCAAATATTAAAAACCTTAAAATGTCATGTCTGGGACACCTGATGAGAAATAACAATTTCTGCAAACAATTCTAAAAGGAAAAATTACAGATGCTTTGAAGTATATTCAAAATATATATTTGAAATATATTCAAAGATTGGACATTATGTCATGATGAAAAAGATAATTGTTGTCGAAGCACACCAATACCTTTATGAGTCCCTTTGTTTTGAGTCTCTTGCTAAACCTAGCCTTTACTCTACTATATTGATTTCAAACTGTTGAATGTCTCTTGTCATTGCCACCATTTATCTAAAGCTTAGATATCTACATTTGTCATATACCTATGGTTCTGAGCCTTATGATAGCCAGAGCTGCAGATTTATACCATGTGTAAACAGACACAGTATGTAGGTATTATTTGCTTTTAATCTTGGCGAGATGATACTTGAAGTTTTTAGACCTGTCACTAATGCAGTTACCCAACGTAAGATACTTTAATTATATTTAAGCAACTTTCTAGGTTTTGTGAAAAGATTATGGATGTGATCAAGATTAAAGTCAGTTCCTAGCCGGGTTGGCCCTAATATGAAATAATGGATGAAATAATGTGTAGACTAGCACCCCATTGTGCCTTATGAATACCACACACTACACAATACAAACGCAATGCTTGACAATAACACCTAAATATACTATTATCTTATCACCGCAAAATATCGCAGTACACATTACAAGCGCTAATGAACAACAATATATGGAACATGTCAAACCTTGACCCCTGCTCTAATCTCTTATTTAGGGGTTGGATACCATCGAACTCCTTCTGTTGAGAGTGCAACAGCACACTTGACCAACCGTGAAATATCTCTGCATGTATTGGTCCAAACCACAGCCACCAGGTGTACTCCGAAGGGACCTCAACATTAACCAGTCCCAGAGGTAAGCGTCTCTCTGTTGGGCTACTGGTTACCGTGTTGCCGTGGTGTACCCCGAAGGGACCTCAACATCAACCAGTCACAGAGGTAAGCGTCTCTGTGTTGGGCTACTGGTTACCGTGTTACCGTGGTGTACCCCGAAGGGACCTCAACATCAATCAGACATAGAGGTGAGCGTCTCTTTGTTGGGTTACTGGCTACCGTGGTCGTTTGGTCACTGGTCGGACTTCAAACTACCCTGCAATACACAGACCTGTTCTTCCAGATTCAGGTCCCAGGGACACTAGCATCTGGTGCTCCTATTTTACCCGAAAGCACTACGTTAAAGCTTAGAGAATGTACCGTAATGACAATAAGTGCCCTTGGGGGAACGCTTCAGGTATTCAAGTCCATCTCTTATAAACAACAAAAATCGGAATACTTCACAAATGAAGTCTTCACAGTCTGTTTGATTTAATTAAACATTTGTATTATAAAATTCACAATAGTAGAGAAAAGATGTCCATCTACACAGAGCTCCATATAAGCATGTAAATCAATAAAATAAAGTTCCATTCACTTAAACCATTTTGATAAAACAAAGCGACACAAACTATTTTTTCTTAAAAGCTGGCATGCTTGCTACTGATTGAAAATACATGTTTTGTTCTCTTTGCAAAAGTCTTGTTGAGACTGAATGTGTGTTCAGAGACACTCAGGGGTTTCCGTGGGTGCCTTTGCTTATAAGCATGTGAGAAATTTCAACAAGTTTTCTACAAAAAGTTTTAGTATAAAATAACATTCATAATTCTTTCATATTTTTTCAAGTCATTAACATTTCTTTAATTAATTCCTCACTTTTATATGTTTATGCAAATGTTTATCCACTTCATTTCCTTATTTTTTAACTACAAAATTCATACTAAAATTCATGCTACTGCTAGTGCGTTATCTGAAAAGGATATGAAATTATCTAAAGCTTAAGAAAAACAGATCATTTGTTACTTTTCGAAATGTCAAAACTCTATTGTAATAAAACTTATTTATAGAGTAAATCTTTATATCACAATGAATAAATATTTAATAATTACACAAATATGCGTAGAGATAATAAATGATAATAAATACCTTTTTTGTGTAAGATATAATTTTAAGACACATACAAATACAAAACCGTACTGCTTACACATGCTAACAAACTACCAGGAACCAACAAATCCACATGTCATTGAGTTTTATAATTAATTACTTTACCTGTTTTGATTATGATCATCTGTCATTTTGTTTGCTTTCAAACCATTAATATTATTAACGTACAAACACACACACACATACACAGACACTCACGCACTTTAACATAAAATCAAGTCGTTAACCAGCAAACAAAAGGTCAAACGTTTGTCATACGGAATTTTTTTTTATATGAAGCGTAATTTGTACACCAAATTATATTGTTAAAGGTAACAAATTTAATTTACTAAGACCTCATATTGATGTGTATTGAAGAAAAAAAAAACTTTAGACATATTTTTTCCTTACCTTTATATCAAATTTATTTTCACGCCAGTCTAAAGCATTAAAATTCGCTTAGGTTTATAAAAAAATTATTTGAATTTTAAATTATGGTTTAAAAAATTTGTCAATATTTTTCGAACCTATGACTCGCTGCAACAGCTGCAATCGCAGTTCGACTCTGTAACATGATCCTAGTCAAATCTTGTCTTGGCCTAATTAAGTCGAGCGATCGAATATAGACTTACCTTTCCATGTGCATATGCTTTCCATTACTTAGAATTAAAGGAAGTCGAATTTTGATAAAATCAAACAGGACAGATTTACCTGCGCATATATGGTTTCCATTACTTGGAATTAAAGGAATTCTAATTTTGATAAAATCAATCAGGGCCGTAAGAAGCCGATAGCGATCAACAAAGAAGCCTTCCAAGAGGTGTAGTTGTCATCCTCTAAAACAACTCCGATTTATATTGACCAGAATAGACGGACGCAAATGCCTCTAAAGACACAGACGGCAATAGCCTCTTACAACGAAGTCCAATAAGTTGCTTGGAAATAATTAACTGCATGTCATGGAAACTAAAAGTATCATCTGGCCAAGATTAAAGCCAATGTGGATGATACTTGCATTCTAAATTGGAAGCGGAATACATGGTTGAGCTCATTGTGTATGAAAGCCTTGAATTTACTAACAGAAGGTTAACAATCGACATGGAGAATCTAAGCCTTAGACAAATGATGGCAATTGCAGAGACTCTGCGATTTCTTTTTTCATATTTTATTTATTGTATCTTCAATATATTTGAACAAACAATAATTACTCATATCTTAAGTCTAAACTATAAAAATAAAAAATAAATAAAATATACTCTTTAAGTCCAGTCAGCGCTAGACAAAAATAATGTATGTTTCACGATTATTGAAATCATTTACGGGTCATCCCTCTAATGTACGGCCAAGAAAAGCAGTATCTCTTCTTTTTAGTCGAATGTAACCAGGAGCATTAAGAATGTTACGCGCCAAAGAATTTGGATGAGTTTCAAGCTTCTTCAAATACGTTACCGCATGTTTCGCTATTTCTGATTTAACTGTTTTAACGTTTAGATCTTTGTGGATATTCGAGTTTTTGACATACCAAGAAGCAACTGTGATCATTCGTAGAATCTTATTTTGGCGCCTTGGTATTTTTTCTACATTGCTAGCTAAGGCAATGCCCCATAATTGAATCCCATAACACCAATTTGGTTTAAGGATCGACTTTAGAAGTAAGCTGAGGGTAGAGTTTCTGCCAAGAAGCCAGTTTAATTGGACTGCTTTTAACTTCATTTGTGTTAACTTGAATTCTATGTGGCTTTTCCAAGTAAGGCGACGATCAAGATGTGTACCGAGGTATTTGATGTATGACAGCTGGGGTATCATTTTGGTTATTTATGCGAATAGGGGGCATGAGTCCTTCTACGCAGAGTGCAATTTTGTTTATTCACCTTTATTCTCCATTTCTTCAAACATTTTTCCAAATTGAGTATGTGGTCTTGCAAATATAGTGATGCTACTGGGCGCTTTCATGAATACCAAAAAAAGCTGAGTCATCAGACAATGTTGATGTGTGCACTTGATTGATAGTTGGCATATCGGATGTGTACAGCAAGTATAAAATGGGTCCTAAAATACTACTTTGTGGAATTCCGGCTTTAATGAGCTGATACGAGCTTAAGAAATCTCCTTCTTTTAGCATGAACTTTCGATCAGTTAAATAATTTTTTAAGAGCTTATAGAAGTTTTTGGACAAGTTCAGCTTTAACTTGTATATAAGGCCTTCGTATCATACCTTGTCGAATGCTTGAGAAACGTCGATAAAATGTGCATTACAGTTTTTTTTTTTTTTTTTTTTTTAAAGGTCTTTTTAAATACATTTAGGCTTCACAGTCTAAAATCACTTAAATCGAGAGTAAAGGGTAAAGTTTTCATTAAAATCAAATCGGGTACCTTAAAAAAATAACGACCGAAAAGAACCGGAAAAAGCACACATAATTAAAGGCAAAGTAATAATCCTCAAATCCCCTATATTAATAATATTAAAAAAATCCTCAAAATATTATCGGATAATTTTCGAACACCATTTTAGAAAGATTTTATTTTCAAATCATCACATCTTGAGTCAAAGCTTACTTGTTTGCTGGGTAATTGCTTACTCACACGCACACACCCATGCTTAAGAATAATTATTGTTAATGAACAGAAATTTAAAACGAAATGAATAATAAAGCATAACTTTAGGGTTTAGAATAAAAAAAAGAAACGTTTTGGAAAAGAGAAAGCAAAAAAACGAAAACAGTTATAATAAGAAAAATTTACAATAATATGAAAATAAAACAAAGGAAATTATAAGGGTTCCACCTCAGGCAAAAAACCAAAATTGATGATGAAATACAAAATTATGGAAAAAGGAAGAGGAATGTAAAAATAACTTATAATTAAGAATATTTGGGTTGTTAGAATTAAAGCATATGAATAATTTTATTAAGAAGGAAAAGTTTTTTTACACCTTGTGATAAAAAAATAAACTTTATATATAGAGTAAGGCAGCCTAGGAGCAACAATGTCAACGCTTAATAGCAATTGATATTTTGTCGGGAATTTTATATTGTTAATTTTGGCCGCATAATATATTTGGAAATGTTTCGCGTCGCCTATTTAAATTAAACTGCGTTACAAATATTTCTTGATCGCTTAAAAAAGAATTTTCGAAAATTCTAAATCAAAAAAATGTCTGATATTATTTTTTACCAGACATTAATAATTAGTTTAATAAACATACTCTTACGATTAAGCTTTTGTTTCCATCCATTGTTTCAAAATAAAATGAGGACAACAGCTGGATTTAAGGATTCTGTTGCTGTATATTGCAACAGACACAACCAGCTGTGGAAGCACCTTTTAGAAGATGGAAATATGTCAACAATGCAACCAACTACAATGCTAACATTCTTCAGAAGAGCAGGTCTAACACAGGTAATTTAAATTGAAAAATGGATTAACTGTTCGTTCGGATAAAATTAAAAGCCGATCACCTGGGTACCCCAATATACATATATACCTTTGCCTTTGGCACCAAATTAAGGTCCATCAATTTTTTTTTTTAATTTGTAATTAAAAGTCTTTATGGTTTTTACAAAAACCTATTTTTTTTTTTCAATAAATATTTGATACATATTTTTTCGATCGATTTCATCTCGATCGATTTAGCGCCTTAGGTTAATCTCAGTTTTACGGTTGCATTGGCTAAATAAATTTTATTTGGTGGTTTTATTCATATTAATCAAATCTTTGGCGATTCAATAACTTCAACAAGATAAGATTATAATGGTTATTTATGTACATAAAACAGTTTATTTTATAATACTTTCTTGTATTTTAAATAAGTTGCCATTTTCATTTGCCTTAGTCTTTAACGGTTCAGTGACCGAAATGGACATGGAGTTCAGTGTTAAGAATTCTTTGGTATTTATTGCCCTTTTGGGTTTAACTTTTGCCATGCCTGCTGTACGCATAGAAACTGATCCTGAATTAACGGCTGGCTATGTGGAAGGAGACATGGTATTGAATACATCATTACGTACTGGTTTACGCGATCCGGTCTATAAATGGCCAAATAATACTGTTTATTACAAATTCGTCACACAGTTTGGTAAAATAACTCTACAAAAGGCAGTGGAAAATTATTAAAATTTATATTTTTTTTTATTAAACAGATGAACCCCATAAAAATCACATCCTGCGCGGTATGCAAATGATCGAGAGCGTATCGTGTATACGCTTTAAAGAAGCTACAGATGACATAAAATCATTCGTTGGTATCACTAGCTTTGAAGATGGTTGCTACTCCAGTGTGGGTTATAGAAACAAAGGTCTTCAGAAATATAATTTACGACTTCATCCTCTTGATGTCGGCTGTTTTCGCTTGGGTACTATTGTACATGAGCTTTTGCATACATTAGGTTTCTATCACATGCAAAGTGCTGCCGATCGTGATGAATATGTTCGAATTGCCAAAGAAAACATTTTAGAAGGAAAAGAACACAATTTCAGGAAATTCAATGATGACACTGTAGATCATTACGATGAGGAGTACGATTATCGTAGTGTTTTGCATTATTCCGCTTATGCTTTTTCGGCCAATGGTGAAATGACAATTATACCATTGAAAGAGAAGGAAGCCTCTGGTGTTATGGGCCAGCGCCGTGGCATGAGTAAAAATGATATTAACAAATTGAATGTCATGTATCGTTGTCCTGTGAAACATTAATTTCTTTGCATCGTGTTGTTAATGCTGTATCTTAATGTTGTTTTGATTTATTATTTAATTTGTATTAAATGATAGAATTTATTTGTTTTATTCAATATATTTCTTTGATTTTTTAAAATCTATATATAATGATATATATATTTGGCAAAACATTGTTAATTTCTTTCAATTAATACAAATATTATAATTATAATTTACAACGTAACGTAACCCAAATAATAATTTGTATTTTTTTAATCCGTCTAGTGTACTTTCGGTCCCTCCAAAACATTAATGCGCACCACCTAAGGCTCAAAAACTTTATAATATTATCTCTGTACTACTCGCCGTTGACTGTACGATTCAGACCATAAACATTTCCTTCGAAATGTAGCATTTCAAATAATTGATAAGGCCATTTCTCCAGAAGTGTGCATAATTTCAGAATAAAATTTTAAATTCCAAGTTTTTCGAATAAAAATTCAACAGTGTGCAAACTTCGATCTAGCCAAACCAAACTAACCAATCAAAAGTTATTAAATTGGCAGTCACACAAATCAGTGTTGCCCATTTTACGTTCTCCACCACAATAAAAATCGTTTTCTTGAAGTTTACAATTTAAAGCACCTCTTCTTCTCGTATAGTTAGTCAGAATTCCCAAATTCAGTTTTTATTCATAAAATGATATTGAGTTTTGTATGGTACTGCACCAATGTACGACTTTTGAATGTCAAAATATGTTTAGGTTAGAAACCATAACAAAATTTATGCACGTGGTTGATTTACGCAACCATCATTCAATATATTCCAATACATATATTCAAGAAAGACTAACCAAGATCAAGTAAATCAATCAAAAGCCGATAAAAATACGGTCTGATTGCCTTTAAGTAATAATAATGATACGCTCGTTTTTTTTATCCATGCAGAAAATTTTTTCGGCTATTGCACTCTTCACGAGAATACATTCGGGAAATTTGATAATTAGATGACTTTATGCATAAAGCAGTTTTTTATTTCTTAACAAAGCCTCCTTCAAGCTCGATACATTTAGTACATTTTAGTCTTTCCATTTTTTTTCTATTCCCAGAGTACCGAAATGCTCAATCGTGTATATGTACATTTTAGTTGTTGCTACTTCTTTTCATAAATGTGTGAAAAGGCTAGAAAATATTTTGTATTTGTTCATTTAAGTGTGAGAAGATTTTGTTTTTCACTAACATATGAGAATTAACAATTTTGTTAATTTTTCATAAATGAAAAGATCGTAGAATATTTTTCGCATGAAGCATTCGCATAAATGTATATAGGCATGTGTGTATGTATATGCACACAACATGAGAAATAACACAAATGTTGAAATTTCAACGCTCATAAATGAAAAATTCTGTACCCTGGCAAAAACCGCACCATCTTGCAAGCCGATATTCTTGGGATTAAGGCATGAGGCTGAAAAGTTAGGCAGCACCAACATTCATTCTCTATTGGGTTTCCAAACACGTTGGTGTAGTTGCCAATGAAAGGATTAAATAAAATCCAATAGGAAATATTGATAGAGATCAAGAGACCAGGAATCAATACCTAGATTAAGATAGGCTGACAATTCGTCATATGACCAAAATTGCCTTAAAACTCTCATGTAAAAATAAACTAAAAATTCTGGCTTCCTTACATTTCAGATTGAGGAAACATTATAACATGCTGGCATTGAGGACATCAGCCGGAGCAGATTTTGTGATTAAGACGAGGAAACTCCAGTGAATATTCTGAAGGATTGTGATGCTTTATATCATAACAGACACAACCAGCTGGACAAGCACCTACTGGAAGATAGGGATCTTCCAACACTAGAACCAGCTGACCTGATATTTCTCGGTAGAGAAGGTCTAGGAGAACGTGCTTTATCACATGTCAGGGGACACAATAGATATTTTTGGTCCCAACGTCCTGCTTTATCCCCTTACTAGCTTTGTATTATTTTATTCTTTACTATAATACTTAAATACTTAAACTTTTAGACTGCTAACTTAGATTAATTTCTGATTAAAACTAATCAAACAATATCTACATTTAACTGGTTTGTTTTTTCCTAATAGCAACATGATTGGTCTTAAAATTTCTCTCCCGTTTTTATCTAGGAGATGTTGAACAGATTGTGGTAAATTATAGATGTGACATATTGGCTTATTGTCATTGGTGAAAAATTGTTAATGTGAGCAATTGAATAATAACATTTCCTGTCGAGTAGTATACCACTTGGTATACCCGGGTATATGGTGCAACCGTTAAATAAGACTTACAGTTGGCAGTTGAAATAATCGGTGACATAAAACTGGGTTAAAATGTACCACATGAGTCAATGGTGTACCATTCGTACAATTATAACTCTTTATATACAGTAGACAACACTGATGTGGAGTTTGAAATGCTGAGCAATGGCGAATTGAAATGAATTCGTAAGAGCCACCACCTAATCAATGAATTCGCCTTCGCCTAACATTGTTCTGACACACGATTGTCACATATCCGGCATTATTATTGTTAGTTTGGAGTCTGACAATGCTTTTTCCGACAATATTGCCAGACAACAATTGTATGTTCACACGATTCTTAGACGTTTTATGGGGCCTAATCACCGCATTCGATATCGAGTAAACTATCATAGCGAGTAAGCTAATTATGCCATTCGACATGTATCGAATCGTTATTTTTATCAAATTGTAAAAGATTAATAATAAGTTAACAATTGAACAAGAAAACACGGTTTAAAAACATTCCCTTTCGAATAAAATTACGATACTTTTCATTTGATATCGAGTGTCATGATCCCAAATTGAAAAATTACCAGAGATTTTACTCGATATCGATTGCGGCGATTAGACCCCTGTATATTTTTCTGATAATATTGTAAGATCTGACAACCGTCTGTACAGAGCTTTACAAAAAAAAGGTTTTTTTTTTGTTTTTTAATTTCTGCCATTTCGGTCATAAACAGTGGGATCTAAAGCACAATTCGCAAAAACTTGCGTTTGTTTTAGTTAAATTCTTGGTTTGAAATTTGTTTGTAGTTTCAATGGCCTTTTTTAGTTGGATAGATGATCTTCTAATAAAAAAATATTACCGCGTTAAAACGCTAGGAGAATTTAATAAAAAATTGTGTTAAAAAATAATTCGCGACTGCAAAACTATAATTTTTAATAAGATTTTTCCTTCTTTCTTTATTAAATTATCGACATATAAGTTTGTCATTCCGTGTGTAATTTCTGTAATTTCTACAATATACCTTTCCGACCCCACAAAGTATATATATGCGGGCTCCTTATACATAAAAAAAGTTGATTAAGCGATGTCCGTCTGTTCGCCTGTCGGTCTGTCCCTGTTCGAGTAGTAATGTCATTTGCCAATGCACCAGAGAGATACAAAAAATTTAAGCACACCAATCCAATCTATCAGGCATAGTTTCGAAAATGTTGGGATTGCAATTCAGCAATATCGGATCATTCCTTTGGAGGCTGCGGGCCAAAAACCATGCCCACCCATATTTTAGCACGTTTTTTTTAATTTTTTTTTCGGCTTTAATGGTTCTGTTTTGCTTTTTTTGTCAAATAGATATTAGACCACGACAGCGAGATCGCAAGGAGTGCATACAGATCTCGGGGAATCAATAGACCCGAGGTTCATATAGTTTTTCTGCTTTGTTTTGTATTAAATACCTTTATAGAAAGCAATATACAGAGAGATAGTCAGTGGACACACAGGGTCCAGGCACTGGTAAACAGGAGCAGTTGAAAGGCTTTAGTCTGACCAGTCTAACTCATTACAGATTGCAGGAAGGTCCTAAATATAAAAAAATTTCAACAGAATTAAAAAATAATTTTTAAAAATTAAAAACTTTTTTTTTTAAATATTTCCAAAACATTTTCAAAAAGATATTTTTCAGAAGAATTTTCGAAAAATTACAAAACTTTTACAAAAAATTTTTACAAATTATTTTCGAAATATTAAAAAAAATTTTCAATATTTCTCTGAAAATTAAAATTAAAATCATGAGTGTAACATAACATATTTTTCATATTAGGAATACATGTATGTTTATAGAGTAACATATTTTTTAATTACGTTTGATTGTTAAATAGATGAGATCTCTGTTTTAAAACCTAGATGCATTAAACACATAGACAACATCAGGACACCGACTACAAATTGTCAAAAATAAAATACACACGTTTATGGGTAAACTCGGAACAGTACGAGGTTTCATAAATATAAAAGGGAATATGCTACGGATAGAAATTAAGAATGTACTGTTTTGCAAGGATTTAAAATGCAATTTATTCTCCGTTCGACGGATTGAAGAAGCAGGGTTGAAGATAGTAATTCAAAATAATTCTGTTAATGTCTACAAGGGCGAATCACTGGTGTTAAGAGCTGAAAGAAAATTCAAATTATATGAATTTTATGTAAAGTTTTACAAAGAAGCGTCTAGTAATTTTGTAAATAAGCAAGACTTGGTGGACTTATTGCATTAACAATTAGGTCATCTGAATTTTCCGGACATGAAAAAGCTAAACAGAATTGTTGATGGTATGGATGATATTGTAGGAGAAAAGTCCTTCTGTGAATCTTGTGTCTTCGGTAAGCAATCGCGAAAGCCTTTTAAAAGAATCTCGAAAACAAAAACATCGAAAGTTTTGGAGCTAATCTACAGCGATGTGTGCGGTCCAATAAATGTTACATCTTGGGATGGTAAACGGTATATAGTGACCTTTATGGATGATTTTTCTCATTTTACTTCAGTTTATATGATCTCAAAGAAGTCAGAGCTTTCTGATTGTTTCAAGATGCTTAAATCTATGGCTGAAAATACACATAATACTCTAAAATCGCTTCATTAAGATGCGATAATGGTGGTGAGTACTCGTCGACTGTATTTAAGTAATTTTGTAAAGTTTCAGAAATAACTGTTCAATATACAAACGTGTATACTCCCGAGCAAAATGGTACTTCTGAGCGCATGAGTCGTACATTAATCGAGAAAGCAAGATCTATAATTTATAAGTGTGCGTTAGAAAAATGTTTATGGACTGAAGCAGTCTATTGTGCTAATTATTTGACAAATAGAAGTCCAACTAATGCTATCTCTATTAATAAAACACTGGCTGAAATTTGGTTTGGCATTAAGCCGAATCTATCACATTTAAGAATTTTTGGCTGCATTGCTTATTCTCATATTCCAAAAATAATACGGAAGAAACTTGATATTAAATCTGATAAACTTATAATGGTGGGTTATAGCGGAAATAGATACAGATTTTGGGATTTTAATAAACGACGAATTGTGTTCTCAAGAGATGTCATCTATAATGAAAACAGTTTTGCAAAATCGGAGAAAATAAATAAAAATTATTTAAGACCTGTAGAATGTGATAATTTGCCAAAAGAAATTAATGATACAAGTGAGAGCACTCACTTTGAGGGTAATGAAGAGAGCGATGGTGATGAACAATTTGAAGAAGCAGTAGGCTCAGAAGATCAAGTGGAAAGTGCTGAAGGTAGTCTGGATAAGAATGTGAATGAAATAAACATAGATGATTCTGAAACCGGGCCCATAACCAGATAAAATATGCAAATTTGTTAGGGTAAAATTAGGAGAAAAACAATTTATTGTTTTAATTTATTCAAAGCTTTCTTAAATACTAAAATTTACAAATTATATATAAATCAACGAAGGAACAACTTGCAGATTTCTTTACAAAACCCTTATCTATGTTACCTTTTGAATATTTTAGAAATAAAATTAGATTTATTTAATTGAAGGCGGATGTAGAAAAATGCAAATTAAATACTCATGTTGATTAATACTTTGTAGTTATAATTCAAGTAGGCTTTGATATGTTTTTTCTACATTTATATAAATTTGAAAATTTTTGTCTTTAAGAAAGCTTTGAATATATTAAAACAATAAATTGTTTTTCTCCTAATTTTAACCTAACAAATTTGCATATTTTATCTGATTTAATTCATCCAGCAAGCTTTGAGAAGAAGTTGTATGTAATATGTGATCAGTGTCCGTTAGGAAGCGTTTTGCTACTAATTTAAATATATTGTTGCTAATGTACACAAATCAATTATTGTATGCGTTCATTAAAATAAATATAAGAGGAAATATATGTGAATAAAAAAATAATAAAGAGACAAATAGTTTGCTTATATGAGTTGAAATATTTAATTATTGTTTATTGTTAATCTTTCGAGACAAACATTTTTTATAAAATATGAAAAATCGCGCGATTTTTTATATTTAGCATCGAACAACGAATCCAATACTGAAACATTATTAAAATATTTGAAACGTAACTTTGACTCAAAAGATTTAGGAAAGCCAAAACATTGCATTGGATTGAAAGTAGATATTGGAAAAGATATGATAGCAGTATCTCAACCTGGATCTCGTAAACAAATATGATCAAGAAAACTCAAAACCAACGAAGGTTCCATTGCAACTTAAAGAACAAGAAGAGACAGAAAATGTTAATAAAACAAAATATCAGGAAACAAATAGTTCTCTTCTACATCTGTCGGTCTTTAGCCGTACGGATATCGCTTGCAGTGTAAGTAATCTTGAAAACACTGGACATCGGTATTACAAATTTTTAGATAATTAAATACGACAAAGAGTTTTAGTTAATTTAGAGAAAAAATAGTGAAACATGAACTGGTTAAGTTGACGCAAATTGGGCTACAGAAATCAATGACAGAAAATATCAAACTGGTTTTTATTTCTTTCTAGCAGGTGGGGCAATCACTTGGGAATCGAGAAAACATCCGAAACTATTTGCGATATTTTATAAATGAATTGGGTTATTCAACTGATACTGCAACCACAGTCTATACTTATTCTCAAAGTACTCAGCAGATGGCAAAGTTTAGAGGTCATAATTCAAGGACTAAACACATAGATTGTAAGTACCATTATACGGCAAGTAGTCGAATAAAAAATAATAGAAGTTAAATTCGAACCTAACAAAGCCATTATCTAACAAAGCCATAATCCAAAATCGCAGCAAAAAACAAAATTTAAATTTAGAAGCAATTGAACCTGGTGGAAGCAATACAAATGGTGGATTACTTGACTCATGGGTCGATGAAAAACGCAGCAAACTGTGCGTCATCGTGTGAACTGCAGGGCACATGAACATCGCATATCGCAGTCCATGCTTCTACCCCCGGGCATTCCAAATGTCACTGCAGAATATGGCAAATGCCTTGAACCGGTTCACTCGGGAAAAATAGGGGCACCAGACGCTAGGGTTCCTAGAATCTAAATCTGGAAAAAATGGTCTGTTGTTTTAATGCACGGGTCCTCTTGGAGGCCCGACCTGTGCCCAAAGAACTGGTAGCACGGGAATCGGCAGCCCCACAGAGAGCCTATCCTCTCTGTGACCGGTTGTTGGTGAGGTCCCCTTCGGGGGTACTCGTGGTGGTTGTGGTTTAAGATCGATTTATGTACGTATGGTGCACGCTCGATCAAGTGTGCTGTTGCACTCTCAACAGACGGAGTTTGGATAGTCTATAAACCCCTAAGCAAGATGCTACAATATGGAATCTAGGCTTGCCTTTTAGGTTTGCCATATTATATAAATTGCTACTCATTGTGACTGTATCACACTGGCGGCAACGTTGTATCCTGGAAGTGTTGCTGTACTACACAATGGGGGCGCTAGTCTACGCTTACATTTCACTTGGTGGTAAGACCACCGTGGCATTAGGCCAACCAGCAGGTGCCCACCTTAATCTTGTTCCACATCTGTCTCTCTTACAAAGTTGCTTCTAGGAAAGCAGTATTTTTTGCTGGGATCAAACATAAATTTTTGTATTTCATCAATGGATATTCAAGAAGCTATTTAAGTTGAGGAAGTGTGTTGAATTATGTATTCTTATATTCAACTTCAATATTTTACTTTAAACAAATGTACTTTGCTTTTTCAAATCAATTTACCTGTTGCCAATATGTTAAACAAATTTTTAATTTTTGTCAGAATTTTTTTACACAATAAACATTAGTAGAAAATACATCAATTTGTATTATTTAACAAAATGACTTGCTAAAGTGGCCATATTATTACACCTTCTGTAATTATTTCACTTCTTACCACTTGTAGTTCAAGAATTAGGTCATAACAATTTACTGTCGGAACATCCTTTAATTGTTGGGCCTATTACTATTATCTAATGTACATTTTCTCTTCATTTTTATTTATTATGGCACCACAGTGCACATCAAAATAAAAATAAAAAAAATATTATCAGATCCAAACAAAAAGTTTATAAAAATCGAAAAAAATATTAAAAAACAATTTGTTTGAAAAATATTTAAATGATTAATTTTGTAACCAACCCACTTGCAGTAGTCATAACATTTTTTTAACCTTCTAAACATTTAACCAAATGTACAAAATCCAAGATAAGATTATTTCAATAAATTAAAACTTTAGCGTCTAACGTTAATCCCAATTTTATGGTTTTATTGGCACAATCAATTTTATGATGTGATTTTATTCGAATTGATCAAATCTTTGGCAACTAAACAACTTCAACAAGATAAGATTATAATAGTTATTTATGTACATAAAACAGTTTATTTTATAATACTTTCTTGTATTTTAAATAAGTTGCCATTTTCATTTCCCTTAGTCTTTAACGGTTCAGTGACCGAAATGGACATGGAGTTCAGTGTTAAGGGTTCTTTGATATTTATTGCCCTTTTGGGTTTAACTTTTGCCATGCCTGCTGTACGCATAGAAACTGATCCTGAATTAACGGCTGGCTATGTGGAAGGAGACATGGTATTGAATACATCATTACGTACTGGTTTACGCGATCCGGTCTATAAATGGCCAAATAATACTGTTTATTACAAATTCGTCACACAGTTTGGTAAAATAACTCTACAGAAGGCAGTGAAAAATTATTAAAATTTATATTTTTTTCCATTAAACAGATGAACCCCATAAAAATCACATCCTGCGCGGTATGCAAATGATCGAGAGCGTGTCATGTATACGCTTTAAAGAAGCTACAGACGACATTAAATCATTTGTTGAAATCACTGGCTTTGACGGTGGCTGCTACTCTAGTGTGGGTTATTTAAATAAAGGCGCTCAGACGTACAATTTACGACTTAATCCTCTTGATGTCGGCTGTTTTCGCTTGGGTACTATTGTACATGAATTTTTGCATACATTAGGTTTCTATCACATGCAAAGTGCTTCAGATCGTGATGAATATGTTCGAATTGCCAAAGAAAACATTATAAAAGGAACCGAACAGAATTTCGAGAAATATAATGATGATACTGTAGATCATTATGATGAGGAGTACGATTATGGTAGTGTTTTGCATTATTCCGCTTATGCTTTTTCGGTCAATGGTGAAATGACAATTATACCATTGAAAGAGAAGGAAGCCTCTGGTGTTATGGGCCAACGTCGTGGCATGAGTAAAAATGATATTAACAAATTGAATGTCATGTATCGCTGTCCTGTGAAACATTAATATTAGGACATCGTGTTGTTAATCCTGTACTTAATGTTCTTTTCATTTATTATTTAACTGGTAATAAATGATAGAATTTATTTGTTTTATTTAATATAATGTCTTTGACTTTTTTGAATCTATAACAAGGTGATAAATTTTTTGTTAAACTTTGTTAAGTCTATCACCCTCTAATGGATTCCCAAACACGTTGGTGTAGTAGTTAATGAAAGGACCTCTGATTGAATTAAATAAAATCCAATGGGAACTCTTGATGGGTCAAAAATTCATTTTATTTTTTTTAACTTGAAAAATTAAAATAAAATTGTAAGTAAATTGTTTTGGGCTTGTTATTACATATGTATGTATGTGTAATTGTATGCATGTATACATATGTATATACATACATATAAAAATCTTGAAATACTTTTTATATTTCAAGATTACAAAATTATTACAGAATACATACTACGAAAAAAGGTAAGGAAAAAGTGATATTTTTTTAATTAGTGTTTTTGGCGTCTACCGTACATTTATCCAACAACAAAAGGCATGTGGGTGTTTTTTGATATTGAATTTGTTGTCGCAACGATGCCACCCATGGCTGCCAGATTTGACGATTTATCGTTTGTCATTTGAAGGATTTTTACCCATTTTTCTTAATATATTTTCATGTATTTACCAAAACCTTCCCGGGTATGCATCTGTTGACGTATGGGGTAGGATTCGAAAAGTGTCCATTGAACTCAAAGATGGGAATATGATATAAAACACATTTGTTAAGGATATTATAAAATTTCAATTTAATCTAATAGCTACTTTTTGAGATACAGTGGAATAAAAATGAAAAACATACCCGAGTAAGTTGCTGTTGACATAAACCCTTATAACCCTTATGTCAACAGCAGAAAAATTATACGTACAGCATATTGAGATCTGGACGAAGTATACAAGAGCTATTAATTCTGGAAAAATTCAGATTCGAAATTTCTGATGAAATGTTCAACATAATTATTCGGGAAATAAACAGAAAAGCAAACCAATGCTATGGACATGAGAATGCACATAATCCAAAACAACAGCGAAAATTGTTTTTTATGCGTATTTGAGCCTTCTTTTGACAATGGAAATACGCTCCAGCAACGTAAATAAACAAAACAAAGTAACAATTGTACAGCAGGAGCCAACGTCACTATTGATCAAAAATTGTATGCTTTCCATGGTGGTGCTGTTTTCACTCAATTCATACCAACAAAACCCGCCAAATACGAAACAAAAATGTGTTGGGTATGTGACTTTATTTCGTCTTAATAGAGTCGAAGAACTTTTACGTCAACCTTTTCCGTCGAAGTGGATGAAACATTGCGTTCGACAACTTTTTACCAAATAAACAAAAATAAAAAAATGAATGTGAGTACCAAAGTTGAATTTTTGTAAAATACAAGTCTGCCACTGTAAATTGAGTCGTAGATTGTAAAATATATCTGCGTGTTTTTAAAATATTAAAATAAATATGAAATATGAAAAGAAAATAAATGTAAAAAGTAGTTTTGTGCATAAAAAAGTTATTAAAAATATAGAATGTGTTAACATGGAGTCGCCAGCATTCTTTCCTTGAAGACCCTTATTGCTGCGGAAGAGGTAGAGCTGAAATTAAGGAAAGCAAATTTCACTCAAGCAAGAGTAACTAATTCAAATTTTTACTTTATTTATTTTATTCTTCACAGACTACATACATATTTGCATAAGCTAAAATCAACGTCGGGGAATAAGTACAATGAGGAAGGTGAGTTGATAATCATCCTCGAAGTATGTATATATGTACATACTTTGATCTATCTTAAAATATTTTATAACTTACATATTTCTTCATATTTCAGATGTTTTACAGTAGCAAGGAGCGATTGAATTTCAAAAAAGCCTACGAATGGCAAAAGAACGCAGTCATTATTGAGCGAATAAAAATATTTAAATATGTAAAATTATATATTAAATAAATATGTATAAACTAATTTTAAAATGTATTTTAATAAATATAAAAATATTGAATCTGTTTCTGCACAATTTTGCTTAGTCAGCTGTGAGGGGTTTATTTATCTAGTTTGAGTAGTCATCGTTGATTAATTTTTACAGCATAGTTGATTAGTAAAAAGCAGTAGAGTGCGCAGAAAAGAGATATGCTCATTAGTCCAAAGAGTTAATAATTTCGAGAGAGATGCAAAATCACACGTACACAAATATTTGCCTCATTTTTGTACCATGCCCTTAATAACGTGATGGTAGCTCTGTTCTACGCAATGAGAAAAATTCTCTCATCAGTGACACTCAAATGATTGCTCAATTGACGGTCACTGTTCTTGTAGGATAGCTAACCACGGTATGCTTCGCTACACTCTTCCACAAAAAATACAATAAACACTTGGAAAAAAAGTGTGGCCAACCTTTAACTTGAAAACGCACACTATACTCACATCGAAAATGTTTTAGTTTATATGCAAGGTACGATGCACAGTGAGACAACGCCGGCGTTAAATACAAGGAGTCATTGTAGAGCTCTGAAATTTTGCACAGGTTATTTTTGAGACAATTCCAGTTCGAAAAAAAAAATTAAGAAAATTCGCCCACTTTTACGCCCACCTCCCATACAATCGAAATTTGTAAAATGCCGTATTGTCCGTAATACTTTAGGTATAACTTTCAATTTTGGTATTCTTGAATGCTTTATAGTTACAAACATAATTTTGAACTTTGGCCAACTTTTACCCCCAACTATTGGCAATATAGCCTCAGATAATTAATTTAATAATTAAGTTTGACATTTCAGTGAATTTTGTTGCCAACAACATCAATATCTTTATTTCTATCGATCCAAATATCAGAAATTGCACTATAAGAAATTGTTGAATTATCCAAGACTGTACATTTTTGTTAACACTTTATATAAACTTGAATAAACTTGCAGTCTAGATTGTGAATTAAATATATAATTGCAATTACCGTTTGTTGATCAATAATATTTAAAACAACAACAATGTATTATTATTTTACAGTTTATTTTTAAAAAGTTTGTGAGCACAAAATAAAATATCACATATAGTTATTAGAGAAATGCTAATCTCTTATCAAAAGAGATCATTACAAGAACACTCATTATTATTTAACCCAATAAATAATGCAACAACTAAATTGAATATAGTATAACAATTAAACTAACCACATTAGAAAGTGAGCATAACACAACTTAGATAAGAAGAACAACAGCTTACACTATCAATTTAAATTAAAAGTTATGCAACTATCTAACAAATTTATCAAAGTCAATGACCTTCAAAAAAATGATCAATCAAATGAATAATGTAAATAAAATAATAATAAACAAGTAAAAAAATAAAAGTAAAAAGTTGTAAACATGCTATTGCATGCTAACATACGTATAGCGACAGAATGTGCGCGTTGCGTATTTTTTGTAGTTTTTGTATGTTTAAAGTACTTTTGCAAACTTTTGCTATATGACCAAATGAAAGCTGAGACTTCAATCTTTCATTTGATATAAGTCTGCACCTAGGGCGAGGGGCTGCTCTATAATTCCTTGTCCATTGAAAGTGCAAAATGTTCAATTTTTAAACAAAAATTCTGTTGTTAAGAAATTTTTTTTTGTGTTTTTTTTTTTTAATTTATTTTTTCATCTTCTCATTCTACAACAACTAGACTAATTAAAAAAATACTTTAAAGTTATATTTATTATGTATTTTTTTATTAATAAGCTTTTGAATATTACATATTGAACTAACATATTTCAAGCGCGTTGGCATACCTCAACTTTGACTTGTTCTAAACCAAAAAGTAATGAAGTTATGAGGCTGAAATTTAAGGTAATTGTTACTCATATATCTATTATATCTGTTAATATACCAAAAAACATTTTTTTCTGCGGTTACTATAGGGCTGTCTCACTGTGCGACGCCCACTGTTTTCATCCCATCAGTTTTTTGCTAGACTATATGTATATACGTATTAACCCGATAATAACTTTTTACTTTTTATGGGAGGTACCACTCCCTCTATCCTAATCCAGTCTGTATTTTTGAGTTTCAAGACTCTACCGGTTGTAGTTCTCCACCTCCACTATTCCAATTCAGTCTGTGTTTAGCTAAACTATGTACGTTACTATGAAGGTTACTGGTGCGAAATTCCAAGGAGCTACATATTACTGTTACCAAGCTACACGACAATAAATATATACTTTGTATGGGATGTGCCACGCCCACTTCTAATATCAAAAAAATTTTACCAACCGTATATCTAATAACAAACTGTGAAAATTTCAGACAGATCGGTTCACTGAAGTAGGCAAACAAACAGACACACAAACAAACATACATACATACCTTTGTTGGTAATAGATGTTGTACTTATGTGTTGCAATAGTTGCCACAAAACATTTTTAATTCTTTCAATTTTTTAATAAAGATTCGCTGATTTATTGAAAACAATCAGAATTTACTGAATGTTTTCTTTAATCTATTACAATATTATTGTTGGCGATGTGCCACTAAATTTTGATTGTTTTCTTCAATCTATTACAATATTATTGTTGTCGAAGTGTCAGTAAATTCTGATTGTTTTCTTTAGTCTATTACAATATTATTGTTGGCGAAGTGCCAGTAAATTCTGACTGTTTTCTTTAGTCTATTACAATATTATTGTTGGCGAAGTGCCAGTAAATTCTGATTGTTTTCTTTAGTCTATTACAGCATTATTGTTGGCGAAGTGCCAGTAAATTCTGATTGTTTTCTTTAATCTATTACAATATTATTATTGGCGAAGTGTCAGTAAATTCTTATTGTTTTCTTTAATCTATTACACTGTTATTGTTGTCGAAGTATCAGTAAATTCTGATTGTTTTCTTTAATCTATTACAATATTATTGTTAGCGAAGTGTGACAACGACATCCGTAATAACGCTGATAGATTCGCCTTGATCAGATCCAAACAAAAAAGTTAAAAAAAAATCGAATAAATATTAAACAACAATTCGATTGAGAAATATTTAAACGATTTTTAGCTGTGATATAATTTTTAAGTTTGTTTTTTGTGTTCCTTTTTTGAATATTTTATGTTTTATGTTATGTTATGTAAAACTTATATTGTTCAAAATAAAGAGAAAAATTGATGAGAAAACTATATGTAAGTAAAATAAGTTAAACTAAGTTATCATGTTGTTGGTTGTCCTTACTAAATTATTGTGTTTATGTTTTATATCGTTGCCAGATTTAATAAAACTTATCCCTGATGAAGCTGGAAAATACCAGCGAAACGTTGGATAGTAAAATGAAATAATAGTTTTTTATTTTACATTTTCAGCAAAAAGACCTTAAAAGCCCAAAACCGGACAGAGTTTATCTCTAAACAATATAAAAAACAAGGTTAATTAAAAATTATAAATAGATTAATTTTGTAACCAACCTACTGTCCACACATCATTAGTGTTAAGTAACATTATGTGTGTATGGTTGTGCTTTTTATAAACCTGTTTTTTAAAAAATATTAAATATTTTTCTCCCATCGATTTCACTGTGCAGTAGTCATAATAAATTTTAACCCTCCAAACGTTTAACTAAATGTACAATATCGACGATATGATAAGATTATTTCCATGAATTAAAACTTTAGAATCTTAGGTAAATCTCAAATTTATCGTTTCATTGGAAAAATAAATTTTATTTAGTGAATTTAGTGATTTCATTCGTATTGATGAAAACTTTGGTGATTCAATAACTTCAACAAGATAAGATTACAATAGTTATTTATGTGTCTATATAAAGCAGTTTATTTTGTAATATTTTCTTGTATTTTAAATAAGTTGCCATTTACATGTGCCTTAGTCTTTAAAAGTTCGGTGACCGAAATGGACATGGAGTTCAGTGTTAAGAGTACTTTGGTATTTATTGCCCTTTTGGGTTTAACTTTTGCCATGCCTGCTGTACGCATAAAACCTCATCCTGAATTAAGGTCTGGCTATGTGGAAGGAGACATGATATTGAATACGTCTACACGTAATGGTTTACGCGATCCAGTCTATAAATGGCCAAATAATACTGTTTATTACAAATTCCTTGCACAGTTTGGTAAAATAACTTTAAAAAAGGAAGTGGAAAATTATTAAATTTTATATTTTTTTCATTAAACAGATGAGCCGCATAAAAATCACATCTTGCGCGCTATGCAAATGATAGAGAGCGTGTCTTGTATACGCTTTAAAGAAGCTACAGACGACATTAAATCATTTGTTGAAATCACTGACATTGAATATGTTTGCTTCTCCCATGTGGGTTATTTAAATAAAGGCGCTCAAAAGTTAAACATATCACCTGATCCCCTTGATGAAGGCTGTTTTATGTTGGGTACTATTATACATGAGCTTTTGCATACATTAGGTTTCTATCACATGCATAGTGCTTCCAATCGTGACGAATATATTCGATTTGCCGTAGAAAATCTTGATCCAGGAAGCTTAGAATATCAGTTCAAGAAATACGATAATGACACTGTAGATAATTACGATCAGGAGTACGATTATGGTAGTATTATGCATTATCCGGCTGATGCTCTTTCGATCAATGGTAATCTAACAATTATACCATTAAAAGACGAGAATGCCGTTAATATTATGGGCCAACGTCGTGGCATGAGTAAAAGTGATATTAACAGATTGAATGTCATGTATCGTTGTCCTGTGAACCATTAATACAATTACATCGTTTTGGTAATGTTGTATCTTAATGTTGTCTTGATTTATTATTACATTTTTATTAAATGATAGATTTTTTTTTTTGTTTTATTTAATATATTTTTTGAGTTTTTTGAATCTATAGATAGTGATATATTTTTGGCTAAACTTTGTTAATTTCATTCAATAAATACAAATATCATAGTTATAATTTACAACGCAACGTATCCCAACTAGCTATTTGTACATGCGGCTATTGTACTTGCGTTCCCGCCGAAACATTAATGCGCACCAGCTAAGGCTCAACATATTTGTAATATTGTCTCTGTACTGCCCTCCGTTGAATGTGCGATTCAGACCATAAACATTTTCTTCGAAATGTAGCATTTCAAATATTTGATAAGGCACTTTTGCCAAAAGTTTGCATAATTTTAGAATAAAACTTCAAAAAAAAAATAAAATAAAATAAATTAAATTAAATTATATAAAAAAAGATCAAGCATAAATTAATTCATGACCAATTTCCAAACCAAAGTAACCCCAATATAATCAAAAGATATTAAATTGGCTGTCCATCACAATAAAACTCGCAGTTTCTTGGAATTTAAAATTTAATGCAATTCATCTCTGAACCCTGATAAATACCTTCAATCACTTTTACCTTGTTAGATGAGGCTGTTTTTTCTTTAATTTATAAATTGAAGCTGTCCAAAAGTACTCGATTAACTTTCCAACATAATCGATGTAAATGACACCCCGTGCATCTTAAAGACAAACCAAACTTAACCTTCTCTGGTGCAAGTTTCTCCAAAGAAAGACGCTGTTTTGATTCTAATTTGGCCTTAAGTTTGTTGTAAGGGAGCCATGTTCCATTAGCAATTACAAAACTGTCACAAGATCGTTTAAATTGCTCCTGAACATTACCAAACACTCCTTTGAAGTGATCTTAAGGTTGTGCTTACGATCAATCCTGAGCAATAGCAGCACTTATCGATCGGATAGCTTGTTTGTACCCAACAAATACTCATGCAAAATGTGAAGTATCCATAAGCCTCAGCCGCATCTCGCACTTTCATTCTCTCCGATCGCCCAATATTATTCTATGGAAGCTGTGTTGCATTGAAAGTTACTATGCTGTAAACACAATAAGTCAGGAATTCTTTAACAAATAAAAATAAATTTGTGCGACAAAGCGAGATACCCGGAAAATATCTTGGAATTTAAGCTGTCGTGATACTTTAACGTCTAATCCTTACAGGAAATTATTTCGATAGCTGTCTCTGCTAGTATGGTTCCCTTGAAAATACCTGGTGAATTTGCCTCTGATAGGATATCAAGAGGATTGTGCACTCATCAGCTTTAATTAAAGACAAAATAGCAACAACAAAAAAATAGGCTGCAATATAAATGCAGGTTTATTCAGGTTGAAATTTCGGTCATTCAAGAACGGTTAACTAGTTGTGGTACCAGAAACAGAATATGTTTCCACTTCCCCTATAGCAAAGCTGCAATTATTTAACTATCGGTCGTGTTAACGATATTCAGACGATATGAGGGAGGCAACCGAAAAGCATATATGAAGTTCGGCCACAGAGACCGGATTGCCTGCTGAAGTTTAATTATGAGGCTTGCGAAGCCCCAGTCGATTACCATTACCCAGCCAAACCTCGCTATAAGGGTGTCTTTTCCGGTCTTTTGAAGGCTGCAAGACTTTGGGGAATAAATTTGTTTATCTCGTGTTCGGAATGGTTAATTCATAGACTGACTTTGGATGTGCAGAAATCCTAGAAATACAGCTCTGTTTGTGACACCTAAGCAAAGAGATTTGTCGGATTTGTATTTTATTAATAAACTTGGGAGTTATAAAACCGAAACTAACATTAACTTGTGACTGTTGCGCAATAGCAAAAGGATAACGGTTGCTGACCACTATGTTAGCTGACCAGTATGTTGCGTTTCTTAGTAATCTTTAATAAATATTTAAAAGGTCTACATTGAAAACAATAAAAATCAGCAGTGAGAGTTTAAAATATCGTTAAATTATTTATCAGCCTTAAACAAAAAACAATTCAAAATTGCATTTATGCCTCTGAAATACCAAATTAAAAATAACAGTCATAATATAATGAAGGTACGTTACTTTTCTTCAAGAACCTTAATTAAGCTTTGTCAACGGCTTGTGTTTCATTGACTTCACATTATGCTTGAGTATAAATAAATAAAAATGCAAATTATTTTTAATGTCTTTTCATTATTATTTCATTGTGCTACACTCCTTTGTGGTTGTTTTCTTTTGTTTCAATTTCATTATCTTTATTCGCAAATTAACAATAATAAAGAAAAATTATGCAATTAAAAAGAAAAAAAAACACAACAACAACAAAGGCAGCGGTAGCAAAAAGTGTTTTCTCATTATTGTTCAGTGTTTGCAACCAATTCTTAAATGTACACGGCAATGAAGTAAAATTTAAATTTCTGCGTTGTATTTTCTAAGTTGGGGTTTAGTTTTCTTCTGCAGACAATTCCTAGCATTAACTATGCGTTGTAAGAATGACTTCCGTTTCCTTTTTATTCGTTAATATAGGTTTTTGTGTTAAGTTTGCCTCATTTAAAAGCATAAAACTAAAACGAATGCATTTTAATTTAACGATATAAAAGAGGGACTAAAAAACTTCTGATTTAGGTCATTAAAAATTGTTTTGTTAAAATAAATAAGCAAAAAATTACCTCTAAAACAATAATACAAATAAGATTTACCAATGCAAAACAAAAAGTTTATTTTATAAATAATTAATTTCGAAATATAGTATTTAAAGGCCGCTTGTGTTTTAGCTTAAAACAAAATATTTTAATTAAAAAAGTAACAACACGCTTTAGTCAAGAATTTTCAAGGAACATCACCTGCCACTGGCCTATTGAAAATATTTATAACGACATCTACACAGATAATAAAATAGTAACTCATTTCCGTCCGTCTGTCTGTCTGCTTTTCATTTGGGTTCGCATCACGTAAAAACTACTGGACAGACTTTAACAAGATTTTGTGAGGAGCTGAGAACCTTTGCATCCTGACTCCAATATAGGATACTCTATTTCCTCATTCCCAAGAGAAAATGGAGAAAAAGCAGTGAAAGTACACAATTTCCAATTTAAAGGTACTAAAATTTTCGGTTTAAAACTGGGATATTTTAAACACGGTTACACACCTTTTATTTTTGAAAGTTAGATAATTTAAACAATAAATTGATTTGTATTTTTACTCTGTGAAAATACATTGTTATTAAAATATTTTTAACACCTCTTACAGAGGTTTACAATAATTATAGGATTTTGTATAAAAAAAAAATACGTATCTAGACGGATTTTAACAAAATTTTGTGAGAAGGTACCTTAGCATCATGATTCCAATATAGGATACTTTTTTACGCAAAAATACCTTATTTGCAAGAGATAGTAACGAGAAAAAGCAGTAAAAGTATACCGCCTTTTTTAATGACTTAAAGGTACTGCATACTTAAAGGATTTTTTTTTCTTGAAAGCGGGATATTTCAAACACAGTTGCGCAACAGATGGCGCTGTTTTAAATAATGTCAAAATATCAATTACGTACTGCCAAATAGCCAATTGAATAATATTTGTATTTGATTTGTATTTTTTTTTTTCTAGAATTACAATGTTATTAAGCACCTCCTACAGAGCTTAACAATTTTTAGAATTTTTTATAAATTTTAGAATTTTATCCAGATATGAGAAGCACTATAAAAGTAAGAGTCTTACAAATAGTGTGAAATACTTTCAAAGCAAAATATTGTCAGGATGCCCACGATGTGGCGGGCACAGCTAGTTTTAAATAAGACTGTTTAGAAAACCCAATTATTTTTTTTATGAATCCTTTTTGTTAAATTTTAATTATTACTAAATTATTACTAGCTGTGCCCGCCACGTCATAATAGTCCTGACAATATTTTGTTCCAATCAATTTAATACTATATTTTGTTCGGTTTAGTTATTTTCTTTATATAGAGGTACCTATCCCTGGACAAAATTCTAAAATTTATAGGAAATTATAAAATTATTGTAGAGTTCTGTAAATAGTGTTAAAAATTTAACGCTGACAAAAAAAAAAGGAGCTGCCAAATTTGCAGTACTAAAGAATCAGTAAAATTTCGTACTTGCACTACTTTTTCTCTATTTTCGCATGGAGATGAGATATTTTTGCAGAAAAATAGCTACTAAGGTGCCTCCACACAAGACTAGTTGTGCCCACACATGTTGTGTGCATCCTGAAAATATTTTGTTCGACTTTACTTTGAAAGTAATCCACACCAAATTATAAGACTCACGTATTTACTTTATATAAAGGTACCTATCCCTGGACAAAACTCAAAAAAAAATTTCAAAAACTCTAAAAAAATTTTTTAAAACAGCGCCATCTGTTGCGCAACATTGCTTAAAGTATGCAGTACCTTTAAATCGGTTAAAACAATCGTGGTACTTTTACTACTTTTTCTTCACTTTCTCTTGGAAATAATATATTTTAGCAGAAAAAGGTATCCTATATTTGAATCAGGATACTAAGGTACCTTCTCCCGAAATTTTGTTAAAAGCCATCCCGTAGTTTTTACGTGATTCGAACACAAAGAAAGAAAGACAGACAGGAAATGAGTAACTATTTTATTATATGTATGTATAGTATAATTTCATCTATAAAAAAAAATTAAAACTCTTTCCTGCTTTATCTTTAACTTGTGCTGTAATGCAGCCTTTATTTAGGCTTATGGCAACAGTTGCAAGAAAAGCTTTCCTTATCATCTGTTTGTCGAAAGACACTTTTAACTAATATCGTTAATGCTAGTTTCCATTATAGCTGCTGTTCTATTTACAAAAAAAACTATGTTAATTATTTATAAGTAAAGACATGAGGTGGTAGCAAAAATCTAACTTTACATTTAAAATTATTTTCATATTGCTGCTCCAATTTGGCGAAACGAAACCAAAAGATTTTCCCAGATTCAGTTTTTGTTTTCTCTTCTGCTTCTTCCATGGATTTATGTGTATTTCAATGTTGGTAACGCACGCACTTTAACAACTAAAAGTGCATTTAAAATTAATTACAACTGCTACTTTTTACTTAAGTTTTTTGCTAACAATTTTATGTGCTTTACATTTTCCCGCTGAAGGTAGTCGTATAGAGAAAACTTCTTTGGAAAATATTAATCAATAATAAAGTGTAAAAGCAGCTTAAACTGCAGAAAGAAAAAAATCCCTTTACCTTTCTCGCATAGTCAGTCTTAGGTTGTAACGAAAGAGATTAAATGTTAAAAATTAAGAAATTTCATAGCAAAGAAAGGAATTAAAAAAGTTTTAAACAAAAGTTAAACAAAGAGATTAAAACTATTATTATTTTCTCGTTTTATTTTAATCTTATCAAAAAGTCGTTGATCTTTATTAAATCCGTGTAGAAAAATTTTGAAGCGTTTTGCAAAAATTTGAGATGGGAACTGCAGTAACTAAAGAACGCCCATTTAATCGTATATCGTAACAGTAATGACTAATTTTTTTTTTTAATTTAATAATTCTTTAATATTTTGATAGTAAATGATTACACAGTGTAGCAGTGAAAAAATACGAGGACTTGACAGTATAGATTCGATTCTACTACCAAAGTGTAGTAAAATTCTATATAAGTTTTGATGAAATTGGTGAAAACTTTTTATTTATAGGCCTCGAAAGATTGTGACAATCTGTGGGCCCTTTAAAAAAGGTGTCATTAGTTTTTATCTAATATCTCATTCCTACTAGGCACTACCGCTTAACGTTGTTCGACAATAATGTAGCTAAGGGTTAGCTGAATAAATTCTGTTAACATTTTGTGCCAAAAAAATTATTTTTTAGTTAAAAAACTTTAGTTAACTTACAGGGACTCTTAGTTTTTCCCTAGCAATATACAGAAAAATTGTAGACAAGGTAAAAATGAACAACTTTTGTTAACATATGAATGCAATCTAAACATGTCTAGGCACCCTTAACAGCATTCTGTACCTTAAAACTTTAATTTACTGATAATTTTCAAAAAACAACAAAACCAAGAAATATTAAATATTGAAATTAGCAACCCAAGAGATACAACAACAATAACAAACAAGGTTAAAATACAACAAGTAAGAGTGCTAGATTTGGCAGTGGCAAATTTATATACCCTTCACGGCGCGCCGCGGCGGTGATTACTGTTTTACCCCTACGCACCTATATGACCCCATACATTCAGTAGGTCAGATCAAAGCATATAAGGATTCAAATTTTCAAAAAACGAACACTATATTGAGACACCCTCGCTACCCCTTATTGACCGTTGGGCGCTGCTATGTTTCATTGGTCTTAGAAAATTGTCTTTTATGAGTGACTATAATCGAAGCAAAAAAGGCATAAAAACCAAAAGAAAACAAATCCAATGTTGCCTACTAATAGAAGGGGGTTCTGTTCGCCCACACCCCGGCTTCTGTTGGCTCGCGCTAAAACTGTCAAACCTAATTAAAATAAAAATAAAAGTGTACTCAATATTACCCCAAACAACCAACGTCCCCGAGCCCTCCCCATGGGCTCCGTAAAACCATCCTGCAAGTTATAGCGCCTTAGAATTGTCAGACTAAAGGAAAAAAACTTTAAAAAAAATGTCGCCCATATTACCCCCGCTCAATGATCGCTCCTGGTTCCCCTTGGGTACCCTGTGGGTCTGTCGGCCACCTCTATGTTTATTGCTTTCAAAAAAGGTATTCAATATACATAAATGTAGAAAAACCCTAATCCCAAAAACAAACAAAAAATCGCCCCTCCCAGTGGGTTATTGCCACCCGAGAACTGTATACGATCGCTGTTTAACATTTAGTAACAAAAAAGCAAACGAAAGTCATTACAACCGAAAAAAATATATAAACACAACCTGAACAAATTTGTAAAATATAGGTAGGCGTGGTTGTTTTCCCTGCAGCCTTGAATGGAATGGTCTAATATTGCTCAATTGGAATAGCAAAATTTTCAAAACTATGCTCAGCAGATAGGTGGGCTTAAATTTTATGTATCTCTTCTGGTGCCTTGGCAAAGTTGATTTCAACCTGAACACAGACGGACAGACGCACATCGCTAAATCAATTATTCTATGTATAAGAATCTACAACAATGTGGTGTAAGGTATAATAATTGGTAAAAAAACTGCCGTTGTTAAGGTTGAAAATGTTATTTAAGAGCCTTTAAGGTGCCTTTGTTAATAGAATTTATTCAACGAAACCTCAGCTACATTCTTGCCCAACAAAGTTATGCGGTATCACCTAGAATGAATGACAAAAACTGATGACACCTTTTTTGAAGGGCCCACTGTTTTTATACCCTTCACCACAGGAGGAAAGGGTATATATAAGTTTGTCATTCCGTGTGTAATTTCTACAATATTCATTTCCGACCCCATACAGTATATATATTCTGGATCCTTATACATAGAGAAGTTGATTAAGCGATCTCCGTCTGTTTGTGTTAGTGTGGTAATGTCATTTGCCAAGGCACCAGAAATGATACAAAAAATTTAAGCACACCAATCTGTCAGGCATAGTTTCAAAAATTTTGGTATTGAAATTCAGGTGAAGGAAACGTAAAGAAAAAAGTAATAAATACCTATGATACAATGCAGGTGTATTTTAAGAGAAAAATCTAATGGTCTGCGCACAAATAAAAATTGAGGGTATTTTGTTGATATTTGTATTGGAATATATAGGAAAATGTAAATGCCCTATCTCCAGAACCACTGAGCCGATTTCGTGCAAACTGCACACAAACCACCTACAGACCATCCTGAAATTTTGGCTGAAATCGGTCGACCCGTTTCCGCAGTTAGTGGTGACATCAAAGTGTACACTTATTTTTATATATATATATATATAGATATATATACATATGTATATATTTTTACATAAATATATATACATATAGATACATTTCTGTATAAATAAAATCACCGTGGTGAAGGGTATAAAAGATTCGGCACGGCCGAATATAGCACTCTAACTTGTTCATATTCTTTCGAGGCGAGTAGAATCCATTCTATACTATCAACTCCGTGTATTTTTGAAAAAGTTTTTATTTGTTGCCCGGTGTTATCATTATCACTTGTTCTTATCTTTTCTTGCTATTGAAAATTCAGTTAAGCAACGTATAAAAATAATTTAACCAATTATTGAATGAATTAATTTTCCTCTGCCATCGTATACGATGACTTAAATATATACGAGCATAAATAATTTATTAGTGATTTTAAATAAAAATTTCATTTGCAAGCAGCCAGAAAACGCCCTTTTCTATTCAAGTCATTTAAGTAGAGTGGAAAAAAAAATAAATGAGAAAAAGAGAATTAGAACTTAAACCACAATTGGATGATGCTGGCTGGTATGACACTGTAAGTACTCGAATCTAATATTCGATTGTATGTGTATTTGCTTACAATAGTAAAACAACTTTGTGTAAAATTTTAACTATAAATCAAATAAAATTTTTATTCAACTACTGTTTTTTTTTGCTACACATTTAAATATGAATGTCTTCTCAATGCTCAACCATAAAATAAATGAATGTATTAAAAGTTTTTTTTATTTTTGTTTGTTCATGGTGTTTTTATTTTTATTTTATTTTCATTTTTATTTTTATTTTTATTTCTATTTCTATTCCTATTTTTATTTTTTTGAAATTTTCACCAAAATGCATTATTTAAACTTTTCGCATTAAATAATCATCCATACACAGACATAGAATTACATACATACATACACTTCTGGAAAAACTTTTTACAGACATTTAAATAGTTTTTTGTATTTCAAGATTTTTTTTCACATGAGTAGGTTTGTCTGTGGCTGCGTTTTTTGGTTTAAGTCTAAGGACAAAGAAAATCCTTCTCATATAAAGTATTGAAATTAATTAAAATCTGTAAGGAGTTAATGAGTTTTCTCATCTTCGAAATTAAATAAATTCATATAAAAAGTTAATGCAAATAAAACAAATTTCATAAACACTCTACAATCAAATTAAATATTTATAATAAGAATTTATTTTTTTAAGATAATTTGTATAAAATACATACAGTGACGGACTAAATTATTGACACAGAAAGCGTTTTCAGCTTCACTTTTGATTTAAGGGCCTTGATAAAGTGATTTTTAATAAACAAATATTTGTACTGATAAAATGATAAATTTTCCACACATTGCGATTTATTTCATTTCAGTCTATATCTATACATATAATAAAATATTAACTCACTTCCGTCTGTCTGTCTGTCTGGTTTTCATTGACGTTCGCATCACGTAAAAACTACTGGATGGATCTTAAAAAAATTGTGTGTGGAGGTACCTAAGCATCCTGGTGCCAATATAGGATGCTTTTTTTCCGCAAAAATATTTCCAAGAGAAAGTGGAGAAAATACAGGTATAGTACGATTTCCGGTATAAAAAACTGCTTAGTACAGCTCGGAACCTTTAATTTTTAAAAGTTGTATATTTTAAAACACAGATCATTTTAACCACTTAGTACGGCATGGCACCTTTTTTTTGATATTTAAACACAGATGGCGCTAATATGAATTACTTACTGCCAAATAGCCAATTGAATAAAATTTGTATTTGTTTTAAGTCGCGTGTGTGTTGTATAATTTGGTTATTTTGTGAAATACATACGTAGGTAATTATGCGATTACATTGTTTTTGTTATTTAGCGTTAATTTTTAAAATTTGGTAGGAATACTACGACTTGAGTGTGGCTATAAAATAATGTTATTGTTAGTTTCTTTTATAAGTGCTACTCTATAAAAGTAAGTCTTACAATAGGTGTGGAATACTATCAAAGCAAAATCGAGGAAAATATTATCACAACGCCCACGACGCACAGTGAGACAGCCCTATAGTAACCGCGGCAAAAAATGGGTTTTGGGGTGTCGTCCAATTTGAATGAAATTTACACAGTATATTAACAGATATATGAGTAACAATTCCCTGAAATTCTCATTCCCTGAAAGCCTCATAACTGCATTACTTTTTGGTTTAGAATAAGTCAAAGTTGAGGTATGATAACGCGCCTTAAATATGTTAGTTCAATATGTAATATTCAAAAGCTTATTAATAAAAAATAACTAATAAATTTAACTTTAAAGTATTTTTTTAATTAATTTAGTTTTCGTAGAATGAGTAGATGAAAAAATAAATTTAAAAAAACACAAAAAAAAATTTCTTAACAACTGAATTGTGGTGTAAAAATTGAACATTTTGCATTTTCAATGGACTGGGAAATATGGAGCAGCCCCTAGCCCTAGGTGCAGATTTATATCAAATGAGAGATTGAAGTCTCAGCTTTTATTTGAAGTAAAGAACATATAGCAAAAGTTTGCAAAAGTACTTTAAACATACAAAAAACTATCGCCATACGTATGTTAGCATGCAATAGCATGTTTACAACTTTTTACTTTTATTTTTTTTAAATTGTTTACAACTATTCACTTATTGTTTATTATTATTTTATTTACATTATTCATTTGATTGATAATTTTTTTGAAGGTCATTGACTTTGGGTTATTAGATAGTTGCATAATTTTTAATTTAAATTGATAGTACAAGCTGTTCTTCTTATCTAAGTTGTGTTATGCTCACTTTCTAATGTGGTTAGTTTAATTGTTATATATTAAATTTAGTTGTTGCGTTATTTATTGATGATGATAATGTCTCTAGAAAATTTTTTGAAAATCCAGAAATAACCGCTGGCATAACTGGTGTAAATGTAGACTTATTTCACCGCTTTAAAATTATATTAAATACTATAAATACTAGTAACAATATAGATGTTGGTAAATTCCATGCGTATTGCATGGACACTGCAAAATTGTATGTAGAGCTTTATGGCTGGTATTACATGCCTATCACTGTCCATAAAGTTCTCATTCACGGCATCTAAGGCTATATTGCCAATAGGTTTGTTTGCAATTTTTATTTTTGAAAGTATTTTTTTAAATTTTATTTAATATTAACTCTTTTTTGTGCTACAGGAATGTTATCTGAAGAAGCGTAAGAAGCAATGAATAAGGAGTATAGAAACTGCAGACTATTCCATTCTCGTAAAAATTCACGTATTTCTACGAATGAAGATGTAATGCAATATTTTCAAATATCATCAGATCCTTATGTTAATTCATTTAGAATGAGAATGAAAAAAAAATTGTTCTTTTCTATTGCATTTCAATGGGAGGTGGGCATAATAGTGGGCGTATTATTACAGTAATATCAAATTTGAAGGTGGTACCTAAAATATTTTAGAAAATATGGAACTTTTTGTTTGTAATAATATGACATTCAAGTGTACCAAAATTTAAAATTATACCTGAAGTATTACGGACAATACGGCATTTTACAAATTTCGATTGTATGGGAGGTGGGCGTAAAAGTGGGCGAATTTTTTTATTTTTTTTTTTAAACTGGAATTGTCTCAAAAATAATCTGTCCAAAATTTCAGAGCTCTACAATGACTCCTTGCATTTAATGCCGGCGTTGTCTCACTGTGCGGCGGGCACAGCTAGTGATTTTATAAAATTATTGATTAAAAGTAAAAAACAAACAAAAAGTATTTTATTTCATTAAACAAAATTATTGCCACACCTCATTAAAAACTATAAAAAAATTAGTTTTTTTTTAAATATTAATATTTAGCTATTAATATTTATTAATATGTTTAGCTGTTCATTGCTCCTAGAACCGCCTGCTGATGTAATAGATTTTGGGCGTCCGCAATTTCCGCTTAGTCTATGACAGATGGAATGATCGCGAATGTTATTGCGATAGGGTCTCAGCTTGTTATAGGTCTTTCTTAAAAGATTTACAATAATAAGGATCCACTTATATGCAATAATCCTAATGTCATTACGTTACCTACATGTGGATTTTTTTTTTTAACAACACTATCTGCGAAACTTTTTGCTTTTCTGCAGAAAAAAAACAAGTCTTTTTCGGGAATCGAACCCACAACCCCCAGACTGATAGACTGTCGAATTACCAATGGGATTCTTCTTTCAGCAATACAGTAATTCTCATATTTGATAATGTTTGAAAATAAATTTTTCCGAACTGTCTAGGGGTCTTCTTTACGTTATAAAAAAATTGTGAATATCTGTAGAAAACAGCGGCGCTGCACTTAGTATTGCGCAGGAGTCAATTGCACTTCATTCACATATTAAATATTTGTGCTATGAATTTGGTCGTCATGTCGCTTTCACGCCGACCACATAGTCAATGGCAATATTATCAGTTCATCTCACAAACTTTAAATACTTTAGTGCAGTGTAGAATACAAAATCGTATAACAAACTTAGGAAATAAATTCCGCAATATTAGCTTTTCATATAAAAGTACGCTTTAGTGCTTGTTATAAAATTATTTCGCCTTCTCAAGGGTTTTTTTCATATATTTTTTTATTTCTTTTCACTATTATTCTTTTGTGGCATAAGAAAAACTTTTCCTATTTATTTGAGCTCTATAAATATTCGTTCGTTTTAGTTTTGTTATTTCGTTTTTTCTCAACTTAATGCCTGGCAAAGTTCTTCCTCGTTTATTTTTATAATTTTTCCTTTTTTTGGAAAAGTCAATAGCATCGACATTTGGCGTTCATTGATAATTAAACTATGACTGTCACATTTTGCCATTTGCACTTCATTAAAGATTTGTGGCTATGGCCATGATGACTACGATATCTTCCTTATTCCCTCTACAAAATTTATCAATTGAAGATGCCTTCCACGTTTAATAGTTAGCGAATGTATTTTCTTTTTTTTTTGCATTTGTCATTTTGGTTTTTCTTTTCTATTAAATTTTGTTTTAAATCAAAAAAAACTTTCAATAGAAAAGGAACCAGAGTTTACATCCAGTTAGTGTTTTTTTTTTTTTTTTTTTTTAAGAAAATTAAAATTATTTTAAGTGCCAGGGCGATAGAAGATAAGGAGGGATTTTAAATTCTTAGTCTACTAAATACTTTAAGCAACGTTTAAAGACAAATCACTTTTAAAAGAAACAACAACTGCATTGTTGTAATTATTTTTGTAAGACAACAATAGTTGAGAAGGTCCTGTCTTGTGAATGGAATATACCCAGAGACTTTGGCGGGGATCGAATCCTAAATCCTTGTCTAGTAAACTAGCACCAGATCACAATTTGTGCCCCGTAATTAAAAAGAATGTTATTTAAATAGGGGGAAATATCAAAGCACTTAGCTTCTTTAAAGGCTAACTTTAGCCCTCAATGATTATAAGCAACCAATTTGAAACTATGGCCACCTTACATTCATTGAGTTATGTGCTACTATCAGCCTTTACTTAAGACTTAAGCGATTTCAGACTGTCGAGTGGTAAATATCGGCCTTCTTGCCTATCATAGCAAATTACTAGCACTTGTCCAAGGCTCATGGTAACCACATTTAGCTAGCTTCTACCAGTAGTCCAAAGTCTTATATTAGACAGTGGTGAGCTGCGCTGCCGTCTCAGCCTCTTCCAGGCACTGTCTGCAAGTATCATCTTCTTTGATTTTCATCTTGGCTAGATGATAACTCAAGTTTCCATTACCTTCATTACCTTCCAGTTATCCTGCTTAAGGTACTTCCAGTATATCTGAACACCTTACTGGCCTTCCTACCAAGGGGCTCTTTGAGCATTATTCTAGCCTGCCTACACATAGTGGCTTCCCTTCACCTTTTCAGGCTTAATAAGTTCACTCATTGTAGGACCTTCGCTTGCATTAAGCCATTTTCAAGGACAATTCTGGGTTCTGTGTCAAAAAAAACTTCACAGCAGTTCAACCGTTTGCTAGTTGGTCTAATGCATTCCCAGCTGTGTGTTCTTTAACCCACATCAACGTTTAAGACAACACTACCTGCGAAGCTTTTCGCTTGTCTGCAGAAAACAACCAGGCTTTACTTTATATAAAGGTGCCCATCCCTAGATAAAACTTTAAAATTTAAATTAAATTCTAAAAATTATTGTAAAGATCTGTTAAAGGTGTTTAAAATATTTTAATAATAATTCCACACAGTAAAAATACAAATCAAATACAAATTTTATTCAATTGGCAATTTGCAGTAAGTAATACATATTTTGTGATTATCTTAAAACATCGAGTTTAAATATCCAACTTTCAATTCATATTTTGTCTTTATTTTAAAACAGGCCATCTATTGCCCAAACGTGTTTAAATCGGTAAAAAAAAATCAACGTAATTCTACTGCTTTTTCTCCACTTTCTCTTGAAAATAAGATATTTTTGCGGAAAAAAGTATCCATTATTCAAATCAGGATACTAAGGTACCTCCTCACAAAATTTTGTTAAATTACATACAGTAATTTTTCTGTGATGCGTACACAAACAGAAAGACAGACAGGCAGACAGACAGACGGAAATGTGTTACTATTTTATTATATGTTTAGCCTTCTCCATTTTTGACATAATAGCTTATTGCGGAAGCACGGCCAATGTTAATAATAGTGCTGGAAAATTTTTGAGTAGCGAGTACCGAGTATCGAATATTTGATCCTTTTTTTTGAGTAATTAATACTCAAAAGTAGTCACTCGTTACTATTTAGAAACAAATTGAATAGACAATTTAAAGACAATATTAATACTCTTATTAACTCTTACTATTGAGTTCCCAATTGATAAGTATTGAATAGAATCGAGTAACTAAAAGCAGAAGAAATTTCGAATAACGCAACTTATAGATTGGGAACTCTATCATGATAATTATTCTACATGATTTATAAAAGCCACGTTGCAGTAAAATAATTTTTTTAGTAGTCCTCTGTTATTAATATCAATTCTGAATTTATGTGAAATCAACGAATGTTGAAAATTACATATTTTTTAATTAAAACCTGAAAATAAATTCGCAAAATAAAACAAACTTTAAATATGCACATCTAGATTAATGAAATATAAAATATAATTAATAAGTATGTCAAAATTATGACAATAGTAAACCATGCTGAAACATGTTTAAATTTATGAACACTTGCAATAAGAGTATAAGTAACAACAACAACAAAAACTACAATACATAAAACACTGCCGATATGTATTTAAAAAAAACATGAATATTAACTTACGGCCAACAGCAGCATTAAAAAAACGTACATGCATATGTACAGATATGACAAATTACCAATTAAGTGTTGAAAAAATGATTTTGAAATCAATCTATATAAAGTACCACACATACTCACATACACGCACTCAAACACATAAAACCTTAATTAATATAAAACAAAAAAAATAAAAAAGATTAAAGGACATTTATCCAGCAAGAGCTTGAATGTTAGTAAATGTTAAAGTGAAATCAACGTTAAAAGCATGCCAAGACATGTAACTGTTGATCTCACTTGAACTATGTTTGAGTGTGTGTGTGTGTGTGAGTGTGAATATAAGGCCTGTGCAAGTATTGGTGTGATTGCTAGTGTGTGTCCACAATATAGATTGAATGAAATTAAAAGCCAATAATTGGAAAATTAATTGAATTAAATTGACAGTAAGGCGATATCTACAATAAACTCTGCAAGGCTAAGTGTATGTAAGTGTGTAAGTAAATGTTATGCTCTGTTTGAGCTGTTAAAGTTGATGTGTACAAGTGGTCGTGTAAATGTAGATGCCTGCATGTAAATGTGTGTAATCAGCAAGAAAAATTTTAAGTAAAATTATTGATATTGTCTACAACATCAACCACTCTATAGTATTTTAATCTGTATAAACAGCATTAAATACAATATTGTATAAATTTGCATTTATAATCAAAAATTAAACTGAACTACATTTGTTATAAAATGTTTTTTTTTACATGCCACACAATCAAGATACTACTACTACTACTATGCTTCAGTGCTGTTTTTGTTTTTAAATCCAAAGATAATGAAAAAAATTTTATATTTTTTCATTATCATTAAAATCGGTATTTTTATAGACCTGTTTGATAAATCCACAGTGTGAGTAACAAATAGTCCTGCAAGAGACTTAAAACATGGAATTACTGAAAGCTTATTACTTTTATTATTGATTAAAGATAATAATTGTAGTTTATTAAATAAATTTTAAATTTTTTTAATATTTTTAATTAAATTTAGATTTTGTTTTTTTTTTGAAAATATTTTTATAAATATTTTTATTTCCTGTTTCTTTTTGCTGTAGCAAAATTTTAAACGTTGTGTGCGTCCTGAAAATATTTTGTTCGATTTTGCTTTGAAAGTAATACACACATTATCTTACGTAGATAATTTATATAAAGCTACCCTACCTGGCCCTTTGTTCCACACTGGAACCATAGGAATTAATATATATATATATATATATACCCACACCTGGATAAAAGTCGGAAATTTATATAAAATTCTAAAATTCTAAAATTTACTGTAAAGCTCCATAAAACACAGACAGAAAATGAGTTACTCATTATTTTAAACAGCGCCACCGTGTTTAAAATATAAAATCAAAAATAAAACATGCCTTAAAGTATGCAGTACCTTTATATCGACAGAAAAATCGGCGTACTTTCCCTCCTTTTTTCTACTTTCTCTTGGAAATAAAATATTTTTGCGCAAACAAAATTCTATATTGGAATCAGGATACTAAGGTGCCTTCTCACAAAATTTTATTTAAAGCCATCTAGTAATTTTCACGTGATGCGAACACAAAAAGAAAGACAGACATACAGTTATGACATTTCCAAAAAATTATATACTCGAGGTTCCCAACTTTGGGGTCTTACCCAGAAGGGTCTTTACCCTAGGGTGTCTCTGTGAAATTGCATTAAGATATCCTTAGTGGTTCCTGAGATACCAAATTATGTCCCAAATAAATCGTTTTCAAACCACTGTGCATAGTAATATACATTCTGTGTAATTTTCAAGTCTGTCTTTAAGTGTTCAAAAGTTAAGCCCATATAAGTCAAATTAATTCACCTATATTATATATATTTCTATAGCAAGATACCGAAGCAGACCCCTGAATTTATCGGACCTTTTTGCCAACCTTCGATCCTCTGTGATTTCTGGTATCCCACTGGTAATTTACGACTTTCTTACTTGCACTGAGTCTCGTGCTGTCACTTGCCTTTTACTCTCGCCTGTTATGATTGCAGATAGGCGACTCTTAAATATCGACATTCTTCCTCTATGGTAATTGCTCACAAAAAGTCTCCTAAATCGTCTCAAACACTGAAGGCCTTAAATGATTTTTTAGTTTACAACACTGTGCAATAAATTTGTATAGCGCTACGTACCCAAAGGGTAAAAACGTTACCCTATTGCTTTCGCTGCAATATCTGTCCGTCCGTCTGTCAGCACCTTTTATCTCTGGAGCCGTCAGATGTAGACTATTGAAATTTTCACAGAAGAAGTTATAGGGTGTTCCAAAAGTGATGTGTTATTTGCGTTTATGTCTTTATTTCTTGAGCTATAGGAGACAACCACTTAAAATTTGCAAACAGTAATTAAAACTATGTTCGCTATATAAACAAGTATTCACAATTAAACCTAAAAAGTAAAAGGTGTTCCAATAGTGACGTCATTTGCATTAACATCGCCTAATATTTTAACCATTATAGATAGAGTCTTGAAAATTTCAAGAGTCTTGAAAATTTCAAGAGTCAAGAGTCTATAACAAATAGAAAACATTAAATGGTTTTCCGACATTGGTGTGATTTGCATTTATATGGCCTAATTTTTGAACTATAATAGGTAGACTCTTGAAATTTTCGCAGAAGGTGTATTAATATGGCCTTTATTACATACTAAAAAGGCTGTACCGATAGTGACACGTATTTTGTGTTATTTTTTTAATCCTATTAGGTAGACTCTTGATATATTCATAGAAAGGGAATTGCCATAGATGCTATAACAAATAGTAAAATTAAAGCATTTTCAGACAGACAGTGACATGATTTTAACCATAATTGGTAGACTGTTGCATTTTTTACAGTATATGTGTTGCCATCGCTACTATTAAAAATTAAAGGGTGTTCCGTAATTACATTTTTTTCATATATTTTTTGAATGGCAATAGGTAGGCTTCTGTTATTTTCATAGAAAGTCCTTATGTGTATTTCAACAGTAATAGGCTGACACTGTAAATTTACACAGATTATATTTTACAGTATTCTCTGTATCAAAGATATCGAATTTGAAAAATTTGACCTTCTCTCTCCTACAGCTAGGCAGACAATTGATATTTACAAAGGGTACTTAATACTATTATCAAGTATAAAAAATAATTAAAGATTAAAGGGTTCGCCAAAAGACGTGAACAAATTTACAACTTGTATTTTTAAAGTTGTACTGAACACAGTACGGAACCCTTCATGTGTGAGTCTGTGTCGCACTTGAATGATTTTTAAAATTTTCATCCCTTATAACTCGATATACCCGTATAGTAAAATGGTTAGAAGAATTTTTAAAGCATAGTAAATAAGGACAAAACTTACTAAGATACATATTAAGATACAATCAGCCTTGTTACGATTGTCGTTGCCGTACTTCGACAACAGTAATATTGTAATAGATTAAAGAAAAATTCTGATCGCTTTCGTTAATCTATTACAATATTATGGTTGTCGAAGTACGACAACGACAACCGTAATATAGCATACTAAATTATACTTAAAATTAAGTATACGAATTACTTTTTTCTTATAAATAAATTTAATAAATTAGAAATTTTGTCCTCAAAGTTCTCATTTGCGTTACCTATTGCTTTCATAAAAATCTTTTAAAATTATTCTGAAAGTATATCTAATTAAACAACCGTCTTAAATTTTTAAATTTAACTCTGTACTTCTAAATATTTATATGTGACCGTTAATGTGTCATTTGTAATTTAAAGAGTTTTCACATTAAAAGTTTACCAAAATAATTACAACAATAAAAATTGTGTCGGTTGGGGGTAGTGGCGACAAGTTTTAAACAAAACTAATGAAACTATTTCAGGACTAAACCATTTAAATGATTGTCTCCGTGTGCTTTCATAAACGAGTTTGATTGCTTAGATGTGTGGGTGTGTAAAACCCTAAATGTCTTTAAACGACCACAAATGTGAAAAAGCTTGAAAGGGGGTGGGTAGGTGTTGAAGTAGAAATGGCAAAACGTATAAATGTGAATACTTTCCATAAGTTTGAACAGAAAAAAAGAGCAAATAAAAAGATGGTAATTTCACTAATGACCGTCGTTTTTATCCTAATGACACAAAAGTTTCAGGCAATATCCTTTTATATTTTAGGGGCTAGAAAAAAAAACAAACTAATGAAACTATGTGTTTAATAGTGTTGGTGAGAGAGGATTTTCGAAAAGTTAATTGACAGAAAATATTTGTGGCTTAAAACTGTTTTTTTCCAACTTTATAAAAAAAAGTATTTGAAGTTAATTTTATTTGGGATTAAAAAAATATGAAATATTTTTTTTTTTTTTTTAAATAAGGGTAAGATTTCAATAGACTGAATATTTAACATAAAATCAATTTAACCCTTTTCTGTAATTCAAAATACTAAAAACAAGCTTTTTATTCTTTAATTATCTTTCCTTAATATTTTTCTCTTTGTTTTCCGACGACTAATCTAAATGCCAAATTGTTATTCATAAGGATTATGATGGTCTTAAATATTTACAAAAGAGAATTACAAATTCAAACCTAAAAACTAAAAATATAAAACTGCTTAAAGATAACAGAAACATGAACGTTATGATTAAAATAATTTATTTCATTTATATGGCACACATACACACATACACACACACATACGGGCAGGCACATATGCCTACCATCTCTATTATATTTGTAGAGGGCACTCTTAACTTACAAATACATATACATACATGCACTCACTCACACACAATGACATCGACAAATATTCTGATTCAGATAAGAACATATGTAGAGGAAGTAAAGCAACAGACTCGACTGACAACAACCATAAATGATGTTTGTGGTCAACTTTACACTTGAAACCACAACAAAACACTATAAAAATGTTTTTGCCACATACTGAGTAAGTAAGTGTGCTAATGTTTGTTTGAGTTAAAAAAAAAAATGTTGTAAAAAAAAAAGAAATGACAAATACTACTGGGCTAAAAAAAGGAAACAAAAGACACAAGAAAAACGCACAATACAACACAAGAGTGGACAATAACACTATGCTGAGTAGCAACCAAGTTGAACGCAATTTTCACGCTCGCTTTAAGTACCCAGAGCAGCGCAGCTACAAAAGTTAACGACGCAAAAACCCAACAAGTTGTGAAAGGAGTAAGAACAGCTACAACACCGACATAAATATTTTTAAAACTTCAACACTTACGAAACTTACGAACGACCAGTAAACAAGAATTTATAGAGCAAAGGACAAGTTTCAAATTTGTCTAAGAGACAACAAAGTGAGTGAAAAATAACAAACACTTTGTTTTTGCAAAACTTAAATTTCTCTATTTAACAACAGTTAGTAATGATATTTAAAAAAGAACAAGCGTTTGATCAATTTTAAATAGCTTTTAATCTTTTCGAACATAAATATTTAAAAAAGCAATACTTTCTTTCTGCTACCTTAGGTTATTTTAGGTTAGGTTTGACAGGTTGCCGGTTCTGTGATCACAAACCAATTCACTTGCGTCCTAGTGGGCTCTTTATGACACTAAAAAAAGGGAAGAGCAAGAGGATCCCTAGGATAGGTGAGGATCCGCACTTGGTCTAGTGCCAAACCATGCCGAAACTCGAATAAATGAATTTGTTCTGTTGGTATTGCATCCCGATAGGTCTGCAAGGTTTTGCAGCCTCGGGCAGCCAAGAAGCGCCGCCCTATTTATAAATGATCTTCTTAGTAAACTTCCAACAATTCTCTACTCTTTTGCAGATGATAGCAGCTCTTGTCACATATATTCATTTAATAGGCCGAGACAGTTGGAGATTGGAGCCAAAAGCAAAACATGAATGATACGCTCAATCATGATCTTTCCACAATTTCTGGATGGAGTCGTGCGAATAGAGTAGAATTTAAAGACTCAAAGTTGTATGCTTTGGCGTTTGAAACTGATGATTTATCCGCAGCTATGGGTGGTGTAGATATCAGGGAATCAAAAGCTCTTGATGTTCTTGGCATGAATATCCTGTACAATGTCCCATGGACTAAACACATTTTTCAAGTCCCGGAAGAAGCTTTGAGGTGCCTCAGTTTTTGAAACTGTGTAAAAGCTACTCTATCTGATCTTCTTACTATTTATATCACCTACATATATGGGCCGGAGTTCTAAAGTCAATTATAGAGCTAATCGACTGCGTGCAGGAGAGAGCAAAGAAACTCAGCGGTAACAGTAGGAAATCCAACTATATAGACTCACGGGAGCAACTACACAATGTGGACTGTATTTCCCTGTTCAGCCAATACTACAATGCAATGTGCTCTAATGAAATCCGGGATATTGCAAAAATGTGTCGGCATCGGGGTCACATTTTTGCGTACAACATTAAGAGTCATTAACAGCCTATCCATTCGTAGTCGTTTTTTACCAGAACAGTTCGTATGTGGAATAAACTTCCTGCCGATGTCTTTCCTGCCAACTGCAATATGAGTTGCCTTGAACATATGCCAGGAATTATTAGTGACAGGTTATATGAACTTCAAGTATCATCTACCCAAGATAAGAATCGTAGAAGATGATACTTGCAGACTGTGCCTGGTGTGCTTCCATATTCCCCCTGCATTAAAATAAATAGCTCTGGCACAATGCATTGCATGAGTAGAGGTTATCCCCTGAGTGCTGGTTCATATAAAATAAAATCCACACACAACATGCCCTGGCGTGTACTATAAAATGTGTTCATAAAATTGACAGTTATAGAGAAATGATATACATTGGAGGTATCCAATGGAGGTATCCAATGTATATCATTTCGATAGACTTACCTTAGCCAGACTCCTAGCTACAATCCTGTTGCCGGGCGCCATAGCGCAAATGTATATGCTCTCAGTTACGACAAGCCCATCCTACCCTTGAGTCTATCAGTTGGCTACCACAACAATGTGCTTTTAAATTTGTATAAAGATTTTACGAATTTAGCCACAGAAGATTATAGTGTATATGGACTGATAATTCAACAATGACATCGAAACTATTATGACATTGAGGAATTAGTTTCTCTAGCATGCACGAATTTGATTACATAATGGACTATGAACAAGTAAAAAAAATAGAAATTTAATAATACAAAATTTACCATTCACTGACGTGACGTGATTTTATTGTATCGTAATTCGGCCGTCACTTGCATAAATAAAAAAAAGTAAATTAACATTCATGTGAAAACCAAGAGATTTACATGACAAGAACAACAGCAAACATATTACTTTCTTCTTCACAAGATATAAGGAAGTACTGCTGTGTAAGACGGACTTAAAACAAAAAGATAGCAGCAAGTCGTATTAACAAATAAATCTCTTAAAATAAAATATAGCTCTTAAAATAAAAAATATGAAATGACTGTAAAATTTAGAGCAGAGCCCGGCAAAATAGCCCATATGTGCGCTTGCTCTCTGAACAAGTATAGACAAATTCACACAAAACCACTAAGAAGAAAGCTAAGATGGTATGAAATTGTGGATATCTGATTTAAAGCTACTAGATGACATTGGTCATTCTAACTAACTTTTTAATAACCCTAGCGGGAAGGGAACAATGTGATGTTTTATTCTGAATCGCCACATCTTTCTTCACCATTCTTCGTATCTATCATCTTTGGATAGATAGACACGAATAACTGTTCCTTAAGAATATATTTCTACACACAAAAAAAAATTCATAACAGTTATGAATATTTTATGAAAAATATTCCAATGTTCTATTTTCATAGGATTTATGTACTTTTTCATAGTATTAAGTAAACATTTCATATACTTTCAAAAAATACTGGGAAAGTTTTTTGTGAATTATTTATGAAAAAATTCATTACATTTATGAAAAATTTCTTGTAGTTTATGAATACTTACTTATAAAAATTGCCAATGTACGAAATCCTAGTATTAGTAATTTTTTCATAACTATGAAAAATACTGTTTTTTATGAATTTCTTCATAGTATAAATGAAAATGCGCAATGCTCTTATAAGAGATTACGTGTATGTATGGGTAAATTTTGCCGTATGATTTATACATTAAACTTGCAAGTTAAATCATATCGATTGTTTGAGAGAGGATAATGAAAAAGGCTTTTTCCATACTTTTACTCGTCTAAGCTTTGGCTTAGGAATGTTTTGTTTTTCTGCAAATCCACACTGACGATTCGAAATATTTATTATTGATTTCTCAGAGACTTTTGTTTATTTGTCAATATGTTTATACATCCATATCTACCTTTATGTTATCCTTACCTGGCATAATACCTAGTGTGAGCTTGCATTCTGAAGAAGTGTTTTTAAAGATTAAAATGGCATTAACATTCAGCAGATCAAGGAACGAAAATCGGTGCCTGCGGTTTAAACCTTAATTTCCCAAAAGTATGCCATAAGCTTTTAGACACGAACATATGTCACGAGTTACGGCGAAATTTTGGTAGTCATAGCCCAGGCAGTCATAATGTGAAAAATGAAGGTTAATCTATACATATAATAAAATATTAGCGTATATCCGTCTGTCTGCTTTTCATTTGTGTTCGCATCACTTAAAAACTCCTGGATGGATTTTAACAATATTTTGCAAGGAGGTACCCTAGCACCCTGATTCCTATATAGAATACTTTTTTCCGCAAAAATATCTCTTTTTCCAAGAGAAAGTGGGGAAAAACCAGTGAAAGTATGCAATTTGCAGTTTAAAGGTACTGAAATTTTCGGTTTAAAAGTGAGATATTTTAAACACAGTTGCGCACCTTTTATTTTTTAAAGTTGGATATCAATTGATGGCTATCACACTAATTAACGTACGTCAAAAGTTTCCCAACCGTCGTACTATGCATTGACGGAGACTTACTGATTGTGACAACGCTCATAACAAAACTTGTATTTCAACTTGTCAGTTGAAAAAGACGACGTATAACGTTTGACGGATTCTGTGTGCCCCGGCCTTTAAGGCTTTTTAAAAATTGAATTTTTGGATTTTTAAATTTTTTGAAATAATCGAATATTTTGTATATTTATGTTTTTAATAAATGTTACTTTTCATAAATTACAACAAATTAAAAAATTAATAGTTTAGACATTAGCTGAAAACTAACTTTTTGTAGCTAGTTATTTAGTTAGTTTTTCAAAATAAAATTTATTCAAAATTTATTTTAAAATTTTTGAATAATTTTAACTTTAAAAAGCAAAAATAACAACTAACTAAATAATAGTTAGGTTGCAGCTAGCTACAAAGGGTACGATTTCAGCTAATGTCTGGCCTATTACCTTTTAGTTGACTTAAATCTTATAGCCAACTGAAAATTAGTTAGTTTACAGCTAGCAAAGTTAACTGAAAGCTAACTTTAAGAAAGTTAACTTTAAGTTAGATGCAAAGTAATGCATAGTCAGACAATTGACTACCGGCCTAGGACATCGCAATGTTAAAATAGTTAGTTGTTTTCATTGCAAAGTGATCCAAGTGTCAGTCAGCACTAGCTGCAAAAAAGTTAGCTTAACGTTCATTTTTAGTTAACTGAGTTTCCGACAGGGTAGTTACTGACATATGGTGAACGGTACGTAGTATTCGGCATAGCCGAATGTTCCACTTCGACTTGTAATTTTCTTTCCTTTTCTCTTCTTGGTCACTTCTTTTATATACCTGGCAAATAATCTTTAAGAAATTTTTAATAATTTATGCTGAAGGGCATTTAAGATTCGGCGTAGCCGAATATTCCAGTCCGATTTTTTTATGTTTTTTTTTTTTTCTTATTCATCACTTCTTTTAAATATCTGTTAAATAATATTTAACAAATTGTTGCTATTATTCATAACATGAAAATATTTAAGCTTAAAAGTATGCACTACTTTTTATGTGTGAAGTTTCTTTGAAATAGTAAAATTGCATGTGACTTTTTTTATAAAATTTATAACTTTGTTCAACAGTATGGAATATTATTGGAATTTTATTTATTAAATCGAAAGAATGCACTCCCACCTCTCCTTTGGTTGTTACCAGGGCACAAAGGTAGATAAAGCTAACCTTTTTTTTTTTAAGAAAAACTTAAAACACTGCATTATCGTTTTCCAGTAAATTTTTTTATTTAATTTATGTGGAAGTTCAATGTTTTCAAAATATACTTACAGTAAATATATATCGTAAAAAGAAATAATGTAACCGAACCAGTCAAATTCATGAAAATCCGAGGCAGTTTCTGCAGAGTTTCATTTAGGTGACTTTACCGCGTTATTTTTGAAAAAAAATAAAAAAATAAAAAAACTAATGATGCATTTCCCTTAACTAAACAGTTCTCTACAAAACTGCATCATTACAGTTTTGGTTTTTTATACTCGAAAAATGTATTTTTTGTCAGCAAAATCCTACTGTGCGACGTGGAGGGCACAGCTAGTACTTTGTATTATCAATTTATGATCTGATCTGATCTGAAACACATCTGCAGTAATCATGTTCGTATTATTGACAACTAAAAATTCAATGTGTCAAAAAAACTGTACATACTAAACGTGAGTATAAAACGTCTTGTTAGACTAACTTCATAATGTTCAATAATGAATTGGTCTCTTTTTTCTTGCACTTGATTTCATGTGTACACAAATATTGCTGTGCTCTTAAATAAAAAAAATTTAAAAGCATTTGCTCCTCTTCCAACCAATGCAATATTTGTTGTTGTTTGAAATAAAATTTCAGTAGTGAATATTTTGTTTCAATAGTGTCTCTTGATATGAAATACTGTTATAGCAGACAACATGTATGTAAATGTATGATGTTAAAAGGGTTTGTACTTTGTGTTTTAGTTACTTTATATTAATTTGCGCGTTGAGTGGTTGAAAATAGCAAAAATTAATTTAATATCTAGAAAGTACATGCAAATTTTTATTTCATTATGGATATAGATGTAAGTATTAATTATTATAATAAATGTATATGTACATTAAATTATGTTTCTACATTCAAATATTGATGAAAAATGTATTAATCGCGTTTTATAAAAAGAAGTGTAATTTAAAATAATTTTTTTTATTATTATTAATATTTTTAATCAATAGGTTTGTTCGAGTGAAAAACTAGTAAAAACAGAGAAATTTAAAAAATATTCTCAAAATAAAAACTTTCATGAAAAATTCACAAAAACGGAAAATAGTAAGAATCAACTTCCTTTCATGCGGTTCAAAAAATTTCATTTGAAAAAAATTGAATTACCTAAAATAAAAATAAACCTAATACTTTTTTTTATTATTCATAAGTTTTTGTTTCATTTGTTCTCATTCCAGAAACGTAGTAGCTTGAATTTTTTAAACTTTTGTTGATAAATAAAAAAAACTAATTTAATTTTTCTCTCAGAGATTTTACTTTTTACTCTAAAGAAAATTTAAGTAAAATGAACTAGTGAACAATATGAAATGCTCAGCATATTTATTGTACACTTGATAAAACTGTCCGCTCAAATGAGGTGCACTGATTTTTGCACTATTTGCTCTCTTGTTCTCTGTATTTACTGTTTAGTAATATTCCACTACACATACAATCAATATTTGTGCCTCAAAAACATGCAATACTGTACAGTTTTTAACATCTTGCGCTGACGTTTAGTACATACTCCCGCTTTAGCAGAAATTCAAAAAAAAAGTTATTAATTTTTATTTTTTTAAATCTTTCATAACATTCGTTTTCCCCACATGAATTTATTATATCGATGTGTGAACATTATTGCTTATATGAAATTTGCTTTTGAGTCGAAAATTTAGTTAAAATTTAAGTTCCCGAAATAATGGCAGAAACTCACTTCCTAATACAGACATACATGTATTTTTATGCTTTATTTATTTTTATTTTATTTTTTTTTTTAGCAAGAAACTTTAAGAAGCTTGTTTTTATTTAAAAAGTCAAACAATGCATTGCAAAGACTAACTTTGTGCTGTTTTATAAAGTTAATAAGTTGAAACAAAGTGTTGCAAAATACAAACAAAATACTACATGATGGAGACAATGACGATGATGATGATGGTACTGCATCTATTTTAACAATGATGACAACTGCAACTATTACTACAAACGTTTTTTTCTTAACAACATAAATACCGAAGCCATCTACAACATCAACTCCTTACGCTGCTACACTTGCAGTTTTTTATTATTTTTTTATTTGTTGTCTTATCACTTGAAGCGTTTCATGTAGTGACAACTTAAAACAACACTAATGCAACGTTTTTAATGTTTTTACTGTTAGTGTTGCACAAAGTTGTAAATTTTTGATGTCATACAAGTAATTGCAAATTGTCTTTATGTCCTTTTTTTATTTTTGGATGCACATTAGGGTAATAATTGAATTATGGACCAAGCATTACGCTACGGGTAATATATCTATACATATAATAAAGTATTAACTCATTTCCATCTGTGTGCCTGTCTGCCTGTCTGTTTTTCATTTACGTTCGTATCACGTAAAAACTACTGGATGGATTTTAACAAAATTTTGTGAGGACGTACCTAAGTATTTTGGACCAGTATACTTTTTTTTCGCAAAAATATCTTATTTCCAAGAGAAAGTGGAGAAAAAGCAATGAAAGTACGTAGTTGAATTAACCGGATATGAATACTTTATTTTTACTAGCTGTACCTGCCACTTCGTCAGAAAAGTGTTCATGTACGGAAATGGTCCTGTTACTGTTTTATTATAAACTAGCTGTGCCCGCCACTTCGTGGGCGTCCTGACAATATTTTGCTCGATTTCGCTTCGAAACTATTCCACACCAATTGTACGACTCTTACTTTTATAGTACTTCAGTTATGGTTTATGTGTTTACTTTATATATACAGGTACCCATTCCTGGATAAAATACTAAGATTTAAAAAATTCGTAAATTCTAAAAATTATCGCAAAACTCTGTAAGATGTGTTTAAAATATTTTATTAACATTGTAGTTCCACAAAATAAAAACACAAATTTCATTTAATTGACGCCATCTGTTGCACAATTTTGTTTAAAATATTCCACTTTCAAAAATAAAAGGTGCCCAACCGTGTTTTAAACCGAAAATTTTAGTACCTTTAAACCGGATATTACATAATTTAACTGCTTTTTCTCCACTTTCTTTGTGAGAGACTTGAAAATGTTTGTGTTTCTTCATTTATGAGTGAAATGATTTATTTTTTTTTTTTTCATTTGTATAATAAATGAAAAAATATTTTCTTTTTCACACAAGTGCTCACATATGAGAATTTACAGTTTTCTTATTAACTCATAAATGAAAAGATCGTAGAAAAATGTTCGCATTAAGGACTCGCATAAATGTAGGTCCATATGTATGCATGTGTGTATGTAAGTATTTTAAAATATACAACTGCTGGCGTATGCAGTAACAAAGTGTTTTAGAAATCTCATTTATGAGAAATTTCATAAATAAACACTCATAAATGCAAACGTTCATAAATGAGAGAAAAAATGTACAATCATTTATGTAAAAGAGCATTAATGAGAATGAGCTAATTCATTACGTTTCCCATATGAAATATACGGATATTCTTTGTTTTTTACAGCTCAAGTATGTATGCTAAAAAAAAACAAAAAAGGTTCACTCACTCATGTGTGATCGTAGTCATATCTTTATTTTTGTTCATTTATGACCGTAAAAAAATAAAAAATTTCAGAAATCTCATTTATGGAAATATCATAAATGTGAAAAATTCAACGCTCATAAATGAACAATTCTGAACCCTGGTGTTAAGATCTACTGAATCCATTTTTAATATCTTTGCGGTCATAGAATTCTTAAGACTATATAAGGGTAAAAATGTGGGGATGACGATGATGGCTTCTAAACGACTATCTTCACCAAAAAGGAACCACAAGCACTAGGCACAATAACTTTCGTAAAAAAAGACAGCACAAGAAGTTTAATTTTTTCTATTAACCAAGGTAGAAGTTACAAACTAACTTTCCTTGGATTTATTTATAAACACAGTGAAGTTATCAAAATATTCTAAAAAATTACAATTTAATTTAAAGTTTATAAAATTAAGAATTATAAAGGCGCGAGCGACAACGACCGAATTCGTTCAAAAACGAACTTGAAAAATTGAAATTTAAAACTAATGCCAACGATTTGGCGCAAAGAAATATAAAAAAGCTAAGCAATTTCGGCCAACGATATGGCGCAAAAAAAAAATCAAAAATACAATTTAATTAATTCTATAGGCGCGACTTCCACTACGATATAAACAAAAGTATATAAAACCCAAAGGATGATGAATAAGCGGCAGTTGATGATAGACGTCAAAAAACTTCTACTAGCTTTGGTATCACTCAACCATGAACCAGGGATGGAAATTCATCATTGTTCAGCCGTGAACAAACGGATTTTAAATAAAGAATACTTGCCATCTAATGTGTTAACGGATAATGTGTCATATGCATATATCTTTGAATGGATGTATGCAGATGTGTATGTGCTGCCCAACGCATCTGAATGACGACCGCCATAAACATGTTTCGTGACGCACCAAAATGAAAAAATTTTATAAATTTTCTTATTAATTTTCAATAGGAAATCAAGATGAATCTGTTGTTGTTCATCCGTTCTGTTCCAGTGGTTGACTTTAATTTATATTCCTTGTTGTCATTAAATATTTAAGACTCAAAACTTTTTTATTGTCTATGGAAAAGTAGCAAAAACTAAATTAAAACTTTTAGTCAAATTGTTTTTTTTTTTTTTTTTAAATAATTTTTTTTATTAAATCATCAATCAAACAACAGTCCTTTTACACTTAAGAGGAAGCACATTGTCTGAAATTATTTTGGCTTTATTTTAATTAAAGTTTTTCACTTTTACGCTAATCTTTGAAATAAGTTTTAACTTTTAATACATAAAAACAACTGCAACATGGCAAAAATTAAATATGGCCAAATTTAAATGAAAGAAAGTAAAATGCAAGTCATTAATAAAAAACTTTTTTCATAAAATATGGCCACTTCATGCTTATAATTTCACTTGGCTACAAACGTAGAACAAAAAAAGAAAAAGCTTGAAAAATAAAGCAGCCATCATAATAATTTTTGCGCCTAATTAAGTGCAACAGACTTTTAATTAACATTCTTAGACATTTTTTCCCTACGGCCAAAAACACTGAGAAAAATTTTGATAACAAATTAGAAAAAAACAGGAAAGAAACAAAATGTTAATTAAAGAATTTGAAAATAAAAACTGCAACAAAAGCTTTTCTATTTGCTTTAGCTTGAAAAAAATTTAGTTCTCTAAGTGTAACAAAATGGAGAACGAATACTGCAGGCGATAATTTTGCCTTTGTCTTACTGCAACTGCCACTACTGCTTTACGCAATAAACAAAACTAAAGCCAAAAAAGAAGAAAATAAAAAATTAAAACTTGCAAAAGCGAGCCACATCTTACCAAAAAAAAAAAAAATAAAGCGCGGACTGGGTGTTTAAAATCTATGAGGCTGCAAAAAGAAAAAGGAAACCTACTCTGCAACACTACTTTTCTTCTTGTTTTTTGCATCTCAAATTTAAACGTCATCATCGTTTTTCTCGGCCGGTTGGTTTTGTTATTTCTCCGGTTGCCAGTGGCATTTAAATAATGAGCATTTAAGCGGATTAAATTAAAGCTTTTATTAAGTGGTCGCCTGTTACTTTTTGCATATATTTGCTATTGTTTTATTTTTCTTAATTTTATTATTATTATTTTAGTGGCACTAAAGTCATTTACATTGTTTTCATATGTAATTGGTCTTTTTAAATCGTTTTGGGAGCCCAGCCGGATTTGATGAAACAGGCAAATTGTGTTTAGCTTTGATATAAGATTTCCGAGATATACATATTTAATTTAAAACTAAGTATAAGGCAGTAGTTTAAACTAGCAGGACTATAAAACAATCGTTAAAAAAAAAAGAAAATAAATTTCAAATTAAATAAGTTTATATATCTGTGTGTGTGTGTTAGACTACAATTAATAGAAATTCTCTTTTTTGCCAAATAGAACAGAAGACAAACAAAAAACATAAGAGTTCTGTTTTAATATAAAATGTTGCCAAAAAGAAAATCATCATATTGGCTGCTCACAGACTGCACAATGGGGTAAAGAAATTTTTAATTTAAAGTCAAATAACAATCTTTACGAAATTATTGGTGAAAAGGCAAGTATGCGCTAGCACTTCTAAGAAAAAAATAATTCATATGCTCTGCACAATGGGGTTAAGAAATTTTTAATTTAAATAAAAATGTTTACGAAATTATTGTCGACAAGCAAATTATGCGCTAGTACTACTAAGAAAACAATTCATAAACTTTGCACAATGGGGTTAAGAAATTTTTAATTTAGAATCAAATAAAAATGTTCACGAAATTATTGATGACAAGATAAATATGCGCTAGCACTCATAAGAAGATTGATTTTCTTATGATTTTCTTATATTCACGATCGGTTTATTACTACACTACCTTCAAAAGTGTAATTTCCTAGTTACGGAGTCAGATCATTCTACCTAACCTTATTATACTCGTAGTACTGATATATGCAGAAAAACCACAATAATCTTTAGTAGAAAATACCAGTTGCAAAAAATGATTCTTCGACCATTTTTTGTTGTTGTTTAGACAACTTATACAGTAGTCATTGTAAAGAGTTAAATTTTAAGGGCCGATGTTGATATTGAATAAAACACAAATTATTTAGTTAATTATTGTCATTTCTTTTGATGACGTTGAGGCATAATTATATGCCGAGCTTGTATGCCGTTAATGTGCCGAATTATCTCATCCTATAGCTCTTGAATTGTTGATTGCTTATCGCTGTACACCTTTTCTTTCAAATAACCCCAAAGAAAGAATTCCAACGGTATCAATCACATCATCTTGGCGGGCAATTGACATCGCCACTACGTGAGATAACACTGTCATTGAATTTGTCGCGTAAAGGAGCCACTATTTCGTTAGCTGAGTAGCAAGTGCCACCGTCCTGTTTAAACCACATATCTTTAAATTCGGGCCATAAAAATTTGGTTATCATCTCACGATAGCGAACACCATTGCATTGGTTTTTCGACAATCACTCCTGGATTATTATTCGCCCAACTGCGGCAATTCTGTTTATTGACGAATCCACTGAGGTAAAAATGTGCCTCATCACTGAAGATGATTTTCTTTGAAAATTGATCATCCACTGTTGCTATTTCTTGCCACCATTCTGACCATTGACGACGTTTGGAATGATCAAGAGGCTTTAGTTCTTGAGTCAATTGCACCTTGTAAGCGTGTAAATGCAAGTCTTTATGCATAATGTTCATCAACGACGAGCGTGAGAGGTGCAATTGTTTTCTGCAGTACAAGCTGTACGAGCATGCACTGGTGTTTTCACGTCTCCTACAGACCCGGTGTAATCAAATTTTTCCGATTATACGCACATTTGGACGATTAAATTGACCGAAAAAATCACGAAATGCACGATATGCATTTTGAATATCATGAATAACTTTAACGCGTTGCTCGATTGTGTATCTTTCCATGGTTCAAATTGAGTTAGTCTGAAATTGAGGAATGCCAAGTAAAACTTGACATTTAGTTGTGGTTCACATTTAACATCGGCCCTTAAAATTTAACCACCCGATAGAAGACGATGCAATTTTTCGAACTAAAGAGATTTTCACACCATAATACAAGTATTAATACTTTTGAGGAAAATGAAACCCTGACATGATCAGTTGTTATTCTTTTTTTGAATAAATTTCAAACAACGACATAATAATACTTGTATTATAGTGTGAAATGCCCTTAAACAGTTTCATTAGCAAGCTCATCTAATGGATGTGCTCATAAGCTCATGAGCAAGTGGTCATACTCGAACACTTACTGTCTTCACATACCATACCATACCATACCATACCCTGCGTATTATAAACGCAATAATCTCATGTTCGAAACACTCAGTGTGTTTTGTTTAATAATTGTATAGAACTTTTGACTAAGGCTTTTTACTTGCACTAGTTTTTTTTGTAATTCATTTCTTAAAATGAACATGAGTAATGTTGTAAAAAATGTTGTGTTTTTTGTTTGCAGACTCGAACTGTGTTCATGTTTCACTCAAAGCATAATACTGCTTGAACTCGCCCAAGTTCATTTTTATTATGTTAAACATTTATTCGTTCTTATTCAAACTTGTTTATGAAAACTCTGCAAGCTCATCTCATTTAGCTCGCTGGTCTTCGCTGTTTATTATAGTCCACTCATCGTGGACTGATATATGACTCGTGAACAGATATATGACACCCACAGTTTACAAATTTAAACTTTTGAAATGAAACAGAATACATTCGCAAATTCAGGCAAAAACGCTATCAAACAAACAAAAGTGTGGTAGCATTGTTGAGAGAATGAGTGTCGAAAAGTGTGAGAATAAGAAAAATAAGCCGCCGAAGTCAAATAGACCCGATTTTTGGTGGTCTAGTAGGTAGTGTTGAAGTCTACTAATCTGGGGTTGTGGGTTCGATACCCACCAAAGACTCTGATATTTTGCACCACAAGTTGGCAGAAAGATCAAGCAGGTTAAAAAGGTCTGGCCAAGTTAAAAATCGAGGTAAGACGATACTTGCAGACTGTGTCTGGAAAAGGAGCTACGACAGCAGAGCATGCCCAGCAGACTCGCTTACATAAAAGACTTTAGACCATAGACATACAAATAATAAATGTAGATTCCAATCGCCAGTCTGAAATACTACAGTCGAGAATAAAAGGCTGGTGATAGCATGAGATTCAAGGTAGCGTAGATTACCAGTCTAATACCAGAAATCATTGAGGAATGAAAGGGGTCGAAAAAATACCCACAAAGTTAGTGTTCTGCTTCGGTAACCCCCCTGAAAAAAATAATTAGACTATATCAGGATCATCTTTTCGACGGCATATATATTTGTATATATCACATCGTATGAAAATTTAACACAATATGCCCCAGTTTTATCGTTTTTTTTCATCGTTTTGTCTGGCTTTCTTTTTAAACTGCACCAGTATGACGTTAGTGGCAGCCAAAAATAAAAAAAAAAAAACAAAAACCAACAATTTCGACTTTAATTTCCAGAGTCTCTTAGCGGAAGTAATATTTGGCAAAAGAGTGTAAATAGAAAATTGCAAGGGAAACATTTGCAGGACAGAGACATAAAGTTTGGAAAATGTTATTCAAACAAAATAAAGCACTTAAATCTTAAAACATTTATTTTTATTTTTGTTTTTTGTTTTCTAATTTCAATAAAATCTCTTATTAAGTTTTTTCATGACTGTTAGTCCAAAAAAAGTCTAAAAGGGAGTATAAAAAATTCCAAATATTTTTTCAGCTCTACAACCTTTATTTTAACATCAATTCGTTGGGATGAATTACTTTTTTTTATCAGTTCATAGTGCAGCAAGTATATACTTTAAGCCACAAAAAGGAAGGAAGTATTTCATTTCCGTTACGCGAGCAATTGCAACAACGTACATTAGATACAAACACTTGCTCATACAAATGACAAAAAACACAGGATGAATATTGTACCTAAACTCGTACTTACACACACACACACGCGCGCCAGCAGTTGTAACTACGTCTCGCCTTTTTATAAATCTACAGACAAATACTAGATTGCATCAACTATGCCATGGACCATGCAACAAAAATTGCAAAAACAAACTGCAATATTAAATATGCTTTTATGTATGAACGAATATAACCTTTAGTTACTTATAACTATTTACTATTCATCCATTTAGTCAGTCGTCCTTTTTTCTCTCTCCTCATTCCTCTCCTAAGCACCAACGCTGCGAATACCACATTAGTTTCCGTTAATTTCATTGCTTTTCAAGTTGAAATTAGGGAAAGGCGGTCGTTCAAAACTGCAATTTTTTTTTTTTTTTTTTTTTGGCTTTTTTCAGCAGCTGTTGGTAAGTTTTGTGGTAGTTTTGGTTTCCTGTTGAAGCTTAAAATCCTCCAAATAAAAAAATTTAACCATCACGAATGCACTTCCAATTTCGGACGTGCATGTCATTCAAACATTAATCTTTAGGCTTTAATGTTTAACATTTAGGATTAACTGTAGCTTTCTTTCAGTTTTTTTCTATACGATTGATAATGGATGCTGGCTGGCTGGTTGTTGGAAAAAGTAAAAAGTAAATGGAAGTGCATTAATTTTTTGAAGTTAATATTTTTCTGTAGTAAATAATTTTGCGTTCTTTTATTTGTGGCTGGTTAAGTGGATTGGGTTACGAAAGCTACAACTAAAAAACAAAAAGATTAAAATGTTATCTCCTTTTGAGTATTCTATGTTAAGAGAATTTCCATGTGCAGCTTTTATGTAACAGATTAAAGGAGTTTATGTAGCAGATTAAAAGTTTAGGTTTTTTCCTTATCCTATACTTATCAGACTAAATTCGAAACAAATGTGGATTCGAAAAATGCTGCAAACTGCAATTTGTTTTCACCAAATTGAGCAGGTAGTTTAGATGTTCTAAAGGATGGTTTTTTTAGAGGTGGAGTATTTTAAATTGAAATAAAACAGATAAACATATTTTTAACAATAATCCAATTGGTTTTATTAATTACTAATCCATAAGATTAATTATTTTTATTATTAGAATTTTTTACAGAGAAAGGGACATAAGAGTAAATCCTACAAGTTTTAACAAATTTAATGATTCACTCTATACGGTCCTAATACGGTTCTTCTCTAGTTAGTCTTGGCTCGTCTACTCTTTCTAGATTCCTGGGAGTTCCACTACAATACTTATATAAGCTGTATCAGCATTTGGTTTCCTTAATGTGTGGCAATCCAACCGTAGCTGCAGCTCAGTTTATCTATACATATAATAAAACAGTAACTAATTTCCTCTCTGTCCTTCTTTTGTGTTCACATCACGTAAAAACTAATAGATAGATTTTAACAAAAATTTGTGAAGAGGTACCTTAGTAACCTAATTCCAATATAGGATACTTTCTTCCGCAAAAAAATTTTATTTCCAAGAGAAAGTAAAGAAAAAGCAGTATATGCATGCAGATATTTTAGTAGTAAAGTAAATACATAAACCATAACTAAAGCACTTTCCAGATATGCATGCTTTAATTCGGCATATTTTAGTAACAGATGGTGCTATTTTATAAAGTAAACTGAAGCATAGTTTAAGATAAGAGTTTTTGGTGTTGATTCTTTCAAAGCAAAATCGAACAAAATAATGTATTATTGAGTGACGGGCTAGTCTATACATATAACAAAACTGTACCTCATTTCCTGTCTGTCTGTGTTCACATCACGTAAAAATTACTGGATGGATTTTTACAAAATTTTGTAAGAAGGATACTAAGGTATATCCTGGTTCAAATATAGGATACTTATTTCTAAGAGAAAGTGACGATATAAAGGTACTGCATACTTTAAGGCATCTTTTTTTTTAATAATGAAAAATGAGTTGAAAACGGGATATTTGAAACCCGGTTGCGTAACAGATGGCACTGTTTTAAAATAATCACAAAATATGAATTACTTACTGCCAAATAGACAATTGAATAAAATTTTGTATTTGATTTCTATTTTTACTTTGTAGAATTACATTGTTTTTAAAATATTTTAAACACCTTTTACACAGCTTTACAATAATTTTTAGAAGTTTATATAAATTTTAGAATTTTATCTAGGGAGTGTCATCTTTATACAAAGTAAATACGTAGACGTAAAGCACTAAAAAAGTATGAGTCTTAAAATTTGGTGTGGATTACTTTCAAATCAAAATCGAACAAAATATTGTCAGGACGCACACAAAGTGTGTGGGCTCAGCGAATTATATTTCCACGTTTGCACCCCGACTTTTAGTGAGGATGCTACCTGGGTATACAGACCTCTTTACGTCTTCCATATACGAGTTGTATAAAGTGAGAAGACTGTTATTGTTCCATCCCGTTATGTCTTGCCTACATTAATGCGAAGAGCTATCTTCAGTATCTGCTATTATTTTCTGCATGTCGCTATGTCGGTTTGTGAGTAACACTATATAATGGGCATATGCCCATATGCCATAGTTGAGTCTTGTTGAGTTTCCAGTTTAACCCAATATGTACTTGGATCGATTAAACTAGAAGGAAATCAAGAATTGTATTAAAAATTATGTGGATGTGGACTATCAGCACTACGCTGATAGTCCACGCCACTGATGGATTGGAAGAGGTCACTTAAGGCACCTTCATAAAGCACGCTACTAATAGCTTTATCATAATTCTGACAATATTTTCAGGAATGCCTCTGGAAAGAAGTGCTTTCCCCACGAATTCACGCTTCACCACATCAAATCAATAAATGCCATTTACAGAGGGGCATTCAATTCTGCAGATTGTTCTATGATAATTCTGGCTATTTTTATATGGTCTATATATGGACCTATTGCTCCTAAATCCGGCCTTCAATTACTACATTTCCTTTTATCACTATTTTTGGGAGGTCTTACAATTATAGATTGTTTCCACTCAATTGGTATGGTTTCGCTTATCCATGCAAGTCTGAATATTGACTCAAGGAGTAAATTCATTGTGCAAACCAGAGACTGCCAAAAAATACTTATAAAATAAATGTAGTCAAGTATTTACACATATTTTTGGGTATTAGTTATACCTATACTTATAACACAGAAAATACCTACACATACATATTTGCAGTGAAAAAAGTATGGGTATACTTAATACTTATAACAAACATTATTTATACACAACGAACTTAAAAATGTATAAGTAATGCATGTATGAGTACAACTGGTTGTAGGTAGATAATGTGATGGGTATCTGTCATACCCATACTTATAACTACCTAATACTTACAAGTATGGAAAAGTACTTATAATACTATAAGTATACTTATAAGTAAAACAATTAATTTTAGGCATTGTTTGTATAAAAAGGTGGATGATGTTTGGCAATATTTTGTTTATAATCGAACATTGGTTAAGTATGGAAAACCAAAATAAGTTTTTTATTAAGATGAAGGAATGAATGAACGTATTTTTAAATTGTGAAATAATTAATACATATAGTTACATATATTTATAAAATACTCTAAGTATACTTAGAGTATTTACATACTTGTACTTATTCCTACTCTATACTTACAAGTATGGGTATAGCCAATACTTTATCCAACTTTTACTTATACTTAGTTGTATTGCAAAAAATAATGAACAAGTATGCGAATACTTATTCTCTGCCTATACTTGTAGTTATTTAAGTTGAAATTGATATGAGTATGTGTGTATGATAATTAATACATGTTTCGCCTTAAATACTTAATAAGTACTCAAAAATGATACTTTTGTCATTCTCTGGTGCAAACGTCATTGTCATAGCTAGTTGTTGCATTTATAATAAGATCATCATGTGATTATGAGTTATGTTGTTGAAAGTGTTTTTTCCATAAATCTAGTTGTTGTTTTTTGTTCGTGATTAGGACCCCGTCATCGTTCTCCACTGGGTAAGAAAATTTTCCTTTTTACCTGAGATTTTTCTTGTGATTTTAAAGAGTTGTTTCATTTCTCCTCTTATTTCTACAGCATTCGACGACTTACGCATTTCATCGAAGAAGTTGAACTTGTGTGGTTTTATAAATTTCTTAATGCACTTAGACAGCTCCATATATCTTAGGACATGTCCCCGTTTTCTACTAATTTCTTTCTCTGCAAGATACATTACTTTCACTGATCTTTTTTTTCTATAAGCTTCCGGGAATAATTTGATATCCGCTCATTTTGCTGGTTATTTTTGAGAATTTAGTCAATAATGAGTCGAATATTCCCTTCCAAGTTCTCGATCCTTTGTAGCATAGTCCTAGGTCTATGCAGGTAAACAAGAAACAATCAATAATAAAATGTAATGGCTTCAAATGACATAAAGTAGGTGGGCAGTTAACATATCGTTTACCAAACGTTTCGATCAGTAAATTATGGCACCATGTAGCACCATCCTAATAAAAAAACGTGCCTTCAATACTAACATCATCCAACTGAGGCACCAAAAAATAGGTATACTGCTTAAGGTTTACTGTAACGTTCTGTAATGTATCTGACTATAAAGCGAGTTTTTGGATGTAATGGTGTGTCAACGATGGGTTAAAGACTCTAAGCGTTCAGAAGTCGGCAACTCTGTTTGTAGACATGGCCATTTAACTAAAAATATGTTTCATTTCTGACCTAAAGTTAAAAAAAAAATTTAATAGCAATGTTTCCTTCGACTCAATTACCAAATCTACGGTGCGAGCGATGATCATGAGGCTTTAATTTTTGTACCAGTTTAGTTTTGTTAGCATGCAAACCTGGATATTTAATGAAAATTGTCCATTAAATGGTTGTATACAAGTTTAACTGTCGAGCACGATGAAGTGTTGACAATTTTAGATCATCGTCGACAGATTAATTTATTTTGACTGTATTTATAACCCACCAGTGTGCATCACTATCATAATATATCAGTAGATAACACACACACTTTATCGAATGAAGTTAATGACACAAGAAACAAACAAAAAACTCTTTATAAAGAAATATAAACAAAAACTTTAACGATGCAAATAACGAAAAAAATTTAAAACCTTATCAATTATTTAACAACTCTGTTTAAATAACAACATGTCACACTGTAAAATTCAAGTTGCACTGATTACGAGTACAGCTGAAGTATTGTTATCGTTCCTTATCTTTAACAATTACTCACACTATTTCGTTATCAAAAAAAAGAAAAACACCCAAAAATCTACCTGTGTTTTAGTAAACTTTAGAAACTTAACGAGGCAATACGAAAAAACGAGTTTAAATAAAAAAGAAATATAAAATATCAATTAAGATTATAAAGACTAAAAATTTTAAAATAATTTTATAAAACATTGAAAATCTCTGAAGAAATGCTTAAAAAAGAAAAATGTTTTTGTTTAAAACAATTATTTTATTCATGTATTTAACATCAGCCGTTACTGGAAATGATACAAATATTAATTGTCCACGATTTTGTAACTGTGATTCATACCATCAACTAAATAGAGCAAGATGCAGGTATGACATTATCAATTAAATATACGAGGGTTAATCATAAATGTTATTTTAATATAAATAATGTAGCACATATAAAAAATAAATTAAGCCTGTGATACTGTGATGTTTTCAAAGACAACTGCAAAATTTTTGGGAAATCTATCGATCTGAATTTTTTAATGATCGATTTAATGGAACAACCTTTGCTATTTTTAAAATATTGCAGAAATTAATTTTGTTCTTCTTAAACAATAAGGTTTAAGTAGGACAAAGTTCAAGGCATATCAACAGTACTCCGAAACGAAATAACTCCCAACAAAGATGAAATAAGCCCCAAGGCAAAAATCTGGATATAAGAAGAAAATCATTAAACAATATGTTTTGCAAGATGACAAAATAGCCCTAAACAAGAGCTAAAGCCCCTAAAAGTGCAGAAACCCCAAATAAAAATGTAGCAACTACCAATGAAAAAAACTTGTAACAAAAATTAAATAATTTATAATTCAGAAGTTGTAAGAGCTTTTTAAAACTGTTTTTGTTTACGGAGGATTTCCTACATATTGTTTGAATGCGGTTGGGCGTATAGATTTGCTCTTCTATCGTAGATCCAAAACAACTTTAGTGAGTAAAGCACCTATTAAAGTTTTCCTTAATTACCGGACTTTAGCCAATTTCAGATATATCTTAAACCGGCTTTTCTTGAATAATTTCAAAGATTTGCTTCCCTAAAATATAACCAAAAGTGTCTTCATTCGCCAAGGTCAATCTGTATTACATGAAATTGTCTTACTGCATATAAATATAATCCCTTGACTGATTCAGTAATATTAATGTAGGGGAAATATCAAAGCAGACCACTTTCTTTGGGTCCCTTTGCGACATACTTCCGCCCCTATGAGTATAGGCAACCAAAATATAGTTTATGGCAAGCAACCTTACTTTCATTAAATCACGTGCAAGCCTTCAATCTAGACTTTGGTAATTTCAGACTGCCGACTAATGACTGTCGGCCTTCTTTCTCATCACTCAATATCTAGTAGTTGCTACATAGAAAAAAATATTTTCACCAATTAAAGGTTTTAATTGGTTACAGGTTAAAATTTAATTAAATTATTAATTGATTCAATTATTTGTTTAATTAAGATTTTTTTTTTGTTCTCTTTTAAACAAATATATATTTCAAAATCAATTTAAAAATTCGTTGAACTTTAATTTAAAACTATTTAAGCTTTAATTGGTGCAAAAATTTTTTTCTGTGTAGCATCTGTTAAAGGCTCATCAGACATCCACATGGCATCCTAAGTTTTATGCTAGCCAGTGCCGGACACACAATGTGCGCTGTCGTCTCCGCCTCTTCCAGACACAGTTTTCAAGTATCATATTTTTCGATTTTCATCTTGTGTAGATGATATTTGCAGTTTCCATCACCTGTCACCAATACAGTTATCCAGCTTAACGTTCTTCTATTATACCTAAGCACCACAGGTTTACTGAGTTCATCCATTATAGGACCTCAGCTCGCATTTGTTCTGGTCTATAGAAATTCACAGCAGCTCCTCCTTTTGCTAGCTGGTCTGCCGCTCCATTCTTAATAGTGCTTATGTGTGCCCTAATGTTACCTCATTAACCGAGGCACATATGTTTAGTTTTAAGTCCTAAAAGCTAAATAAATAAACCATTTTTAGGGTTCCGTATCCAAATGGTTAAAACGTAACCCTATTATTCGCTACAATGTCTATCCGTCTGTCAGCGCCTTTTATCTCTGCAACCGTAATAGGTAGTTATACATGTTCTGTGCACATGTATTGCCGTTATAGCAACAAATACTTAAACTTATAGGGTGTTCCGATAGAGACGTGTTATTCACGTATATTTATTAAACTATAGGAGGCATATAAAACTTATATGGTGTTCCGAAGGCGACGTGTTGTTTACGTTTCTTGAGCTGTAAGAGGCAAGCACTTAAAATTTGCAGACATTAATTAAAACTATGTTCGCTTTTTAACCACGTATACAAAATTAAACCTAAAAATTAAAGGGTGTTCCTATAGTGACATGATTTGTAAAATGTAGCCTAAGTTTTTAACCATAATAGATAGACTCTTGAAATTTTCACAAATGGTGTATTACTATGACCCCTATGAAAACTGTAATAATAAAAGGGTTTTCCTACAGTGAGGTGATTTGCATGTATTACGCCTTATTTTTTTAACCGTAATAGGAAGAATCTTCCAATTTGTACAGAAGATGTGTTGCCATAGCCGCTATGACAATTACTAAAAAATAAAGGGTGTTTCTAGAGAGAGATGATTTGAACATAAATAGCCTTATCTTTTGATCCGTAATAGGTAGACTTTTGAAATGTTTACAGTAGATGTTGTACTTCGGCTGCTGTAACAATTAATAATAATTAAACGGGTGTTCCATTAGTGACATGTTTATATTTTGAATCGCAATAGGTAGGCGCCTGATATTTTTATAGCAAGTGTACACAATGGCCGCTATAACAACAATTACCAAAATTAAAGGGTGTTCCAATAGTGATGCGATTTTGATGACTTTAATATGACTTTAATTTTTAAATTAAAGCGTGTGAGTCTAACTCGCACTTGACTGATTTATTTTATTTTCCTTTTATTAATCTTTTTATTTTTTTTTTTATTTTGTTTTTCTAGCTCTAAAAACCTTATAAGCGCTGAGTTAGATTTACCAAATCAGGTGCAAATACTAGACTTAAGTTACAATGACATCACTACAGTGGACAACAAATGTTTTGTGGTGAGTCCCAGCACATGTTGAATAGTAAATGAATTTTCTTTTAATTATTTTTATTTTCAGAACTTTTTCCACCTAAAATATCTCAATTTGTCAAAAAATGCTCTGCACACCTTAGACTGGGATGCATTCTTTAAACTTCGACGCCTCACCGAAATAGATCTCTCTTACAACAGACTCGAATATTTAGATGAGAGATTGTTTTCTAGGAACAAATATTTAAATAAAATAAATTTGGAAGGAAATAAATTAGGGAGCCTACAAAATAAGCCTCTCCTAAACAATCCATTTGTAAGTGAATTGAGTTTAAGAAATTCACAATTAAATACGTTGCAATCACAATTGTTTGTTGGCCTAACAAATCTTAAAAATTTGGATTTAAGTAGAAATTTACTCAACAACTTCAATACGGAAGACTTTCAATATTTGCCAAAGCTAAGGGAATTAAATTTAAGTGAAAACTTTATCAAATGTGATGAGATAATCAAAAGTAAATTAAAGCAATTGGAAAAGAGAGCAATAAATGTCGCCATGGACAATTGTTTAAATGAAAATTATGCAGAGCCTAAGCAAAATGTAAAGAAGTTTGGGAAAATAATAATGACTACACCAAGAAGTGAGGAAGAAGATGGTAATTTGTTTAATAAAATCAGTCAGTGGCGTCTTAACCTTGATTTAGAAGAGTTGTCCGCTGAAGAATACAGTGATGACGAAATTGATTCTCAAGAATTTATTCGCAGTTCGGGAAAAATCAATGAATGGTTTAGATTTGCTCCTGATGCCATTTTATGTAACAAACAAAATTTTGTTTTGTGCCAGGAATATCGTTCATGTTTGCAGGACCTAAATAAAGCTTGGCACGAGCAACGCAAATACAAAGAACAATGTCCTTTGAATGATGTAAAACTAGCTTTTATCATGGGCATTGCCATTGGTGTATCAGCCCTTGTATTTATTTTAGGCTGTGCTCTTTGCATGAAACGATGTTTGGAAACTAAAAAAGCAGGTACAAAGCAGACTCACTCACTTTCTTTTTGAATTTTTTTAATTTTACTTTTTTTAACAAAAAAAAGCCCCTTCTATCGACAACTTTGCTGACTTACCCAACCAACCCTTGGCTCGTCCCACTACACAGCTACCTCCTCAAGTACGAAGACAACCACGCAGACGTGCAGTACGTCCAGCACGCTCCATGGTACGCTATGAAGGACCTGTAGCGGAAAATTTTCTATCACGTCTTTTTGGCCGTCCAGCACGTCATCAGTATTATCGTGCAATTAATCAAAATACTGCCACGCTGATAAGACGTTTAAGTCGAAGTAATTTATTTAATAATCGTTTAAGTCAACATTTTGGTGATCGTCAAATGTCTGCTGAAGCCCCTTATTCAGATCAACAAGATACTCCAGAACCTTCTGCACCCAGACCGGAAACACCACCCCCTTCGTACGGTGATGTTGTAATAAAAAATATCAGTGATTCTAAATAAAAATTTAAAAAATTAATAAATTTATCGATGCGAAAAATAATTTCGTTTAACAAAGTATTATTTTTTAATCGAAATGTTTAATTTCGTAAATATTTTTATAATAATTTAATTATTTATACAATAACAGGACACAGTGGGGCAGTATCAAACTATATTCGAAATAACTCAGGCATTTGTATAGGGCTGGGCCGAATGATCCAAAATTTGATCTCAGAATAGCAGAGTAGTATCAGATTTTAAGTTTCGAAGCTGGATACCATACACATTCCAGGGGTGGCACTGTGAGGTCTCGATTCTTCTACATTTTGTTATTTCTTCATTTTTTGTCTGATTTAATCTGCAAACTATGTTATAAAATGATCGAGATATAAGCATATTATAATTAAGTTTTTAAGCTCTAGGTCTATTTTATAAAAATTTTTAATTGAATTTTATTTTTATATTCGATATTTCGCTACACCATTGGGTAGCATCGTCAGAAATAAAAATAGTTTTATAATATTCAATTGAATGAAAATATTTTTATTTCCTGACGATACTTCCCAATGGTTGTAGCGAAATATCGAATATAAAAATATAAATTTATATTTTAATTGATGTCACATATGGGGACACCCTACGCAGTTTTTTAAAATTTTAAAATGGTGACCTTTACGGTTCAAAATACACGTAAAAACACCCTTTAAATTTCAAAATTCTGAACTTCTTTTAAAATGGGACGAATCTGTAAGCATAATAAGGAAAAAATTGTTTAAATCGGTTCAGAAATGAGTTCTGCCTCCACAAACATAAAAAAGCAACATTCGAACGAATTGATAACCTCCTTCTTTTTTTTTGGAAGTCGGTTAAAATTTGAAGATTATTGTCCTTACACAAAATAAATAAAGTCTACTTGAAGTGTGCTTTAAGACAAAATTTTTATTTATTTCTTTTGCATAAGGGCATATTTCTTTGCTAAGTTAAAAGGTAGATGATTTTCAATTTAAAAAATCCAATATTTTTAAATTTTTATGTTTTTTAGCCTAAAAGGGGCCATCAAAGATTTTTTGATAGAAAAAAATATTTTTAAACCAAATTTCATATAAAATTGATCATCCTTGTAGAAGAAAATACCAAAGCTGGGATCGAAAAAAAAGACTGCTGCAATAAAGTTATATATACTCCGATTTGTTGTACGAGTTCTAGTCCATATGTATTTCATATATGACTTTATAGGCAAAAGGATAAAAATTTCAAATTTTGGGATTTTCCAACCAAAATTAGGATACTTCTCTGCTTTGATTACATCATGTTGGCTCAATCGGCCAGAAAGAAAAGAAATATTTATTGGATATGATTTTGGAAACTCCATAAAACTTAATTAATTATGGGATTTTCAAAATAATATTTTTATATAAAAAAAAAATTATATATATATATATATATATATATATATATATATATATATATATATATATATATTATATATATATATATATATATATATACTGGCTGTGCCTACCACGTCGTGAGGGTCCTGACAATATTTTGCCACACCAATTGTCAGACTCTCTTATATTGCTTCAGGTATGAATTATGTATTTACTTTATCTAAAGTTACCCATCTCTGGATAAAATTCTAAAATTTATACAAAATTCTAAAATCGATAGTAAAGTTCTGAAAGAGGTGTTTAAGATATTTTAATAAAACTACAGTTAATAATACTACAGTGGTCGAAATTCGACCAAATTTATTTTTGTAATCGTTTTATGTATATATTTTACATAAGTGTACATTCATGTTGCATATTTTTCATACTCATATTATTCAAATTTAGTTATTAATACATACATACATATTTTCTTTCGATTTTGATTTGGTTTACAAAATTACATATATTCATAAATTAATAAGTTTTTCTTCTGAGTATTTACGGAGTTGCCAAGCCAAATTTAATTTAGTTAATTTTGAGTTTTTTGTTGTAATTTTTTAACAAATTAAGAGAGAAAGAGAGATCATGGCTTTGTGATTGGCTAATATTCTTAACTGTTTTTAACTATCTTAGACTTAAAAATGTAGAAGAAAAAATACATTCTGCACTGCTCCTATTGACAATCTATCAAACAAACAAAAATCAAGCGAATACGAGTTTAAGTCAGTTAAAATGGTTCTTAACTTTTTTCACTTGCCTATTTATATATAGATTGTAATTCCACAAAGTAAAAATACAAATCAAAGTAAGTTATTAATATGTTGTCATTATTTTAAAACAGTGCCATCTGTTGCGCAACCGTGTTTAAAATATCCCGCTTTCAAAAATAAAGGATGCCTTAAAGTATGCAATACTTTTAAATCGGTAAAAAAAAATCCGGCGTACTTTTACTGCTTCTTCTATTTATTATCTCTTGGAAATAAAGTATTTTTGCAGAAAAAAAGTATCCTGTTTGTTTCCTAACGAAATTTTGTTAAAATCCATCCAGATACATATTTTCTTTACATAAAGGTAACCAGCCCTTGATAAAATTCTAAAACTTATGCAAAATTCTAAAAACCTCTGTGAAAGGTGTTTCTAATATTTAAATATATAAAAAATTATATATTTTAATTTAGCTGCAAATGCTATATACATATATCCAAATACTTGAAAACCAAATTTTTTAATCAGTTTTTAAAAAATGGATTTTTGAAAATTACATATTTTCGTAAATAATTTGTTTCTGTTAATTTTTTTCTCATTAAATTCTCTGAACTTAGCGCCCTCTCGTGGCGACAAAAGCAAACAGAAAAAATATTTTGGTAACATTTATTTGAGATACTTTATTATCTTTAAAAAAATCTGTATTTCGACACATTTTTTTATTTTTGTCAATGGGAAGAAGCATAGGCTACGCCCACTTTTCCCATCCGAACTATTTTTGCTAGACTATGCAATATAATACATCTACAGTCTTAACCCAATCTGTGTTTCGCCAGACTATGTGCATTAGTATGATTGTTAATTAGGCAAAGTTTCCAGACTCTACCTATTTTACTTCTCTAGGTACCCAATAATGATAATTCACTTTGTATGGGAAATATATCGCCCACTATTGCAATCCAATCTGGGTTTCGCTATACTATATCAATTTGGGGCTTATGGGGTGCAAAATTTAAAAAGTTTACCTATTATAGTTCTCTAGCTATGCGGTATTAGTTTTTTTTTATGGGAATCACCACGCCTACTATTAAAATCCAGACAGGTTTTTGCTAGACGATACATATTAATAGAAGAGTAACTTGAACAAAATTTTAAATTACTGCCAGTAATGAATCGAAAGTAAATGTTTTACTTAACATTCATTCCATTTAAAACTGTAAAAAAGTTTTTAATTTGTCATTTAGATTCAATTTTAATTTTAGATTTAAAATCTCTTACAGATTTACTTCAAGTGATTAGCAATTGTACATTAGATTTAATTTTTTAATATCACTTTTACTTAGATAAAGCCTCTGGCCAATCCGTACATTTTTTAAAGGAATAATAGTTGCTCCACCATTTTTCGAATACGATGTAGCTCTGTAATGCATTACACTTTCGTAATCATATTCAATGCCAAAATTGGTAATAGTTTTGGTATTGTACTTTTGAAAGCTGGACTTCTTACCATCCACAATATTTTCATACACAATTTTAACATAACTATCACGATCGGGGGCACCATGCTGATGATAAAAGCCCAAAACATGTAGCAATTCATGCAAAATGGTTCCTATTCTAAAGCAGCCACGCCCTAATTTATGAACTTGTAAACTAACTTCTTGTTTGGCGCCAGTATAACCAATATTGGCATTGCAGCCCTTAACAGCTCCTCTGAATTGAATGAAGGCAGTTGTAGTGTCTAAGGCGGGGTAGAAACGTATGCAACTGTGGTACTCTATAATCTCCATGGCTCTTAAAATGTACAAGGCGTGGTCAGTATCTGAGTGCAAAAGTTATAAAAACTATTAAAAAAAACATGTTCAAAGCAACTTTACTAGTAAAGTTTAACTTACCAAATTCCGGGCCAAGTTTATAGTGCACCACACCTTTTGGCCATTTTTGTAAGATATTAGCATTAAATGTGCTCGTTATATTCATATCTCCTTCAAAAAATCCACCAATTAATTCGGGATCATCTTCTACTCTGTCTGTTTCATTAGACATTAATTCTTCTATTTTTGTTTCAACTACAAGTGCTTCACTTTTGGCCAAAAACAGCGACCCAATAATGACAATAATAATAACAAAGCATTTCAGCATTTTAACACTTTCAAGTGCAAATTAAAACTAACCGCATGAGTTTCCCTTAACTGTTGTTTAATTTATTTATATCAAAATTTCACACGTTATTCATTTTTCTGCAAAATTAATTATCAAATTCCGTATACCTATTGCTTAGTGCTTTTACGAATTTCGATAAACTTCGATGTTAAAGCTTTAATTAGCTTAGCAACAAGCAATTAACTTAAATTGAAACAATAAGAAAACACTTTCAATTTACATCATACCGAACGTGATCTGATGATTATTATCAAAAATCCTGACATACGAGTATATGACGAAAAAGTGGATTTTGAGGAAAATATCAAAAAAGGAATTTCTAAAGCCTAAAGGAACTGTTTGCATTTGTTCTCTGATAATTTTTTTTTTGTTTTTTTTTTTAACAAGGTTTATTAGTTTCAGATACAATTTTATTTAATTTTTCAATTGATGCAATTTTATACTTATACTTAATTTAAAAAAGAATAAATAAAATGATCTATAGAAATAAAATCCAATGTCGTTTGTTACCCAGCAAAAAATTACGTTTACTTAGAAGCAGGTTTTTAAGGGAGAGAGAAATAGAATCTCCCTTCCAATCTGCTTCAGGAAAACATTATTTTTGTTTGCGATGACGCCTTTGGTAGGTATCTTTGCTTCAACAAATTCTTTTTAAAAACTTATTCCCTTACATACCTTACATATCCGCGTAAGCGAGAGAGGTCTCTTTGTTTCACTAAATTTTATAAAGAGAACTTACTCGCATACATACCTGCATCCTCGTAAGCGAGAGAGGATGCAGTTTGCTATTATTGTCTTACAATTATAGCATTCTCGAATATAAGAACTGCTTGTGAAAGACATGAGTTTTATTTTACTGCTTACCAAAATCCAATCATTTTTTGCTGGTTAGTAATCGCATCACTTAAGAACGGCTACACTGGTTTGGCAATTTTTTTTTTTTTTTTTTGTAAACTTCATCTTAACCCAACTTACGAAAATAAATATTGACCACGCCCATATTTACGGCCACTAGACAACTATAATAGGTAAATCTTTTATTTTGCACCAGTAACCCCCTTAATAATATCCATACAAAGTGAACAATTGTTATCGTCTACCCAGCAAAAATTACTGCTTGCCTGGAAGCAACTTTCTAAGGGAGACAATATGTTGGAAGCACTTACTGTTGCGCATTAAATATGTATGATTTTAGTTCGCGATGAGCCGCTTAGAAGCAATAGCTTTTGCTGTCACGAAATAAAAATCTTTGCTAATAAATCCTTTAACACAATTTTTTAGAATTTAAATTTAATTTAAACCACAAATTCTAAGCATTTTCTCAGTAACTCATTTCCTGTCTGTCTGTGTTCGAATCACGTAAAAACTACTCAATAGATTTTAATAAAATTTTGTGAGAAGGTACCTTACTATCCTGAATTAAATATAGGATACCTTTTTTCCGCAAAAATAATTTCTTTCCAAGAGAAAGTGGAGAAAAAGCAGTATAAGTACGCAGGTATTTTAGTAAGGATAAGACACTTTATAAAGTAAATAGATAAACCATAACTGAAGCACTATGCGATATGCTTAAACTATGCATATCAGTTAGTGCTTCAGTTATGGTTTATGTGTTTACTTATATTAGTAGGGATGAGAACCTTAGTAAAGTAAATACATAAACCATAACTGAAGCAATAAAGTAAGGGTCTTTGTTGGTGGATTGCTTTCAAAGCAAAATCGAAAAAAAATATTGCAAGGACACTGACGAAATGGCGGGCACAGCTAGTAAGTAATAAAGCAATGAATATTATTTGGCGAATAGTATTCGCATTAATGTCTGAAGCAAAAGTGAAAGCAAAAAAAAAACCTTTATCTTACGATATCTTATCAAAGCTTATTTTATCGACTGTATTGATACAAAAACAAAATTATAACAAAATTATAATTATAATTATATTATTATAACTTACGTAATATATGATTTATAAAACTTTTTGAATCATAATAATAAAATATAAAGTTGAAATAAAAAAATATCTTAACACCAAGTCAATGAACCCGTAGTAAACAAAATTTTGTCATAAATAGAAAAAAGGAACTTTTAAAAGCCTTAACCAAAAAAAGTTAAAGGGTTGGTTGCAAGCGAGGAATAATAACTGCAAAGCTGAAGAAATAAAAACAAATAAATCGAATTTGGTTTAGGACAAGTTGGCTCTTCCACACATTTAAATTTCAAACACAAATAAATACTCTAAATATAATATTGGCTGAAAAATACATTTGTGTTAAAGCCTTAAATGCGTATTTCAATCTTCCAATAAAACCATAATTTTCAAAAATTATCCATTTTTTAGCCGATTCAAATTTAGCCTCTCCACACTGACCATAAAAAATATTCCTTAAAACACTTAGACGACAAGCTACACAGCTACGTGACTTTAAACGCCGCTAAAATTGTCACGTGTGATCAGCTATTAAATTATAATGAAGACGACAACTACATTAAAACTCTCACATTGTTGTACAAATACATATGTATGTACATACAAGGTATATTAATCAGGTAGTCTGACTACGGAGGGGAAATATTAAGGCGAAAATTATAAATTTTTTTTATATGGATTTTTACAGTCAAACTTACAAATTTTTGTCTTAAATGGAAGTCGAACTATCACTCTACAAATAGTGAGGTTACCTGATGAATGTGCCTTTTATCAAAAAACAGTTATATCACGTCAAAACAAATAAATTTATTTGCTCAAAAGCTATTGATTGTAAATGAATTTATAATTTTTTAATTTTGTGACATTTCCTTCTGTTGTCGTCGCAACGGAGGTCGTGTAGCCGCCTAACATCGAAATAATCGTCTAAATATATAAGTTTGTATTTTAGTTTTGACAGGTTGTAGTCGGTAGTATGCCGTGGTCAATGTGTTTAATGCTTTTAAAAAATAAAAATAAAAGTTAAAAACTAATTGACAATTTAAGTTTTTTTCTCTTACATGGTAGTCCCTTTATATTACCCTACTGAGGTTACCTTATTTACTATGCCTTGGAAGCAGCGCTACAGAAACTTTTAAAGCTAAATTTGTATTCTGTAATGCATTCAATAGCCTTTTACTTTTTATAAAAACACCTGGATTAAGATCCTGTGATCATGCAGGCAAATCTAGAATTTGGATGTTATGATATATGCGGAACTCACGAGTTTGCCGACTTTGAGTCGTTTTCATGCTGGAATGTCATACGATGCTGGCTAATATTGTCACAGATATGATAACAAACTACAATCCATTAATGTAGCCTCCTATACCACAAATTGTAATTTCAGGACGCTTTCTGCCGCAAATGTATCCCAGTGAATAAGCCTGCCATCATCATAGCTTCGTTTAAATAATTTGTAACCTAAATTATTCTTTCTTACGGCCAATTTCACAATGTACGATTACATATTAACATGAACATTAACTGCAGGTTAACTTAAATTGTATTTCACAAACTATGTTTAACTTTTAATTGACACCATTTAACAAAAAAGTTTTAGTTAAATATAACCGAAGTTAGAGATAATAAAACGAACTTAAGTTTGACTACAAATTTCATATATATGTAATATAAACAGTTCGACAAAAAAAATTTTAATTTTCAAAATTACAAAACGGAGGGCACCGCGTAATCATGTTTACCCAACAAAGTTTGGTTTGATACTAGATTATTATTAACTAAAAAACGAATGTTGAAAGAAAAGAAATAATTCATTGCTAACCAAAGATTGGCTGAAGCAACAGCAAATATAAGGTGGTAAATCTTAAAAAAAATATTCAACAAGAGGGAAGCTTAAGGTAGTGGTAGACTTCGTTCTCACCAACTGACGATTGATAATTGAATACAAGTTTTCTCGTATTCCTTTATCTGGGTTTGGTTGGTTCAATAGATGATGCTTACAACTAAACACTACCCTAAGTAGATAGATACGAAGAGTGCTGATGACGGAGGTAGCTGTCTAGAAAATGTGCATTCCACTCCACTAATGTCTGAAAATGTGATTTTCCCAATTTTTCTTTAATACTAACAGGTAATTTGTAACTTAAATTATTCTTTTTTTTTCGTTGTTTCTTTATAAGCTAGTCCAGCCTAACCTCTTTAATGTAAATAAAACAATAGTTTAATTACATTTTTCCCGACGTTTTTTTTTAATTATTTTTTCTTAGAGAGAATAAAATGAACTTAAGCTTGACTACAAATTCCATATGTATGTAGAATTTATGGTTTCTTGCACAAATCCCACCAGTATCCATTTTAACGATCTTTGCCATGAAAATTAATTTTATCTCATCAGAAAAAAAGAACAGCAGATAAAAATCTGATTAGCAATTGAAAATTAAATTTCTGTGGATATATTTTCCCAACATGTAGTACTGTTTTTTTTTTATTAAAAAGACAACACTACCTCTGCGAAGATTTTTGCTTATCTGCAGAAAACACCCAGAGTCATTGGCGGGAATCGAACCCATAACCTCTAGACTGATAGACTAGCGCACTACCAATTGGTCTATCGAGGCACTCAAGTGCTCTGCAGGAAAATGGTGGTCAGTTACGATAATGGTGGTCCACTATTATGGTGAATAGCGGACTCATGCCGTAACTGATTTAAAAGTGTTAAAAATACACAATATACCTAGAGATAGGCCAGTATTATAGTAGGTGACACTAAACACGCCCATAAAGTTTCGTTCTAACACCAATCACAAAGTTTCGTAACAGTGCCAATTGTCACCGACCTACTCAAATGCCTTGGTAATATGCCAGTTGGCTTTAGTAGATAATATCACTTAAGTACTAGTTACGTAATGAGTCATCTGTTGGTACCTTTACCCCTAGGGTTATTTTTTCAGCTAGCTGCTGACAATATTTTGTTCGATTGTGCTTCAGATATGGTTTATATATTTACTTTATATTGAGGTACCCATTCTTAGGTAATTACACAGGAACATAGGCTTTATATAAAATTCTAAGATTTATATCAAATGCTAAAATTATTGTGGACTTCTGTAAATGATTTTCAAAATGTCGCTCTTACAAAAATAAAAAGTGCTGCCAAGTTTTCAATATCAGCAAATCGGTAAATTTGCCAATTTGCATTACTTTTTCTCTATAATCTCTTGGAAATGATATATTTTTACGGGGAAAAAAGTATGCAATATTTGAACCAAGATACTAAGGTACTATCCCCTGAAAAAATTTTATTAAATTTCATCCAGTACTTCTTACGTGATGCGAACACAGACACAAGGGCTGATAGACAAAAATTCTAAAAACTGGTATTTTGTATTTCATTTCGATTACTATTTGCACCAGCAGAAAAATTATTCGTGTACAGAAATGGCCCTGTTAGAGTTTTATTATATTTTCGATTACATGATGATCTCTTCTCGTTGACTTCTTTTGGACGACCAGTTCTATTTGTCCCATACATTTTTGGGTTTTTTTCTACAACACTGAAACTACTTTTATGCTTCCATTAACTCAATATTTTTTTTATATTTTTTATCGTCCCACGAAATATTTTATAAAATTAGTGATATGTGAAACTTTTTTGTTTATGTACTTTTAACTACTCACCATCACAGAAGCAACAAAACGAATAGAGGCAGTTATTTGAGAAATAAAACAAGTGTAATGTTTCAACAGCTTTTGTAAAAGTACTCAATAAAGAGCAAATCAAATTTACTGAATTTTGTTGTAAAACTAAAAACTGAAAATTGAAAAAATATTATTTTTAAAATATGGAAAGCAATATATGTAAAACCTTTCATGAAGTTAAAGCAAGAAATGTAAAACTAAAAAAAAAAAACACAATAAAATTATTGTTAAAAACATTTATACATTTTATTTAATCTCATTATATCACCTTCACTTAAAGCACGCCGCTTACCAATCTGTACACAATTCCCCACCAAAGGAATAATGGTATCATTACCATTTTTTGAAAACGCTTTTCGATTGAAATGCAAAATACTTTTGTAATCGTAACCCAAGCCGAAATCATTCACTATTTTCGAATCATATTTTTCAAATAATTTTCTTTTGGCTTTTTCAATATTTTCCCACATAATATGAATAAACTGATCGCGATTTGCGGCTCTATGTTGATAATAGAAGCCTAGCGCTTGCAATAATACTTGTAATATGACTCCTTTTCTAAAGCAACCCTTGTCTAAGGGATCATTTATTAAATTTACACTCTGATCTCGGCCAGTATAACCAACTTTGGCACCACAGCTTTTAGAATTTCCCCTGATTGTTATAAAACCTTTTGTCGATTTAGAAGCGGAGCGAAAACGCACACAGCTCACAGATTCAATTTTTTTCATTGCTCGCAAAATGTATATGACATGATCAACATCTGGAGTGAAGAAGTGCAGTAGACAAATATTAGAATGATTTAATAGTTTCTTAGATCTAAAAGTTCTTAAAGTATTTTTACCAAACATCGATCCAAATTTGAAGCGCACCACACCATTAGGCCATTTCTTTGGAGCAACATTGCATGTGAAATTTTTTTCAATATCATCCTCGTACAAATTATCATCGAACTCTTCAGCATCATTGTCTTTTTCTAACATTTCACTCGTTACAGAAATAAATTCTTTTTCTATTAGTAGTGCTTGACAACTGGCCATAAAAAAGGTTAGAATTATCAAAATTTTGCCGATTTTCATTTTACTACGCGCAATTATGATGGCATATAAACTATGAATGTTTCTTTTACTTGTTTTGGCGATTACTTGTATTCAAACTTAGTATCCCACCTTTCGCAAAGATAATATAATTAAAAGGCAAAGTATTTTTATCTTACGATAACATATCACATCGATTTCTTTTGGCTTATCTTACTTGTGCAGAAAGCTTTTAAGGTTATGTCAATTATGAAGCAAGCAATAATTATCAAAAATATCCAATTATACGAGTAATCAAAGCAATAGAGAAAGAAACTACTACTGCCTTATTATGATCCCAGAATACAAACTTGACATAATACAAATTTCAGGGAGCAACATTATTCCAGTGAGAAAACTTGGCGGATGATACAATTTTATTTTCTCTCTAGTTTCTTTTGCATCCATGATAGGGCTGCGAAACCCAGGCAAAAATGTGGCGCTTAACTTCTAGTATAGTTCCACATCAAAAAGTCATTTTCTAAAAAAGTGTCGCATAATACCTTCCCGTAAGGTATCGATGTTTTGTTCGATTTTGCTTTGAAAGTGATCCACACCAAATTTGAAGACTCTTACGTATTTACTTTATATAAAGGTACCCCTTCCTGGATAAATTCTATCATTTATATAAAATTCAAAAAATTATTGTAAAGCTCTGTAAAAGGCAGGGCCGCCCTGAGGTTAGTAGGCGCCCGGGGAAAGATTGTGATCTGGCCTCCTACACAATTAATTGGTCTAATTAAACTTTATATTTCCCATATAATTTTTTTTATTTTTTATTTTTGTATTTACAAAAGGGTTACATATTATATAGTAAATATAAAAAACAATCAATATTTTTTCAATTATATTTCGATTCGGGGATTCAAAGAATATAAATAAAAAAAGTTTAAATGAAATCTGGAATGGTAAACATTAACGTTTTATTTTTTCTCCCATTTTCTGCACAACGAAGCTGATGTTGATTACAAAAATGTCTGGTTTGGGCAATTTTTGAATAATTATCAGCCTTTAATGGCAAGGGCGCTTTAAAAATTAACTCATTCTTTTCGTTTATATTTTTGAATTCTGGCCAAGAGCATGAATCCGAATTTATCAAGCCAACAGTTTTAGGAGAAGAAATTAATATTGTTTTGTCAGCTTCATTCTCATTAATATCTTCGTCATTAGAATCTGAATCTTGTATTACTAGTATTTCAACTTCAATAAGTGTACTCACGTTCACTGATGACAGCCGATGACAGCTAGAAGGAGAAAAATAGGAAGTAAGCTTTGGGATCTTCTTCAGTCGTTGCCTCCTCTTCTCTTACTAATTGATTCTTTGTGCTCCAGAGAGTTTTTTAAACATGATGGTAAAAATTATTCAGTTCCTGATAATCCTACGGAATGTAATTGGTAATTTCAAATATAATATTATTGTTTTCGTATTTTACTTCTATATTATTTTTTTGTGGGCAATGAAAGAACTAATACTAACTTTTTAATAGCTAGCCGTTTTTAATTTGCATACTCGCTGGCGTCATTGTCACGGTTCATCGTACACGAGTGGAGCATACATAGATGCTCTTCCACGACTTATTGTTCTTTGTTTTAATAGTCATTGATTACATTCGAATTTTTCGTCAAATATTAAATATTAGTTCTCCTATCCATAACGCCGACGACGATATTTCTTTATTTCTTACACAAGTTTGCGCCCCCCTTCACCGTGGCGCCCGGGGCGATCGCCATGGTCGCCCTAGGGGCGGCACTGGTAAAAGGTGTTTAAAATATTTTAATAACAATGTAATTCCACAAAGTAAAAATACAAATTTAATTCAATTGGCTATTTGGCAGTGAGTAATTTATCGTTTTTCATTATTTAAAACAGCGCCATCTTTTGCGCAACCGTGTTTCAAAATATCCCGCTTTCAATTCATATTTTGTCATTATTTTAAAACAGCGCCATCTCTTACCGCGTTTAAAAAGTGCTAACTTCCTAACACAGCAACCTACAGCAACCTCAAAACACAAAAATTCACTTAAAAAATGATTACATTATTTGGGGAACAAAAAGGATTTCACTATATATGAGTTTGGTAACTACTGCTCTGTAGTTGCGAAAAATATATTTATTTAAAAAAAAATAGGAAAATTATTTTTTTCCATAAAAAGTTTGCTACATCGACAGAGCTCACAATGAAATTTTCGTTTTTGACCGATAATTTTATAGTAGACAAGTTGCGCCCGCTAATACTTGAGCGTCTTGACAATCTTTTGTTCGATTGTGTTTTGAAAGTAATCCACAGCAAATTTTAAGACTCTTATTTTTATAGTGCTTATGAATTTTCTTTATATAGAGGTATCGATAAAATTATAAAATTCATACAAAGTTCTCAAATTTTTGCAGAGTCCTGTAAGTAGTGTTTAAAATATCTCGCTAACAAAAACAAAAGGAGCTGTTAAGTTTGCAGTACTTTTTAATCGATCAAATTCCATAATTTCGCTACCTTTTTTCTAGGAAATGATATATTTTTACACGAAAAAGTATCCTATATTTGAATCGAGATACTATGGTACCTCCCCGCGAATGTTTATTAAAATTCATCCAGTAGTATTTAAGTGATGCGAACACAGACAGACAGACAGTCGGAGAGACAGAAAAAAATTCTAAATATTGCTGTTTTGTATTCCAATTCGATTACTATCTGAACTATCAATAATATATTAAAAAAATATTTCATGTACAGAAATGGTCCTGTTATAGCTTTATTATATGTATATGGTAATTCCACATCAAATCAACACGGCACTCAAAATGATTACTTCAGATTTTATTGAAACTTTTGTTATTTATATTTCTTGACTCCCTGAATCCAAATATAATTTTAAAAAAATTTTATCTCTTATAGTTTTTTAGCTATACAGTTAAAAAAGTCGGAAAATATCGCTTTTTTGCATATGCGCTCGAGGATTAAATATATTCTAATTCCAGTTCTATAAGCTCTAGGAAGTTAAGTAATGGCTCATTTTAAAGGGGATTTCATACGCTTTAATTTGATATCAATCGTGAAAAAAAATTATTTTGAACAAATTTTTTTCTTATATTTAAAAAAAAAGTTTTATAAAAATCTTTGAGATTTTACCAGAAAAAGTAGTGGACGTTGTACCCAATTTTCAAATGTTTGTGTTTAACGGTTCAAAATATAGGGCCATATAGATCAAATTACGTAATTTATTCTAAATTCTAAATTCAAATTGTATACTTGCTATGGTGGACTTTGCAATACAGGTTCCTTGTAATTTTCATCTTTCTGCCTATAACAGTTCAAAATTTTGGCCACATACATAGAATTATATTAACTATTTGGACACCCTTTTATTTCCAAAATCCAATTTTATACTTTTTGTTATAGCTGACTTAGTAATACAGGTTCTTTGTAAATTTCAGAGGTCTGTGTACAACTGTTCAAAAGTATAGCCATATACATCAAATTAAATGAACTATTGGAGCACCTTTTAATTTAAAATTTTCAATATTTATACATTTTATTATAACGGTCATAGTAATCGACATTTTGTCAAATTTTCAAGGTTTTGTCTATAACGGTTCAAAAGATAGGCCCAAATATGTGAAATTACTTCACCTATGGGCACACCCTTTAAATTTTAAATTTATTTTTTTTATTAATTTCTGCAGTTGGGAGCTAAAGCATGTACGTTGTATGTAAAAAACATGCACGTTGTATGGGGACACCCTTTAATTTTTAATATAATGAACTGGTTTTAAAACGGGACCCACCTGAAAGCATAACCTTTCAAATAAAAATTTTAAAATCGATTCAGAAATGGCTGACTTCTGCGGTTACATACATAAAAAAAGCAACATTCTTTCTTTTTTGAAGTCGGTTAAAAAGTAGTTTTCATTGCTTACCGAAGATTGGCTGGGGCAACAACAAATATAAGGTGGTAAATATTAAAGTAAGAATATTCAACAAGAGAGAAGCTTAAGGTAGTGGTAGACTTCGTTCTCACCAACTGACGATTGATAATTGAATACAAGTTTTCTCGTATTCCTTTATCTGGGTTTAGTTGGTTAAATAGATGATGCTTACAACTAAAAACTGCCCTAAATAGATAGAGGCGAAGAGTGCTGATGACGGACGTAGCTGTCTAGAAATTGCATTCCATTCTGCAGGTGTCTAAATTAAATTTTTCCAATTTTTCTTTAATACTTTCACCTAATTTGTAATTTAAATTATTCTTTCTTGGAGAGAATAAAACGAACATAAGCTTGACTATAAATTGCATATGTTAATGATAAATTATTTTACTGCACTTAAGGTTACAATGCATAAGGCGCTGTACTAACTCCATCAAAGTATTAAACTTCCATATTGCACTCTTTTCATCGTACTTAAAAATTACATAAAAATCCGCTTAAAATAATCTAATAAAAAATTTAAAGAATCCTGTTTGTTTTCATTTGGCCCCTTGCAACATTAAAGGTTTGCTGTGTCTTTTGAGTAGTTTCGCCTTTTAATGGTATTAAAAAAAGTTTATAATGAACATATAGAATCGTAAAAGTTAAATATGCAACTAATTTTTAAAGCACGGAAAATTGTTTTCTCCCATTAAACACCCTAGAAAAGAAATGAAGAATTGGTCAACACAAATACTTAAACAGCATGAAACGGATGTCACAAAAATATAACCAACATTGCAAAATAACATAAAGTTTATAATAACAAATCGGTAACTGAATAACACAAAAATAATAAAATGCAGCACGAAACATAGGAATAAAGAAAAAAAAAACGGAAGAAGCATATTTAAGTATTAGCGTCGAATAGGACAATGGGGATAAACTTCCAACTGTAAGGTCAACTTTGCTCAGCATACAACATCACCTTTAAACATTTCGTTTAAAAAAATATGCTGTGAAACAAATGAGGTACCCTAATGGTCTTTACCAGTAAAAATTTTTATTACCTAAGATGAGAATAAAAATTTTAAGTCAGCTGTATAACATTCAAAACCAACTCGCCGATAAACTATTTATTCACACAAGAAACACTAAAATGTAATTAAAGGTTAACGATCTAGAGGCTTAAAATATACGGTTTTATTATTTGGAAAAAATAAAATCAATACGTATGTTGACAAAATTCCTATTGAACACTCAAATGATCTTTTACAAGATTTACTTTGGGTAGATCTCCTTTCAGACTCCAACAGTAGACTGCTGGAGACCTGTTTATGCTCTTCCATTATAATAAGATTGTGATGAAACCTTTCACCCTGCTCCTCACTAAGTATACTTAATGCACTTAATATATGTATATACATATTTTATTTTTATTAATATCAATACATACATATAGTAAAATAGTAACTCATTTCCTTATGTCTGTCTGTCTGCTTTTCATTTGTGTTCGCATCACATATAAACTACTGCATAAATTTTAGCAAACATTTTTGAGGAGGTACCTTAGCATCCTGATTCCAATATAGGATACCTTTTTTCCGCAAAAATACCCTATTTCCAAGAGATAATAAAGAGAAAAAGCAATAAAAGTACGCCGACTTTTTTTTACCGATTTAAAGGTACTGCATACTTTAAGGCATCTTTTATTTTTGAAAGCGGAATATTTTAAACCCGGTTGCGCAACAGATGGAGCTGTTTCAAAATAATGAAAAATGAATTGAAGGCTAGATATTTTAAACACGGTTACGCAACAGATGGCACTGTTTTAAAATAATGAAAAAATTTCAAATTAAAAAGAAAAATATTAATTACTTACTGCTAAATAGCCAAATGGATAAAATTTGTATTTGATTTGTAATTTTACTTTGTGGAATTACAATGTTATTAAAATATTTTAAACACCTTTTACAGATCTTTGCAATAGTTTTTAGAATTTTAGAATTTTTATAAATTTTAGAATTTTACCCAGGGTTGGATACTTTTATATAAACCATAAATGACGCACTATAAAAGTAAGAGTTTTACAATTGGTGTAATATACTTTCAAAGTAAAATCGAATAAAATATTGTCAGGACGTGCACGACGTGGCGGGCACAGCTAGTAAAAAATAAACAAACAAAACAGTAGAAGCTACAACGCGCTACAAACCTGTAATCAAGCTACTTTGTAGCAAGAATTCCCATGGAACTTCCATCTCACTCTGACAATTTTTGGGCGAATCCATAAGAAAAACAGAAGCAGTTGAAGGGTAGTGTTATAGTTTCGCTTATAGTATACCGTATTAAGAGTTCGGTATCTGGAAAAAATATAAGTATGTAGCTCTATTGAACAAGTAAATGTTGTAAAAAAGATCATTGATTTGATCATTAACTATGGGCAAGTTATAATAATGGGCCTTATATTTTAGTATAGGAGAATTAACGAAGCATACCACTTCCTTAACGGTTCCCTTTTCGACCCCCTTCCATGCTTTATAATTATTGACAACCGAAATGTAATTATGGCAACCTTACCCTTATAGACTCACGTGCTACAACCAGCCTTTAATCTTGACAATAAGCAAAACATTTTTGTTTAATCAGTCCTATCTGCTGCCCACCTCTTGTTAATTTTGTAATTCAAGGGCATTTTTAGTTCTACATTATCGAACAAAGAATTCCCATCCCATCTTGTCTTTTTGTTAAAAAAAAGAATTAAAAACTAAACTGCGATAAAAAAAATAGGAAAACGCCACGGAAGACAAAAACAAATGTCTTTTTAGTTTCTAACCAAACTTTTAAATCCTGTACCACACTGTTTTCATCCTCTCTGGTGAGTTTAGGCCATTAAAACTCTGTTCTACTATATATTCCATGCTTACTACGATAAACACAACATAAGTATTTGTAAAAAAAATTTTTTTGCACCAAAGCAATGGTTTGATGGTTGATGGCTTGACTAACATTTTACTGGGTTTGACTTTGCGATAGTTGTGGTTTTGAAAAACGAAAAGAACAATAAAAACCAACAAAACAACTACTAAAACTTTATTTGTAACAAATAATATCACTTTAGTACTTTTTTAGTTTTTTTTTTTTGCTTTTTAACAATTTACATTTTATATGCATATTTTATGTGTTGTTGTTGTATTTTGCTGCACATTATTATTATATTTTATTTTTTTTCGGGGTAACAAAAGATTATGCAAAAAGTTTTTCATTAATTTTTGGATTTTTTCGCGTGTAAAGCAGAAGTTGCAGTAAAACTAAACTTTATCATTTTTGTTTTATCTGAAAGTTTTTAAATTTGGAATGTTTTCAGAAAAAGTACCCTACGCAATGCAAGAAAAGGAAAAGAGAATGTAGATGTAGACAACGGATAGAGAAGTCGTCTTGATTTGAGAAATAATTTTTTATTTTATATTTTTATTTATTATATCTTCAATGCAATAATTACTCATATCCGAAGTTAAATATAAACATAAATATACTGATTAAGTCGAGCCAGATCTAGACAAAAAAATTTTATGTTTCATAGTTGCTGCTATCATTTGCGGGTCAGCACTCTGATGTTCGGACGAGAAAAGCAATATCCCCCCTTCTTAGCGAAATGTTACCACATTCAATGAGTATGTTGCGGGTTAGCGGATTTGGAAGAGTGTCAAGCATCTATAAATACGATAATGCATGTTTCGCTATTTGTGATTTAACCGATGACACGTTTAGTTATATGTGGATGTTCGAGGTTTTTATATACCAGGAAGCAACTATGATCATTCCTAGGATTTTATTTTGGATTCTTTGAATTTTTTCTACATTGCTAGTTGCTGCAGTGCCCTGAATTCCATAACACCATGTTGACTTAATGATCGACTTGTAAACTAAAAGTTTGCAATCTACACAGAAAAAAAACTATTTTACCAATTAAATGTTTTAATTGCTTCCAGATTTAAATTTAATTAAATAATTAATTGATTCAATTGTTTGTTTAATTAGGAACTTTTTTTGTTCTCTTTTAAATAAATATATATTTTAATCAACTACAAATTAACTGAACTTTAAGACTAATTAAAACTAAAGTGCAAAAAAATATTTCTGTATAAGTTGAGGGTAGAATTTCTGGCAATAAGTCAGTTTAATTAGACTGCCCTTAACTTCATTGTGGCCTTTCCAGGTAAGGTGCCGATCCAGATAGCGTAAACCCCCAACATACATAACCAAGCAACTGTGCAACTGTGAGTTAAACCAAAATATCACCACGGAATATCCTTCTATTCCCGAAATATGGGAAGCTATAAAAGCATTGAAAAACAAAAAATCTTCAGGCCTGGATAATATCCCTCCTGAATTGCTGTTGGTCGATCCAATGATAAGTTCAACACTACTGCTACCGCTCATGGAGGGATTTTGAAATCAATTATTTACCAGACTCATTCTTGCAAGGTGTAATAGTAAAAATACCGAAAAAGGGAGACTAATCTGAACGGAGTAACTGGAGGGGTATCACTCTTTCGAATATGCTGCTATAAGTTATTGTCTACATCATCAAGAAAATGCTTTGCCTGTAAGGGAGTTCTACAACAGCTGATCTCTCTCATAAAATCTATGTATGCTAATGCAACATGCATGAAAATAAAGTATCTGAAAGGATAAACATCAGTAAAGGAGTCCGCCAGGGATGTGTGCTCTCGCCACTTCTCTTTAATATTATGCTAGAGTCATTATGCAACAAGCTACCACTTCAAGAAATGGAATTGTGTGGGGCCTTCAAGATAGATTGGAAGACCTTGACTATGCTGACCATAATTGTTTCCTCACACACTCACATACTGGTAAAGAACAGAAATTGCGCAGCATTGTCGATCATGCCGTCACTGCCGGTCTAAAAATAGACATTGGTAAAACGAAAATAATGCGCATTTTTACCGGAAATAATACCCCTTTTCATCACATTCCTGGCCTACAAATGGAGGAGGTAGAATCTTTTTGTTAACTTGGAATTGACAGGCAGGCCGGCTCCAGCGCAGCACGTGTAAGGAAAGCAAGTCAAGTATTTGAAATTTCGACATAAGCGTGGAAAACGTCCTACATTTCGCAAAGAACGAAGATAAAAATGTTTAACTCACACGTAAAGTCCGTCCTACTATATATGGGTGTGAAAAATGGAATTTCACCAGCTGTGATGTTCAATCTATGCAAGTTTTTATCAACAACTGTCTTCGCAGACTTCTTCAAATATATTGGTCAGATTATATTTGGGAAACAACTTAACAAATTCCAATACAAGGAAAAATATGCAAACGCAAATGGAAGTTGGGAGTTGGGACACTGATAATGACATTACCTCTAACATCATCTTTATTCTTCATTTCTTTACCCAATTTTCTAAATTGAATACGTCGTCTTGCAAATATCGTGATGCCATTTGGCGAATTTGGTGACTGCTGTCGATGTGTGCACTCGGTTATTAGTTGGCATCTCGGAAGCATACAGTAAGTATAGAATGGGTCCCAACATACTACCGTGTAGAAATTCGGAGTCAATTAGCTGAGGTGAATTAGGTCGATTAGTTAAATAACTCTCTAACTAGTTATAGAAGTTTTTAGGCAAATTTAGCTTTAAATTATACATATATGAAAAGGGCTGTAAACTGACCTATGTGCTTATTCAATGGTACTGTGTTATCTCTGAATCCGAATTGATGGTTCGAATAACATCCTATCTCATCCTATCTTAGAATTGGGTACAACTTAGAAATTAAAAATGTAATTCATGATTTTGTCACAGAGGAAGAAATTTGCTCCTTATGTCATGCGATTCATTTCGGTTACATTTTGACTAAGGGGCTAGTCAAAGATTTATTACAACGAACGCACAACCTCAGGTGCAATGAAGACAGAAATTTAATGCTGAGTCAACGGAAATTAGCCACAATGATGGTCATAGCAAAATTGGAAAAAAAAGTCTATTAAATCGTTGAGACTAGACATCAACCTAATCTGTATAATTTTTAATTTAATATAACAAAAAACAATTCAATTCTTATGTACATTTAGGAGAACATTAACTTATGTTTTGTTGGTAGCTCTCGAAATTCGGTTACTCCAACTCGTTCTTGTCTGTTTCTCAAGTTTAACTTAGAATTTTTTTGTTTTCGAAATTTTGCTGCAATCAAAAAACTTTTTTCTGTTTTTTGTTTTTTCTGGGTGTCACCATTTTTATTTTATTGCATTTTATTTTTTCAGCAATATTATTATCCTCTTTTCGAATGTGTGAAATCTTTATATTACTTTTTTGCACAATACGAAACTTTGATAGTTTTTGAGAACTTCTTTGTTCGGTTTTAATGTTCGCTGTGAGAAAAGTTTCCATTTTTTTTCTGTTTAAAAATAATTTAAAAAAAATAACAAAAAAAAATTGTGTTCCAATAATATTATTCTAAGAATATATGTATGTAGTTACTAGTTGCTTAAAAAAGTTTTTGTTATTTAAATAAGCAAGTAATATTTTAAATTTGGTAAAACCATGCTTAACTCTTTCAGGTTAGGTGGTTAGTTATCTAACCACTAATTGTTGCTTGTTTAAAACATGCTTTCGCGTCATCTATTGACAAATTATTAAAGAATTACATTTTTAAATACATCGCTGATCATTTGTTGCGAGACTTTGTCGCTAGGGTTCATTGGTTGTATTTATATCTCTATTTAAATTCGGGGCATCCCCTTGCTTTTTTAACAGGTCCGTTGTCATTGAAATAAAGAAGCATAGAGTATTTATTATTAAACGAAATCAGTGTTAATTTGTTATTTATTACTTGTTTTTTTGTTTTGTGATAACATATATATGTAACCAGAGCATAATATACAAAAACAAACGTAAGTAATATGGTGGTTAGATTATTAACCACTGTGACTATAGTACATTCTATAGTAAATAATTGTTTTCCCACATAATTTTGTGTTATATACATATAAGTAATTAGAATGCCGCTCATACTCAATGAACAAGATATCGTAGATATTTTGTTTGAAGATATACCTTCTGATGGCGAAAGTGTGTGTAGTTTCGAATCAGACGAAGAAAGAGATGATGACCAAAAAGCCAATCTGATGGTACTTGGTGATATACCGTCAGGACTGCAGCCAGAATTTGATGATTATTTTGAGTCAGTTGATGTAATACCTTTATCAAATTTGTGTACTACTAGTCAGTTACCTACTACGAGCTCCGCAGTTGTGCAACCAAAGTGGAAAAAAATTTCAAAATGAAAGAGCCGTGTGAATTTACAGGAGGCGCAGGTGTTGCAGATGATATAGTAGAGGTAGAGAATATAACACCAACAAAATTATTCGGTTTATTTTGGACAGCAAACTTAGTTGAAACAATCTGCTTTCAAACAAATCTATATGCCACGCAGAAAGGAGCACCTTTTACACCCACTACACCTGAAGAAATTGAAGTATTTCTTGCTTTAAATTTAGAGATGGGTATAAAAAAATCGCCCAGTTATAAAGATTACTGGTCTTCTGCCCCTGATATGAAGAAGGTATACATATCTTCTTTTAAGCCACTCAACCGTTGTTGATAAATTTGATCAGCTGAAAAGCACTTATGTCATTGATCGAAAATCCCGCAAATAATGGCATCGAATTTTTTTTCATTTTCTGGACTGCGCCGTTATAAACTCTTGTATTACATATAAAGAGCTCCAGAAAACATACCACCAAGAACTTGATCAGCTTAATGCCAAAGAGTTTCGAAGAAGTGTTTAACATGGCATCCTAGCACCAGTTCAGGCGAAAAAACCTAAATCAGGCACTAAGCGCTCAATTTCGGAACCCTCTTCCCCACTACCAGTACAAATAAAGAAACACAAACCTTCAGTACCAAGAGAATTGCGTCTGGAAAGCAGTATGCATCAGCCAGAGCGATCTACATCACGAAGATGTGCAAAATGCAGCACCAAAAAGAATCCGGTGCGTACTATATGGCAATGCAGAACCTGCAAAGTTCCTCTTTGCATACGCACAAACAAGACATGTTTCTCCGATTTCCATCAGAATTAATTTTTTGTTATCAAATGTGGCTGCGTATACTAAACTTTACTTGAATTTTTTTTTTCCAACCGTCACAGTGGTTACTAAACTAACCACCCTATTCCACAAAAGCCTAAAGGTCAAATTTATTTTTTTCTTTTTTTTATAATAAATAAACCTTAATCAAACCAAAAATGCAGTAGTTTTGTTAATAAAATAATATATGTAAGACTGTGGCTGAAAGAGTTAAACTAAAAATCGCATTGTAAATAAATTAATTGTTAAAATTTGATAAAAATATTATTGCAAAAAAAGTGCATGATAAGAGTATAAATTATTTCAGTGTCTTTATGTCTTAGAAATTTATACGAGAGCTTTTAGTCAATTACAATCTGATCTTATAAATATTTAAAGCATTTCGATAGTACTAATTATTATTATATTTATAAGAATAATGATGCTGATATCCAGGGCTGTTAAGTAAAATCTGTATGGCTCGTCAAGAACCATAACTGCAACCAGAGTCTGTGCACAAGATGACGAGTTTTTCCCTCTTCTGTAATTCTCGGTTATCGATGCTCTACTGGTACAACTCGGGTTTCCGCACAGGAAAAGATATTGGCACCATTGGAATGTTTAAATTAGTTTTAGATTAAAATTTATTTAAATAACTTTTTTATTCAATTATTTTTTTAATTAGAAAATATTTTTATTCCATTTTAAACAAACATATAATTAAATGAATTAAACATTTTATTGAACTTCAATTTTAAAGTAATTAAAATCTCTAATTGAAGTAAATATGTTGTTCAGTGCAAATACTCGATTTCCAGATGGTGATGCTAACGATCTCATCAAATCTGCAGCCTCATCATAGATGGAGCAAGATCGCGATCGAATTGTCAGGTGGTGTTGGTTAGGTGGTTTTGCATCAACAACACAAAAGCTTTTCTCAAACGATTTATAAATTTTAAACATTATACGGCTTGAACGTTGATGAGACAACTTAAATAACTTAAAATCATTAATAACTTAAAATCATTATTGCCATTTTTCTATACAATCAATAAGGTTATAAAGACAATTCTTGCCCGCCAAAGTGTCTTTGATAGAAAGACAGATGTGATTGGTTTAACACCAAGAGTTATTTTCTGGCCTTAAGACACTATTATAAGGCAAATATTAGTTTACTCTTCCCTGGTGTGTTGGCCGAAGAATGAACAAGTGACGACTTGAGCTCTATTTTTCAAAGTCTATCGCCTTTTTATGGTTTCTATTGGCACTTGGAAACTACTGTGTTAATAGCCCTAAACTCGTGAATTATTCCAGCATACTTAAGAACGCTTCTTGCTTTAGCGTTCATAATTAGGTTTAAACGACCCATGGGTTGATATCCGAAGCCAAAAATTAATAGGTGACGACTTAAGCCCTCTTTTTTGTCTCTACTACTAGAGCCATTGAGTACTATCCCTCCTTTAACGGAACGATGTGATAACCAGACTTTGTGGCACGAAGCGGCCAAGTTAAGACGGTAACTAGCACATTTTTCACAAACTTTGAAGGTTGGTATTGATTGGAATTGGTAAATATCTAACGATGAATTAAAGGGCTATTCCCATTGATATATACCCAGAGATATCTCAAACAGAAGTACATGACAGCCTCTCTCTCTGTTAGGGAATCATGAGGAGTAAAATAATAGCATAAAGGATTATCTGATGTCGTATTGTCGGCCAGCTGAACTAAAAGATTTATCTCATTTCAGCTAAGATCTCAAATAATCACTGACTGTGTGACTGTGTCTTCAAATGCAATTGGAACTTACGAAAAGTTAAAACCGCACAGTGCGGCAGAATGAAAATATTTTGGAAATAACTCAGCCGTTTGTAGGCCGATTGCTCTAAATGATTTGGCATGAACATAGCACAGGAGAGGAGGATCGCACTTCATTTTAAACGTTGGGTTCCATCCACTTGCCAGGGGTGGCGCTATGTGATCTCAAAGTTGGGTACTTCACCCCTGCAAATTCTTTTAGAGCTTGCCATTTCTTCAATTTTTGTTTGTTTTTTAAATATTATACATGGTTTTAAAGGTCTAGTTTATACCTGTAAATTATGTTTTAAAACGAGCGAGTTATAAAAAATATAAAATTAAACTCTTGATTTTTCGATACCCTGGTCAAATATTTTTTTCAAAATATTTTTTTAAAAATTTTCAGAAATTTTTTAAATCTTTTCCCATAGTGAGCGAAATTGAAAACATTGTGAAAAATTTTAAGATTATATATTTTCTGAGATACAAAATAGACGATTTTCAATTAAAAAAATTCCAAAATAATTGTATTTTTAAGTATTTTAGCTTAAAAAGAGCCATCAATCTTTATTTAAATACAAAAAAATGTTCCGATGCGTCATATCATATCGAGTATGATGCACCGGTTCCAGGGCTCAGGCAGGAAAAACGTTTTCGTTATCTGGGGTTACATTCCAAAGGTTACTAACACTTAAAAAATGTGACTTTAAGTTAAATACAGGATGATTTACCACGCATTGTGATCTAAATACGACAAATGAATATTAGGTGTGGCTTAGATCAGGTTTAGCCAACTGATTAATGGGATTTCAGAGCAGTCTACTGTGTGAATGTATGGACTCAGATTGTAATACAATACAATTTTACAGAAATTCTTTGTTTACTCCGTGGGATAGAATTCAAACATAGTTTAGACCTTTTACACTGAACATGAAAATTACAACAAAGATCTGTTAGTTGGTTGCGAGACTTATGCTTTGTGGTACTAAAAAAAATTCTTAATGAATCCCTTTTTTTGCAATTTATCTTTAACAAATCAAATTGCGTTACACACAAAAATCTTAAGTAAATTCTTCTGTCTATACAAATGACAATTACAATTAATCAACTTTCAACAACTAAAATGTTAGAAAATCCAAAAAGTAGAAATCTGTGTCTATTTCTCTGCCGTTATATCGCTTGTTTTGTAATCTTCATTTCTTTCAAATGATGCAACAGGATTAAGTCTATAAATTCTCTTGGTTTAAAAATATTGCTATTGCCATTCTTTTAGCTGGTTTTTTTCCTGCAATTTTATTTTTTTATTCCTTTTGCTTTAGCAATATTGGTTCGTTATTGTCCTTTCATTTGCTGCACTCGTTGTTGTTGTCGTTTTATATCCTGTTTTTTTTTTGTCTCAGAACTTTTACAATATCCTGTTATTCAATTTTTAATTTTTTCTTTACGCTTTTCTCTAGTTTTTGTTTCCATTTTATACATTTTAATTGCATTTGTAATTCATTTCAATGCAATTATGAAAATTTTCCATGTAAAAGATGATGGAACAGGAAACAAAAGAGGAAATTAGAATAAAAAGCTGTTTAAAAGCAAACTGAAATCCGTATATCGTTAGTCATCTGGAGACTTTGTGCAACAATATGCTTGAATATGTGTGTTAAGTTTTGTAGGAGAGTAATTTTTAACTTTAAAATTATTTTTTTTAAATAGCTTATCTTTAAACTTTACATATGGAGTCAAACGCATGTTTTGGAAAAACATCTTATAAGTTGGCATTGCACTTAATAAGTTGTCAAAGAAGTTTTTATGATTTGAAAATAACTTGAAGTTTCTCAAGCTTTTTTCCAAATGCGATTAGACATTGAAAAAGATAAGCAGGAAGTCATTTCGCAATAACTTCTTGAAATTGGTACTTTGGAGTACGGAGATCACTTAAATTTTGCTTAAAAGGGAAAAATCTGTGATCACTTATAAAAATTCTAAATCTAAAAACTCATTTTCTAGCTAAACTAAGCGTCCTAGAGCTAAAAGGATAAAAATCTGTAAAATTATAAAATTCATAAAAAAGGATTTTTATTAAAAAAAATCTATTTTTTATATGACTAAACTAAAATCTAATCTAAAATCTAATAAAACTAAAATCTAATTTTCTAGCTAAACTAAGTGTCCTAGAGGCAAAAGGACAAAAATGTGTGATCACTTATAAAATTTAATAAAAAGGGAGTATTTTACTAAAAAATTCCATTTTTTATAAGAAAAACTAAAAACCCATTTTTTGGCTAAACAAAGCGTCCTAGAGGCAAAAGGACAAAAATGTGTGATCACTTATAAAATTTCATAAAAAGGGTGTTTTTAATTAAAATTTTTTTTACTTAAAAATTCGATTTTTTTATATGAAAAACTAAAAACCCATTTTTTGGCTAAACAAAGCGTCCTAGAGGCAAAAGGACAAAAATGTGTGATCACTTATAAAATTTCATAAAAAGGGTGTTTTTAATTAAAATTTTTTTTACTTAAAAATTCGATTTTTTTATATGAAAAACTAAAAACCCATTTTTTAGCTAAATTAAGCGTCCTAGAGGCAAAAGGACAAAAATGTGTGATCAGTTATAAAATTTAATAAAAAGGAAGTTTTTTACTAGAAAGGGAGTTTTTTTCTAAAAAAAATTCCATTTTTTATATGAAAAATTAAAAACCCATTTTTTAGCTAAACTAAGCGTTCCAGAGGCAAAAGGACATAAACCTGTGATCACTTATAAAATTTTATAAAAAAGGGTTTTTTACTGTAAAATTCGATTTTTTATATGAAAAACTAAAAACTCATTTTCCAGCTAAACTAAGCGTCATGTGATCAGTTATAAAATTTCATAAAAATGGATTTTCTACTAAAAAATTCGATTTTTTATATGGAAAACTAAAAATCCATTTTTTATGGATTTTTTAGGACGCTAAACTAAGCGTCCTAGAGGCAAAAGGACAAAAATCTGTGATCACTTATAAAATTCTTAAAAAGGGAGTTTTTTCTGAAAAAATCGATTTTTTTATATGTATAAAATTTCCTATATAAAATTTCATAAAAAGGTGGTTTTTACTGTGAAATTCGATTTTTTTATCTAAAAAATAAAAACCCATTTTTTAGCTAAACAAGCGTCCTAAAGAAAAAAAATCTGTGATCACTTAAAAAATTTTTATAGAAAGGGGGTTTTTACTGTAAAATTCGATTTTTTTATATGAAAAACTAAAAACCCATTTTTTAGCTAAACTAAGCGTTCTAGCGGCAAAAGGACAAAAATCTGTGATCAGTTATAAAATTTCATAAAAAGGGGTTTTTTACTGTAAAATTCGATTTTTTTATATGAAAAACTAAAAACCCATTTTTTAGCTAAACTAAGCGTCCTAGAGGCAAAAGGACAAAAATCTGTGATCAGTTATAAAATTTCATAAAAAGGGGTTTTTTACTGTAAAATTCGATTTTTTTTATATGAAAAACTAAAAACCCATTTTTTAGCTAAACTAAGCGTTCTAGCGGCAAAAGGACAAAAATCTGTGATCAGTTATAAAATTTCATAAAAAGGGGTTTTTTACTGTAAAATTCGATTTTTTTATATGAAAAACTAAAAACCCATTTTTTAGCTAAACTAAGCGTTCTAGCGGCAAAAGGACAAAAATCTGTGATCAGTTATAAAATTTCATAAAAAGGGGTTTTTTACTGTAAAATTCGATTTTTTTATATGAAAAACTAAAAACCCATTTTTTAGCTAAACTAAGCGTCCTAGAGGCAAAAGGACAAAAATCTGTGATCAGTTATAAAATTTCATAAAAAGGGGTTTTTTACTGTAAAATTCGATTTTTTTTATATGAAAAACTAAAAACCCATTTTTTAGCTAAACTAAGCGTCTTAGAGGCAAAAGGACAAAAATCTGGGATCAGTTATAAAATTTCATAAAAATGGATTTTCTACTAAAAAATTCGATTTTTTATATGAAAAACTAAAAATCCATTTTTTAGCTAAACTAAGCGTCCTAGAGGCAAAGGAACAAAAATCTGTAATCAGTTATAAAATTCTTAAAAAGGGAGTTTTTTCTGAAAAAATCGATTTTTTTATATGTATAGGTAAACTAGCGTCCTATATAAAATTTCATAAAAAGGTGGTTTTTACTGTGAAATTCGATTTTTTTATCTAAAAAATAAAAACCCATTTTTTAGCTAAACAAGCGTCCTAAAGAACAAAAATCTGTGATCACTTAAAAAATTTTATAGAAAGGGGGTTTTTACTGTAAAGTTCGATTTTTTTATATGAAAAACTAAAAACCCATTTTTTAGCTAAACTAAGCGTTCTAGCGGCAAAAGGACAAAAATCTGTGTTTTTTACTAAAAAATTCGATTTTTTTATATGAAAAACTAAAAAACCCTTTTTTAGCTAAACTAAGCGTTCTAGAGGCAAAGGAACAAAAATCTGTAATCAGTTATAAAATTTCATAAAAAGGGGTTTTTTACTGAAAAATTCGATTTTTTTATATGAAAAACTAAAAACCCCTTTTCTAACTAAACTAAGCGTCCTAGAGGCAAAAGGACAAAAATCTGTGATTATTTATAAAATTCATAAAAAGGGAGTTGTTAACTAAAAAATTCGATTTTTTTATATGAAAAACTAAAAACCCATTTTTTAGCTAAACTAAGCGTCCTAGAGGCAAAAGGACAAAAATCTGTGATCAGTTATAAAATTTCATAAAAAGGGGTTTTTTACTGAAAAATTCGATTTTTTTATATGAAAAACTAAAAACCCATTTTTTAGCTAAACTAAGCGTTCTAGAGGCAAAAGGACAAAAATCTGTAATCAGTTATAAAATTTCATAAAAAGGGGTTTTTTACTGAAAAATTCGATTTTTTTATATGAAAAACTAAAAACACATTTTCTAGCTAAACTAAGCGTCCTAGAGGCAAAAGGACAAAAATCTGTGATCAGTTATAAAATTTCATAAAAAGGGGTTTTTTACTGAAAAATTCGATTTTTTTATATGAAAAACTAAAAACCCCTTTTTAGCTAAACTAAGCGTCCTAGAGGCAAAAGGACAAAAATCTGTGATCAGTTATAAAATTTCATAAAAAGAGGTTTTTTACTAAAAAATTCGATTTTTTTATATGAAAAACTAAAAACACATTTTCTAGCTAAACTAAGCGTCCTAGAGGCAAAAGGACAAAAATCTGTGATCATTTATAAAATTCATAAAAAGGGAGTTGTTAACTAAAAAATTCGATTTTTTTATATGAAAAACTAAAAACCCATTTTTTAGCTAAACTAAGCGTCCTAGAGGCAAAAGGACAAAAATCTGTGATCAGTTATAAAATTTCATAAAAAGGGGTTTTTTACTGAAAAATTCGATTTTTTATATGAAAAACTAAAAACCCCTTTTTTAGCTAAACTAAGCGTCCTAGAGGCAAAAGGACAAAAACCTGTGATCAGTTATAAAATTTCATAGAAAGGGGTTTTTTACTGAAAAATTCGATTTTTTTATATGAAAAACTAAAAACCCATTTTTTAGCTAAACTAAGCGTCCTAGAGGCAAAAGGATAAAAATCTGTGATCACTTATAGAATTTCATAAAAAGGGGTTTTTTACTAAAAAATTCTATTTTTTATATGAAAAACTAAAAACTCATTTTCTAGCTAAACTAAGCGTCCTAGAGGCAAAAGGACAAAAATCTGTGATCACTTATAAAATTTCATAAAAAGGGGTTTTTTACTGAAAAATTCGATTTTTTTATATGAAAAACTAAAAACTCATTTTCCAGCTAAACTAAGCGTCATGTGATCAGTTATAAAATTTCATAAAAATGGATTTTCTACTAAAAAATTCTATTTTTTATATGAAAAACTAAAAACTCATTTTCTAGCTAAACTAAGCGTCCTAGAGGCAAAAGGACAAAAATCTGTGATCACTTATAAAATTTCATAAAAAGGGGTTTTTTACTGAAAAATTCGATTTTTTTATATGAAAAACTAAAAACTCATTTTCCAGCTAAACTAAGCGTCATGTGATCAGTTATAAAATTTCATAAAAATGGATTTTCTACTAAAAAATTCTATTTTTTATATGAAAAACTAAAAACCCCTTTTTTAGCTAAACTAAGCGTCCTAGAGGCAAAAGGACAAAATTCTGTGATCAGTTATAAAATTTCATAAAAAGGGGTTTTTAACTGAAAAATTCGATTTTTTTATATGAAAAACTAAAAACCCATTTTTTAGCTAAATTAAGCGTCCTAGAGGCAAAAGGACAAAAATCTGTGATCAAAAACTCATTTTCTAGCTAAACTAAGTCAAGAGGCAAAAGGACAAAAATCTGTGATCACTTATAAAATTCTTAAAAAGGGATTTTTTTTCTGAAAAAATCGATTTTTTTATATGTATAGGTAAACTAAGCGTCCTCTATAAAATTTCATAAAAAGGTGGTTTTTACTGTGAAATTCGATTTTTTTATCTAAAAAATAAAAACCCATTTTTTAGCTAAACAAGCGTCCTAAAGTACAAAAATCTGTGATCACTTAAAAAATTTTATAGAAAGGGGGTTTTTACTGTAAAATTCGATTTTTTTATATGAAAAACTAAAAACTCATTTTCTAGCTAAACTAAGCGTCCTAGAGGCAAAAGGACAAAAATCTGTGATCAGTTATAAAATTTCATAAAATGGGGTTTTTTACTAAAAAATTCGATTTTTTATATGAAAAACTAAAAACTCATTTTCTAGCTAAACTACGCGTCCTAGAGGCAAAAGGACAAAAATCTGTGATCAATTATAAAATTTCATAAAAAGGGTTTTTTTTACTGAAAAATTCGATTTTTTTATATGAAAAACTAAAAACCCATTTTTTAGCTAAACTAAGCGTCCTAGAGGCAAAGGACAAAAATCTGTGATCAATTATAAAATTTCATAAAAAGGGGTTTTTTACTGAAAAATTCGATTTTTTTATATGAAAAACTAAAAACCCATTTTTTAGCTAAACTAAACGTCCTAGAGGCAAACGGACAAAAATCTGTGATCAGTTATAAAATTTCATAAAAAGGGGTTTTTTACTGAAAAATTCGATTTTTTTATATGAAAAACTTAAAACCCATTTTTTAGCTAAACTAAGCGTCCTAGAGGCAAAAGGACAAAAATCTGTGATCAGTTACAAAATTTCATAAAAAGGGGTTTTTTACTGTAAAATTCGATTTTTTTATATGAAAAACTAAAAACCCATTTTTTAGCTAACCTAAGCGTCCTAGAGGCAAACGGACAAAAATCTGTGATCAATTATAAAATATCATAAAAAGGGGTTTTTTTTACTGTAAAATTCGATTTTTTATATAAAAACTAAAAACCCATTTTTTAGCTAAACTAAGCGTCCTAGAGGCAAAAGGACAAAAATCTGTGATCAGTTATAAAATTTCATAAAAAGGGGTTTTTTACTAAAAAATTCGATTTTTTTATATGAAAAACTAAAAACTCATTTTCTAGCTAAACCAAGCGTCCTAGAGGCAAAAGGACAAAAATCTGTGATCAATTATAAAATTTCATAAAAAGGGGTTTTTTACTGAAAAATTCGATTTTTTTTATATGAAAAACTAAAAACCCATTTTTTAGCTAAACTAAGCGTCCTAGAGGCAAAAGGACAAAAATCTGTGATCAGTTATAAAATTTCTTAAAAAGGGGTTTTTTACTAAAAAATTCGATTTTTTTATATGAAAAACTAAAAACTCATTTTCTAGCTAAACTAAGCGTCCTAGAGGCAAAAGGACAAAAATCTGTGATCACTTATAAAATTTCATAAAAAGGGGTTTTTTACTAAAAAATTCGATTTTTTTATATGAAAAACTAAAAACTCATTTTCTAGCTAAACTAAGCGTCCTAGAGGCAAAAGGACAAAAATCTGTGATCAGTTATAAAATTTCATAAAAAGGGGTTTTTTACTGAAAAATTCGATTTTTTTTATATGAAAAACTAAAAACCCATTTTTTAGCTAAACTAAGCGTCCTAGAGGCAAAAGGACAAAAATCTGTGATCAGTTATAAAATTTCATAAAAAGGGGTTTTTTACTAAAAAATTAGATTTTTTTATATGAAAAACTAAAAACTCATTTTCTAGCTAAACTAAGCGTCCTAGAGGCAAAAGGACAAAAATCTGTGATCAGTTATAAAATTTCATTAAAGGGGTTTTTTACTGAAAAATTCGAAAAACCCATTTTTTAGCTAAACTAAGCGTCCTAGAGGCAAAAGGACAAAAATCTGTGATCAGTTATAAAATTTCATAAAAAGGGGTTTTTTACTAAAAAATTCGATTGTTTTATATGAAAAACTAAAAACTCATTTTTTAGCTAAACTAAGCGTCCTAGAGGCAAAAGGACAAAAATCTGTGATTATATGTATAGGTAAACTAAGCGTCCTCTATAAAATTTCATAAAAAGGTGGTTTTTACTGTGAAATTCGATTTTTTTTATCTAAAAAATAAAAACCCATTTTTTAGCTAAACAAGCGTCCTAAAGTACAAAAATCTGTGATCACTTAAAAAATTTTATAGAAAGGGGGTTTTTACTGTAAAATTCGATTTTTTTATATGAAAAAGTAAAAACTCATTTTCTAGCTAAACTAAGCGTCCTAGAGGCAAAAGGACAAAAATCTGTGATCAGTTATAAAATTTCATAAAATGGGGTTTTTTACTAAAAAATTCGATTTTTTATATGAAAAACTAAAAACTCATTTTCTAGCTAAACTAAGCGTCCTAGAGGCAAAAGGACAAAAATCTGTGATCAATTATAAAATTTCATAAAAAGGGGTTTTTTACTGAAAAATTCGATTTTTTTATATGAAAAACTAAAAACCCATTTTTTAGCTAAACTAAGCGTCCTAGAGGCAAAAGTACAAAAATCTGTGATCAGTTATAAAATTTCATAAAAAGGGGTTTTTTACTGAAAAATTCGATTTTTTTTATATGAAAAACTAAAAACCCCTTTTTTAGCTAAACTAAGCGTCCTAGAGGCAAAAGGACAAAAATCTGTAATCAGTTATTAAATTTCATAAAAAGGGGTTTTTTTTACTGAAAAATTCGATTTTTTTATATGAAAAACTAAAAACCCCTTTTTTAGCTAAACTAAGCGTCCTAGAGGCAAAAGGACAAAAATCTGTGATCAGTTATAAAATTTCATAAAAGGGGGTTTTTTACTGAAAAATTCGATTTTTTTATACGAAAAACTAAAAACATTTTTTAGCTAAACTAAGCGTCCTAGAGGCAAAAGGACAAAAATCTGTGATCAGTTATAAAATTTCATAAAAAGGGGTTTTTTACTGAAAAATTCGATTTTTTTATATGAAAAACTAAAAACCCATTTTTTAGCTAAACTAATAAGCGTCCTAGAGGCAAAAGGACAAAAATCTGTGATCAGTTATAAAATTTCATAAAAAGGGGTTTTTTTTACTGAAAAATTCGATTTTTTTATATGAAAAACTAAAAACCCATTTTTTAGCTAAACTAAGCGTCCTAGAGGCAAAAGGACAAAAATCTGTGATTAGTTATAAAATATCATAAAAAGGGGTTTTTTACTGAAAAATTCGATTTTTTTATATGAAAAACTAAAAACCCATTTTTTAGCTAAACTAAGCGTCCTAGAGGCAAAAGGACAAAAATCTGTGATCACTTATAAAATTTCATAAAAAGGGGTTTTTTACTAAAAAATTCGATTTTTTTATATGAAAAACTAAAAACTCATTTTCTAGCTAAACTAAGCGTCCTAGAGGCAAAAGGACAAAAATCTGTGATTAGTTATAAAATTTCATAAAAAGGGGTTTTCTACTGAAAAATTCGATTTTTTTATATAAAAAACTAAAAACCCATTTTTTAGCTAAACTAAGCGTCCTAGAGGCAAAAGGACAAAAATCTGTGATTAATTATAAAATTTCATAAAAAGGGATTTTTTACTGAAAAATTCGATTTTTTTATATGAAAAACTAAAAACCCATTTTTTAGCTAAACTAAGCGTCCTAGAGGCAAAAGGACAAAAATCTGTGATCACTTATAAAATTTCATAAAAAGGGGTTTTTTACTAAAAAATTCGATTTTTTATATGAAAAACTAAAAACCCATTTTTTAGCTAAACTAAGCGACCTAGAGGCAAAAGGACAAAAATCTGTGATCAGTTATAAAATTTCATAAAAAGGGGTTTTTTACTAAAAAATTCGATTTTTTTATATGAAAAACTAAAAACTCATTTTGTAGCTAAACTAAGCGTCCTAGAGGCAAAAGGACAAAAATCTGTGATCAGTTATAAAATTTCATAAAAAGGGGTTTTTTACTGAAAAATTCGATTTTTTTATATGAAAAACTAAAAACCCATTTTTTAGCTAAACTAAGCGTCCTAGAGGCAAAAGGACAAAAATCTGTGATCAGTTATAAAATTTCATAAAAGGGGGTTTTTTACTGAAAAATTCGATTTTTTTATACGAAAAACTAAAAACCCATTTTTTAGCTAAACTAAGCGTCCTAGAGGCAAAAGGACAAAAATCTGTGATCACTTATAAAATTTCATAAAAAGGGGTTTTTTTTACTGACAAATTCGATTTTTTTATATGAAAAACTAAAAACCCATTTTTTAGCTAAACTAAGCGTCCTAGAGGCAAAAGGACAAAAATCTGTGATCACTTATAAAATTTCATAAAAAGGGATTTTTTACTAAAAAATTCGATTTTTTTATATGAAAAACTAAAAACCCATTTTTTAGCTAAACTAACCGTCCTAGAGGCAAAAGGACAAAAATCTGTGATCAGTTATAAAATTTCATAAAAAGGGGTTTTTTTTACTGAAAAATTCGATTTTTTTATATGAAAAACTAAAAACCGATTTTTTAGCTAAACTAAGCGTCCTAGAGGCAAAAGGACAAAAATCTGTGATCAGTTATAAAATTTCATAAAAAGGGGTTTTTTACTGAAAAATTCGATTTTTTTATATGAAAAACTAAAAACCCATTTTTTAGCTAAACTAAGCGTCCTAGAGGCAAAAGGACAAAAATCTGTGATCAGTTATAAAATTTCATAAAAAGGGGTTTTTTACTGAAAAATTCGATTTTTTTATATGAAAAACTAAAAACCCATTTTTTAGCTAAACTAAGCGTCCTAGAGGCAAAAGGACAAAAATCTGTGATTAGTTATAAAATTTCATAAAAAGGGGTTTTTTACTGAAAGATTCGATTTTTTTATATGAAAAACTAAAAACCCATTTTTTAGCTAAACTAAGCGTCCTAGAGGCAAAAGGACAAAAATCTGTGATCAGTTATAAAATTTCATAAAAAGGGGTTTTTTACTGAAAAATTCGATTTTTTTATATGAAAAACTAAAAACCCATTTTTTAGCTAAACTAAGCGTCCTAGAGGCAAAAGGACAAAAATCTGTGATCACTTATAAAATTTCATAAAAAGGGATTTTTTACTAAAAAATTCGATTTTTTTATATGAAAAACTAAAAACCCATTTTTTAGCTAAACTAAGCGTCCTAGAGGCAAAAGGACAAAAATCTGTGATTAGTTATAAAATTTCATAAAAAGGGGTTTTTTACTGAAAGATTCGATTTTTTTATATGAAAAACTAAAAACCCATTTTTTAGCTAAACTAAGCGTCCTAGAGGCAAAAGGACAAAAATCTGTGATCAGTTATAAAATTTCATAAAAAGGGGTTTTTTTTACTGAAAAATTCGATTTTTTTATATGAAAAACTAAAAACCCATTTTTTAGCTAAACTAAGCATCCTAGAGGCAAAAGGACAAAAATCTGTGATCAGTTATAAAATTTCATAAAAAGGGGTTTTTTACTGAAAAATTCGATTTTTTTATATGAAAAACTAAAAACCTATTTTTTAGCTAAACTAAGCGTCCTAGAGGCAAAAGGACAAAAATCTGTGATCACTTATAAAATTTCATAAAAAGGGATTTTTTACTAAAAAATTCGATTTTTTTATATGAAAAACTAAAAACCCATTTTGTAGCTAAACTAAGCGTCCTAGAGGCAAAAGGACAAAAATCTGTGATCAGTTATAAAATTTCATAAAAAGGGGTTTTTTTACTGAAAAATTCGATTTTTTTATATGAAAAACTAAAAACCCATTTTTTAGCTAAACTAAGCGTCCTAGAGGCAAAAGGACAAAAATCTGTGATCACTTATAAAATTTCATAAAAAGGGGTTTTTTACTAAAAAATTCGATTTTTTTATATGAAAAACTAAAAACTCATTTTCTAGCTAAACTAAGCGTCCTAGAGGCAAAAGGACAAAAATCTGTGATTAGTTATAAAATTTCATAAAAAGGGGTTTTCTACTGAAAAATTCGATTTTTTTATATAAAAAACTAAAAACCCATTTTTTAGCTAAACTAAGCGTCCTAGAGGCAAAAGGACAAAAATCTGTGATTAATTTTAAAATTTCATAAAAAGGGATTTTTTACTGAAAAATTCGATTTTTTTATATGAAAAACTAAAAACCCATTTTTTAGCTAAACTAAGCGTCCTAGAGGCAAAAGGACAAAAATCTGTGATCACTTATAAAATTTCATAAAAAGGGGTTTTTTACTAAAAAATTCGATTTTTTATATGAAAAACTAAAAACCCATTTTTTAGCTAAACTAAGCGACCTAGAGGCAAAAGGACAAAAATCTGTGATCAGTTATAAAATTTCATAAAAAGGGGTTTTTTTTACTGAAAAATTCGATTTTTTTATATGAAAAACTAAAAACCCATTTTTTAGCTAAACTAAGCATCCTAGAGGCAAAAGGACAAAAATCTGTGATCAGTTATAAAATTTCATAAAAAGGGGTTTTTTACTGAAAAATTCGATTTTTTATATGAAAAACTAAAAACCCATTTTTTTAGCTAAACTAAGCGTCCTAGAGGTAAAAGGACAAAAATCTGTTCATCACTTATAAGCTAAGCGTCCTAGAGGCAAAAGGACAAAAATCTGTGATTAGTTATAAAATTTCATAAAAAGGGGTTTTTTACTGAAAAATTCGATTTTTTTATATAAAAAACTAAAAACCCATTTTTTTAGCTAAACTAAGCGTCCTAGAGGCAAAAGGATAAAAATCTGTGATCAGTTATAAAATTTCATAAAAAGGGGGTTTTTACTGAAAAATTCGATTTTTTTTATATGAAAAACTAAAAACCCATTTTTTTAGCTAAACTAAGCGTCCTAGAGGTAAAAGGACAAAAATCTGTTCATCACTTATAAGCTAAGCGTCCTAGAGGCAAAAGGACAAAAATCTGTGATTAGTTATAAAATTTCATAAAAAGGGGTTTTCTACTGAAAAAATCGATTTTTTTATATGAAAAACTAAAAACCCATTTTTTAGCTAAACTAAGCGTCCTAGAGGCAAAAGGACAAAAATCTGTGATCAGTTATAAAATTTCATAAAAGGGGGTTTTTTTACTGAAAAATTCGATTTTTTTATATGAAAAACTAAAAACCCATTTTTTAGCTAACTAAGCGTCCTAGAGGTAAAAGGACAAAAATCTGTGATCAGTTATAAAATTTCATAAAAAGGGGTTTTTTACTGAAAAATTCGATTTTTTTTATATGAAAAACTAAAAACTCATTTTCTAGCTAAACTAAGCGTCCTAGAGGCAAAAGGACAAAAATCTGTGATTAGTTATAAAATTTCATAAAAAGGGGTTTTTTACTGAAAAATTCGATTTTTTTATATGAAAAACTAAAAACCCATTTTTTAGCTAAACTAAGCGTCCTAGAGGCAAAAGGACAAAAATCTGTGATCACTTATAAAATTTCATAAAAAGGGGTTTTTTACTAAAAAATTCGATTTTTTTATATGAAAAACTAAAAACTCATTTTCTAGCTAAACTAAGCGTCCTAGAGGCAAAAGGACAAAAATCTGTGATTAGTTATAAAATATCATAAAAAGGGGTTTTTTTACTGAAAAATTCGATTTTTTTATATGAAAAACTAAAAACCCATTTTTTAGCTAAACTAAGCGTCCTAGAGGCAAAAGGACAAAAATCTGTGATTAGTTATAAAATTTCATAAAAAGGGGTTTTTTACTGAAAAATTCGATTTTTTTATATGAAAAACTAAAAACCCATTTTTTAGCTAAACTAAGCGTCCTAGAGGCAAAAGGACAAAAATCTGTGATCACTTATAAAATTTCATAAAAAGGGGTGTTTTACTGAAAAATTCGATTTTTTTATATGAAAAACTAAAAACCCATTTTTTAGCTAAACTAAGCGTCCTAGAGGTAAAAGGACAAAAATCTGTGATCACTTATAAAGTTTCATAAAAAGGGGTTTTTTACTAAAAAATTCGATTTTTTTATATGAAAAACTAAAAACTAATTTTCTAGCTAAACTAAGCGTCCTAGAGGCAAAAGGACAAAAATCTGTGATCACTTATAAAATTTCATAAAAAGGGGTTTTTTACTGAAAAATTCGATTTTTTTATATGAAAAACTAAAAACCCATTTTTTAGCTAAACTAAGCGTCCTAGAGGCAAAAGGACAAAAATCTGTGATCAGTAATAAAATTTCATAAAAAGGGGTTTTTTACTGAAAAATTCGATTTTTTTATATGAAAAACTAAAAACCCATTTTTTAGCTAAACTAAGCGTCCTAGAGGCAAAAGGACAAAAATCTATGATTAGTTATAAAATTTCATAAAAAGGGGTTTTTTACTGAAAAATTCGATTTTTTTATATGAAAAATTAAAAACCCATTTTTTAGCTAAACTAAGCGTCCTAGAGGCAAAAGGACAAAAATCTGTGATCAGTTATAAAATTTCATAAAAAGGGGTTTTTTTTACTGAAAAATTCGATTTTTTTATATGAAAAACTAAAAACCCATTTTTTAGCTAAACTAAGCGTCCTAGAGGCAAAAGGACAAAAATCTGTGATTAGTTATAAAATATCATAAAAAGGGGTTTTTTACTGAAAAATTCGATTTTTTTATATGAAAAACTAAAAACCCATTTTTTAGCTAAACTAAGCGTCCTAGAGGCAAAAGGACAAAAATCTGTGATCACTTATAAAATTTCATAAAAAGGGGTTTTTTACTAAAAAATTCGATTTTTTTATATGAAAAACTAAAAACTCATTTTCTAGCTAAACTAAGCGTCCTAGAGGCAAAAGGACAAAAATCTGTGATTAGTTATAAAATTTCATAAAAAGGGGTTTTCTACTGAAAAATTCGATTTTTTTTATATAAAAAACTAAAAACCCATTTTTTAGCTAAACTAAGCGTCCTAGAGGCAAAAGGACAAAAATCTGTGATTAATTATAAAATTTCATAAAAAGGGATTTTTTACTGAAAAATTCGATTTTTTTATATGAAAAACTAAAAACCCATTTTTTAGCTAAACTAAGCGTCCTAGAGGCAAAAGGACAAAAATCTGTGATCACTTATAAAATTTCATAAAAAGGGGTTTTTTACTAAAAAATTCGATTTTTTATATGAAAAACTAAAAACCCATTTTTTAGCTAAACTAAGCGACCTAGAGGCAAAAGGACAAAAATCTGTGATCAGTTATAAAATTTCATAAAAAGGGGTTTTTTTACTGAAAAATTCGATTTTTTTATATGAAAAACTAAAAACCCATTTTTTAGCTAAACTAAGCATCCTAGAGGCAAAAGGACAAAAACCTGTGATCAGTTATAAAATTTCATAAAAAGGGGTTTTTTACTGAAAAATTCGATTTTTTTATATGAAAAACTAAAAACCCATTTTTTTTAGCTAAACTAAGCGTCCTAGAGGTAAAAGGACAAAAATCTGTTCATCACTTATAAGCTAAGCGTCCTAGAGGCAAAAGGACAAAAATCTGTGATTAGTTATAAAATTTCATAAAAAGGGGTTTTTTACTGAAAAATTCGATTTTTTTATATAAAAAACTAAAAACCCATTTTTTTAGCTAAACTAAAAGTCCTAGAGGTAAAAGGACAAAAATCTGTTCATCACTTATAAGCTAAGCGTCCTAGAGGCAAAAGGACAAAAATCTGTGATTAGTTATAAAATTTCATAAAAAGGGGTTTTCTACTGAAAAAATCGATTTTTTTATATGAAAAACTAAAAACCCATTTTTTAGCTAAACTAAGCGTCCTAGAGGCAAAAGGACAAAAATCTGTGATCAGTTATAAAATTTCATAAAAGGGGGTTTTTTTACTGAAAAATTCGATTTTTTTATATGAAAAACTAAAAACCCATTTTTTAGCTAAACTAAGCGTCCTAGAGGTAAAAGGACAAAAATCTGTTCATCACTTATAAGCTAAGCGTCCTAGAGGCAAAAGGACAAATTTCATAAAAAGGGGTTTTTTACTGAAAAATTCGATTTTTTTATATGAAAAACTAAAAACCCATTTTTTAGCTAAACTAAGCGTCCTAGAGGCAAAAGGACAAAAATCTGTGATCAGTTATAAATTTTCATAAAAAGGGGTTTTTTACTGAAAAATTCGATTTTTTTATATGAAAAACTAAAAACCCATTTTTTAGCTAAACTAAGCGTCCTAGAGGCAAAAGGACAAAAATCTGTGATTAGTTATAAAATTTCATAAAAATGGGTTTTTTACTGAAAAATTCGATTTTTTTATATGAAAACTTAAAAACCCATTTTTTAGCTAAACTAAGCGTCCTAGAGGCAAAAGGACAAAAATCTGTGATTAGTTATAAAATTTCATAAAAAGGGGTTTTTTACTGAAAAATTCGATTTTTTTATATAAAAACTAAAAACCCATTTTTAGCTAAACTAAGCGTCCTAGAGGCAAAAGGACAAAAATCTGTGATCAGTTATAAAATTTCATAAAAGGGAGTTTTTTACTGAAAAATTCGATTTTTTTATATGAAAAACTAAAAACCCATTTTTTAGCTAAACTAAGCGTCCTAGAGGCAAAAGGACAAAAATCTGTGATTAGTTATAAAATTTCATAAAAATGGGTTTTTTACTGAAAAATTCGATTTTTTTATATGAAAACTTAAAAACCCATTTTTTAGCTAAACTAAGCGTCCTAGAGGCAAAAGGACAAAAATCTGTGATCAGTTATAAAATTTCATAAAAAGGGGTTTTTTACTGAAAAATTCGATTTTTTTTATATGAAAAACTAAAAACTCATTTTCTAGCTAAACTAAGCGTCCTAGAGGCAAAAGGACAAAAATCTGTGATTAGTTATAAAATTTCATAAAAAGGGGTTTTTTACTGAAAAATTCGATTTTTTTATATGAAAAACTAAAAACCCATTTTTTAGCTAAACTAAGCGTCCTAGAGGCAAAAGGACAAAAATCTGTGATCACTTATAAAATTTCATAAAAAGGGGTTTTTTACTAAAAAATTCGATTTTTTTATATGAAAAACTAAAAACTCATTTTCTAGCTAAACTAAGCGTCCTAGAGGCAAAAGGACAAAAATCTGTGATTAGTTATAAAATATCATAAAAAGGGGTTTTTTTACTGAAAAATTCGATTTTTTTATATGAAAAACTAAAAACCCATTTTTTAGCTAAACTAAGCGTCCTAGAGGCAAAAGGACAAAAATCTGTGATTAGTTATAAAATTTCATAAAAAGGGGTTTTTTACTGAAAAATTCGATTTTTTTATATGAAAAACTAAAAACCCATTTTTTAGCTAAACTAAGCGTCCTAGAGGCAAAAGGACAAAAATCTGTGATCACTTATAAAATTTCATAAAAAGGGGTGTTTTACTGAAAAATTCGATTTTTTTATATGAAAAACTAAAAACCCATTTTTTAGCTAAACTAAGCGTCCTAGAGGTAAAAGGACAAAAATCTGTGATCACTTATAAAGTTTCATAAAAAGGGGTTTTTTACTAAAAAATTCGATTTTTTTATATGAAAAACTAAAAACTAATTTTCTAGCTAAACTAAGCGTCCTAGAGGCAAAAGGACAAAAATCTGTGATCACTTATAAAATTTCATAAAAAGGGGTTTTTTACTGAAAAATTCGATTTTTTTATATGAAAAACTAAAAACCCATTTTTTAGCTAAACTAAGCGTCCTAGAGGCAAAAGGACAAAAATCTGTGATCAGTAATAAAATTTCATAAAAAGGGGTTTTTTACTGAAAAATTCGATTTTTTTATATGAAAAACTAAAAACCCATTTTTTAGCTAAACTAAGCGTCCTAGAGGCAAAAGGACAAAAATCTATGATTAGTTATAAAATTTCATAAAAAGGGGTTTTTTACTGAAAAATTCGATTTTTTTATATGAAAAATTAAAAACCCATTTTTTAGCTAAACTAAGCGTCCTAGAGGTAAAAGGACAAAAATCTGTGATCACTTATAAAATTTCATAAAAAGGGGTTTTTTACTAAAAAATTCGATTTTTTTATATGAAAAACTAAAAACTAATTTTCTAGCTAAACTAAGCGTCCTAGAGGCAAAAGGACAAAAATCTGTGATCACTTATAAAATTTCATAAAAATGGGTTTTTTACTGAAAAATTCGATTTTTTTATATGAAAAACTAAAAACCCATTTTGTAGCTAAACTAAGCGTCCTAGAGGCAAAAGGACAAAAATCTGTGATCAGTTATAAAATTTCATAAAAAGGGGTTTTTTTACTGAAAAATTCGATTTTTTTATATGAAAAACTAAAAACCCATTTTTTAGCTAAACTTAGCGTCCTAGAGGCAAAAGGACAAAAATCTGTGATCACTTATAAAATTTCATAAAAAGGGGTTTTTTACTAAAAAATTCGATTTTTTTATATGAAAAACTAAAAACTCATTTTCTAGCTAAACTAAGCGTCCTAGAGGCAAAAGGACAAAAATCTGTGATTAGTTATAAAATTTCATAAAAAGGGGTTTTCTACTGAAAAATTCGATTTTTTTATATAAAAAACTAAAAACCCATTTTTTAGCTAAACTAAGCGTCCTAGAGGCAAAAGGACAAAAATCTGTGATTAGTTATAAAATTTCATAAAAAGGGATTTTTTACTGAAAAATTCGATTTTTTTATATGAAAAACTAAAAACCCATTTTTTAGCTAAACTAAGCGTCCTAGAGGTAAAAGGACAAAAATCTGTGATCACTTATAAAATTTCATAAAAAGGGGTTTTTTACTAAAAAATTCGATTTTTTTATATGAAAAACTAAAAACTAATTTTCTAGCTAAAATAAGCGTCCTAGAGGCAAAAGGACAAAAATCTGTGATCACTTATAAAATTTCATAAAAAGGGGTTTTTTATTGAAAAATTCGATTTTTTTATATGAAAAACTAAAAACCCATTTTTTAGCTAAACTAAGCGTCCTAGAGGCAAAAGGACAAAAATCTGTGATCACTTATAAAATTTCATAAAAAGGGGTTTTTTACTAAAAAATTCGATTTTTTATATGAAAAACTAAAAACCCATTTTTTAGCTAAACTAAGCGTCCTAGAGGCAAAAGGACAAAAATCTGTGATCAGTTATAAAATTTCATAAAAAGGGGTTTTTTACTGAAAAATTCGATTTTTTTATATGAAAAACTAAAAACCCATTTTTTTAGCTAAACTAAGCGTCCTAGAGGTAAAAGGACAAAAATCTGTTCATCACTTATAAGCTAAGCGTCCTAGAGGCAAAAGGACAAAAATCTGTGATTAGTTATAAAATTTCATAAAAAGGGGTTTTTTACTGAAAAATTCGATTTTTTTATATAAAAAACTAAAAACCCATTTTTTAGCTAAACTAAGCGTCCTAGAGGCAAAAGGACAAAAATCTGTGATCAGTTATAAAATTTCATAAAAAGGGGTTTTTTACTGAAAAATTCGATTTTTTTTATATGAAAAACTAAAAACCCATTTTTTTAGCTAAACTAAGCGTCCTAGAGGTAAAAGGACAATAATCTGTTCATCACTTATAAGCTAAGCGTCCTAGAGGCAAAAGGACAAAAATCTGTGATTAGTTATAAAATTTCATAAAAAGGGGTTTTCTACTGAAAAAATCGATTTTTTTATATGAAAAACTAAAAACCCATTTTTTAGCTAAACTAAGCGTCCTAGAGGCAAAAGGACAAAAATCTGTGATCAGTTATAAAATTTCATAAAAGGGGGTTTTTTTACTGAAAAATTCGATTTTTTTATATGAAAAACTAAAAACCCATTTTTTAGCTAAACTAAGCGTCCTAGAGGTAAAAGGACAAAAATCTGTTCATCACTTATAAGCTAAGCGTCCTAGAGGCAAAAGGACAAAAATCTGTGATTAGTTATAAAATTTCATAAAAAGGGGTTTTTTACTGAAAAATTCGATTTTTTATATGAAAAACTAAAAACCCATTTTTTAGCTAAACTAAGCGTCCTAGAGGCAAAAGGACAAAAATCTGTGATCAGTTATAAAATTTCATAAAAGGGGGTTTTTTACTGAAAAATTCGATTTTTTTATATGAAAAACTAAAAACCCATTTTTTAGCTAAACTAAGCGTCCTAGAGGTAAAAGGACAAAAATCTGTTCATCACTTATAAGCTAAGCGTCCTAGAGGCAAAAGGACAAAAATCTGTGATTAGTTATAAAATTTCATAAAAAGGGGTTTTTTACTGAAAAATTCGATTTTTTTATATGAAAAACTAAAAACCCATTTTTTAGCTAAACTAAGCGTCCTAGAGGTAAAAGGACAAAAATCTGTTCATCACTTATAAGCTAAGCGTCCTAGAGGCAAAAGGACAAAAATCTGTGATTAGTTATAAAATTTCATAAAAAGGGGTTTTTTACTGAAAAATTCGATTTTTTTATATGAAAAACTAAAAACCCATTTTTAGCTAAACTAAGCGTCCTAGAGGCAAAAGGACAAAAATTTGTGATTAGTTATAAAAAGGGGTTTTTTACTGAAAAATTCGATTTTTTTATATGAAAAACTAAAAACCCATTTTTTAGCTAAACTAAGCGTCCTAGAGGCAAAAGGACAAAAATCTGTGATCACTTATAAAATTTCATAAAAAGGGGTTTTTTACTAAAAAATTCGATTTTTTTTATATGAAAAACTAAAAACTCATTTTCTAGCTAAACTAAGCGTCCTAGAGGCAAAAGGACAAAAATCTGTGATTAGTTATAAAATTTCATAAAAAGGGGTTTTTTTACTGAAAAATTCGATTTTTTTATATGAAAAACTAAAAACCCATTTTTTAGCTAAACTAAGCGTCCTAGAGGCAAAAGGACAAAAATCTGTGATTAGTTATAAAATTTCATAAAAAGGGGTTTTTTACTGAAAAATTCGATTTTTTTATATGAAAAACTAAAAACCCATTTTTTAGCTAAACTAAGCGTCCTAGAGGCAAAAGGATAAAAATCTGTGATCACTTATAAAATTTCATAAAAAGGGGTGTTTTACTGAAAAATTCGATTTTTTTATATGAAAAACTAAAAACCCATTTTTTAGCTAAACTAAGCGTCCTAGAGGCAAAAGGACAAAAATCTGTGATCACTTATAAAATTTCATAAAAAGGGGTTTTTTACTAAAAAATTCGATTTTTTTATATGAAAAACTAAAAACTCATTTTCTAGCTAAACTAAGCGTCCTAGAGGCAAAAGGACAAAAATCTGTGATTAGTTATAAAATTTCATAAAAAGGGGTTTTTTTACTGAAAAATTCGATTTTTTTATATGAAAAACTAAAAACCCATTTTTTAGCTAAACTAAGCGTCCTAGAGGCAAAAGGACAAAAATCTGTGATTAGTTATAAAATTTCATAAAAAGGGGTTTTTTACTGAAAAATTCGATTTTTTTATATGAAAAACTAAAAACCCATTTTTTAGCTAAACTAAGCGTCCTAGAGGCAAAAGGATAAAAATCTGTGATCACTTATAAAATTTCATAAAAAGGGGTGTTTTACTGAAAAATTCGATTTTTTTATATGAAAAACTAAAAACCCATTTTTTAGCTAAACTAAGCGTCCTAGAGGTAAAAGGACAAAAATTTGTGATCACTTATAAAGTTTCATAAAAAGGGGTTTTTTACTAAAAAATTCGATTTTTTTATATGAAAAACTAAAAACTAATTTTCTAGCTAAACTAAGCGTCCTAGAGGCAAAAGGACAAAAATCTGTGATCACTTATAAAATTTCATAAAAAGGGGTTTTTTACTGAAAAATTCGATTTTTTTATATGAAAAACTAAAAACCCATTTTTTAGCTAAACTAAGCGTCCTAGAGGCAAAAGGACAAAAATCTGTGATCAGTAATAAAATTTCATAAAAAGGGGTTTTTTACTGAAAAATTCGATTTTTTTATATGAAAAACTAAAAACCCATTTTTTAGCTAAACTAAGCGTCCTAGAGGCAAAAGGACAAAAATCTATGATTAGTTATAAAATTTCATAAAAAGGGGTTTTTTACTGAAAAATTCGATTTTTTTATATGAAAAATTAAAAACCCATTTTTTAGCTAAACTAAGCGTCCTAGAGGCAAAAGGACAAAAATCTGTGATCAGTTATAAAATTTCATAAAAAGGGGTTTTTTACTGAAAAATTCGATTTTTTTATATGAAAAACTAAAAACTAATTTTCTAGCTAAACTAAGCGTCCTAGAGGCAAAAGGACAAAAATCTGTGATCACTTATAAAATTTCATAAAAATGGGTTTTTTACTGAAAAATTCGATTTTTTTATATGAAAAACTAAAAACCCATTTTTTAGCTAAACTAAGCGTCCTAGAGGCAAAAGGACAAAAATCTGTGATTAGTTATAAAATTTCATAAAAAGGGGTTTTTTACTGAAAAATTCGATTTTTTTATATGAAAAATTAAAAACCCATTTTTTAGCTAAACTAAGCGTCCTAGAGGCAAAAGGACAAAAATCTGTGATCAGTTATAAAATTTCATAACAGGGGGTTTTTTTTTACTGAAAAGGGGGTTTTTTACTGAAAAATTCGATTTTTTTATATGAAAAACTAAAAACCCATTTTTTAGCTAAACTAAGCGTCCTAGAGGCAAAAGGACAAAAATCTGTGATTAGTTATAAAATTTCATAAAAAGGGGTTTTTTACTGAAAAATTCGATTTTTTTATATGAAAAATTAAAAACCCATTTTTTTAGCTAAACTAAGTGTCCTAGAGGCAAAAGGACAAAAATCTGTGATCAGTTATAAAATTTCATAAAAAGGGGTTTTTTACTGAAAAATTCGATTTTTTTATATGAAAAACTAAAAACTAATTTTCTAACTAAGCGTCCTAGAGGCAAAAGGACAAAAATCTGTGATTAGTTATAAAATTTCATAAAAAGGGGTTTTTTACTGAAAAATTCGATTTTTTTATATGAAAAACTAAAAACCCATTTTTTAGCTAAACTAAGCGTCCTAGAGGCAAAAGGACAAAAATCTGTGATCACTTATAAAATTTCATAAAAAGGGGTTTTTTACTAAAAAATTCGATTTTTTTATACGAAAAACTAAAAACTCATTTTCTAGCTAAACTAAGCGTCCTAGAGGCAAAAGGACAAAAATCTGTGATTAGTTATAAAATTTCATAAAAGGGGTTTTCTACTGAAAAATTCGATTTTTTTATATAAAAAACTAAAAACCCATTTTTTAGCTAAACTAAGCGTCCTAGAGGCAAAAGGACAAAAATCTGTGATTAGTTATAAAATTTCATAAAAAGGGGTTTTTTACTGAAAAATTCGATTTTTTTATATGAAAAACTAAAAACCCATTTTTTAGCTAAACTAAGCGTCCTAGAGGTAAAAGGACAAAAATCTGTGATCACTTATAAAATTTCATAAAAAGGGGTTTTTTACTAAAAAATTCGATTTTTTTATATGAAAAACTAAAAACTAATTTTCTAGCTAAACTAAGCGTCCTAGAGGCAAAAGGACAAAAATCTGTGATCACTTATAAAATTTCATAAAAAGGGGTTTTTTTACTGAAAAATTCGATTTTTTTATATGAAAAACTAAAAACCCATTTTTTAGCTAAACTAAGCGTCCTAGAGGCAAAAGGACAAAAATCTGTGATCACTTATAAAATTTCATAAAAAGGGGTTTTTTACTAAAAAATTCGATTTTTTATATGAAAAACTAAAAACCCATTTTTTAGCTAAACTAAGCGACCTAGAGGCAAAAGGACAAAAATCTGTGATCAGTTATAAAATTTCATAAAAAGGGGTTTTTTTTTACTGAAAAATTCGATTTTTTTATATGAAAAACTAAAAACCCATTTTTTAGCTAAACTAAGCATCCTAGAGGCAAAAGGACAAAAATCTGTGATCAGTTATAAAATTTCATAAAAAGGGGTTTTTTACTGAAAAATTCGATTTTTTATATGAAAAACTAAAAACCCATTTTTTTTAGCTAAACTAAGCGTCCTAGAGGTAAAAGGACAAAAATCTGTTCATCACTTATAAGCTAAGCGTCCTAGAGGCAAAAAGACAAAAATCTGTGATTAGTTATAAAATTTCATAAAAAGGGGTTTTTTACTGAAAAATTCGATTTTTTTATATGAAAAACTAAAAACCCATTTTTTTAGCTAAACTAAGCGTCCTAGAGGCAAAAGGACAAAAATCTGTGATCAGTTATAAAATTTCATAAAAAGGGGTTTTTTACTGAAAAATTCGATTTTTTTATATGAAAAACTAAAAACCCATTTTTTTAGCTAAACTAAGCGTCCTAGAGGTAAAAGGACAAAAATCTGTTCATCACTTATAAGCTAAGCGTCCTAGAGGCAAAAGGACAAAAATCTGTGATTAGTTATAAAATTTCATAAAAAGGGGTTTTTTACTGAAAAAATCGATTTTTTTATATGAAAAACTAAAAACCCATTTTTTAGCTAAACTAAGCGTCCTAGAGGCAAAAGGACAAAAATCTGTGATCAGTTATAAAATTTCATAAAAGGGGGTTTTTTTTACTGAAAAATTCGATTTTTTTATATGAAAAACTAAAAACCCATTTTTTAGCTAAACTAAGCGTCCTAGAGGTAAAAGGACAAAAATCTGTTCATCACTTATAAGCTAAGCGTCCTAGAGGCAAAAGGACAAAAATCTGTGATTAGTTATAAAATTTCATAAAAAGGGGTTTTTTACTGAAAACTTCGATTTTTTTATATGAAAAACTAAAAACCAATTTTTTAGCTAAACTAAGCGTCCTAGAGGCAAAAGGACAAAAATCTGTGATCAGTTATAAATTTTCATAAAAAGGGGTTTTTTACTGAAAAATTCGATTTTTTTATATGAAAAACTAAAAACCCATTTTTTTAGCTAAACTAAGCGTCCTAGAGGTAAAAGGACAAAAATCTGTTCATCACTTATAAGCTAAGCGTCCTAGAGGCAAAAGAACAAAAATCTGTGATTAGTTATAAAATTTCATAAAAAGGGGTTTTTTACTGAAAAATTCGATTTTTTTATATGAAAAACTAAAAACCCATTTTTTAGCTAAACTAAGCGTCCTAGAGGCAAAAGGACAAAAATCTGTGATCAGTTATAAAATTTCATAAAAGGGAGTTTTTTACTGAAAAATTCGATTTTTTTATATGAAAAATTAAAACCCATTTTTTAGCTAAACTAAGCGTCCTAGAGGCAAAAGGACAAAAATCTGTGATTAGTTATAAAATTTCATAAAAATGGGTTTTTTACTGAAAAATTCGATTTTTTTATATGAAAAATTAAAAACCCATTTTTTAGCTAAACTAAGCGTCCTAGAGGCAAAAGGACAAAAATCTGTGATTAGTTATAAAATTTCATAAAAATGGGTTTTTTACTGAAAAATTCGATTTTTTTATATGAAAAATTAAAAACCCATTTTTTAGCTAAACTAAGCGTCCTAGAGGCAAAAGGACAAAAATCTGTGATCAGTTATAAAATTTCATAAAAAGGGGTTTTTTACTGAAAAATTCGATTTTTTTTTATATGAAAAACTAAAAACTCATTTTCTAGCTAAACTAAGCGTCCTAGAGGCCAAAGGACAAAAATCTGTGATTAGTTATAAAATTTCATAAAAAGGGGTTTTTTACTGAAAAATTCCATTTTTTTATATGAAAAACTAAAAACCCATTTTTTAGCTAAACTAAGCGTCCTAGAGGCAAAAGGACAAAAATCTGTGATCACTTATAAAATTTCATAAAAAGGGGTTTTTTACTAAAAAATTCGATTTTTTTATATGAAAAACTAAAAACTCATTTTCTAGCTAAACTAAGCGTCCTAGAGGCAAAAGGACAAAAATCTGTGATTAGTTATAAAATTTCGTAAAAAGGGGTTTTTTTACTGAAAAATTCGATTTTTTTATATGAAAAACTAAAAACCCATTTTTTAGCTAAACTAAGCGTCCTAGAGGCAAAAGGACAAAAATCTGTGATTAGTTATAAAATTTCATAAAAAGGGGTTTTTTACTGAAAAATTCGATTTTTTTATATGAAAAACTAAAAACCCATTTTTTAGCTAAACTAAGCGTCCTAGAGGCAAAAGGACAAAAATCTGTGATCACTTATAAAATTTCATAAAAAGGGGTGTTTTACTGAAAAATTCGATTTTTTTATATGAAAAACTAAAAACCCATTTTTTAGCTAAACTAAGCGTCCTAGAGGTAAAAGGACAAAAATCTGTGATCAGTTATAAAATTTCATAAAAAGGGGTTTTTTACTGAAAAATTCGATTTTTTTATATGAAAAACTAAAAACACATTTTTTAGCTAAACTAAGCGTCCTAGAGGCAAAAGGACAAAAATCTGTGATCAGTTATAAATTTTCATAAAAAGGGGTTTTTTACTGAAAAATTCGATTTTTTTATATGAAAAACTAAAAACCCATTTTTTAGCTAAACTAAGCGTCCTAGAGGTAAAAGGACAAAAATCTGTTCATCACTTATAAGCTAAGCGTCCTAGAGGCAAAAGGACAAAAATCTGTGATTAGTTATAAAATTTCATAAAAAGGGGTTTTTTACTGAAAAATTCGATTTTTTTATATGAAAAACTAAAAACCCATTTTTAGCTAAACTAAGCGTCCTAGAGGCAAAAGGACAAAAATCTGTGATCAGTTATAAAATTTCATAAAAGGGAGTTTTTTACTGAAAAATTCTATTTTTTTATATGAAAAACTAAAAACCCATTTTTTTAGCTAAACTAAGCGTCCTAGAGGCAAAAGGACAAAAATCTGTGATTAGTTATAAAATTTCATAAAAATGGGTTTTTTACTGAAAAATTCGATTTTTTTATATGAAAAACTAAAAACCCATTTTTTAGCTAAACTAAGCGTCCTAGAGGCAAAAGGACAAAAATCTGTGATTAGTTATAAAATTTCATAAAAAGGGGTTTTTTACTGAAAAATTCGATTTTTTTATATGAAAAACTAAAAACCCATTTTTTAGCTAAACTAAGCGTCCTAGAGGCAAAAGGACAAAAATCTGTGATCACTTATAAAATTTCATAAAAAGGGGTGTTTTACTGAAAAATTCGATTTTTTTATATGAAAAACTAAAAACCCATTTTTTAGCTAAACTAAGCGTCCTAGAGGTAAAAGGACAAAAATCTGTGATCACTTATAAAGTTTCATAAAAAGGGGTTTTTTACTAAAAAATTCGATTTTTTTATATGAAAAACTAAAAACTAATTTTCTAGCTAAACTAAGCGTCCTAGAGGCAAAAGGACAAAAATCTGTGATCACTTATAAAATTTAATAAAAAGGGGTTTTTTACTGAAAAATTCGATTTTTTTATATGAAAAACTAAAAACCCATTTTTTAGCTAAACTAAGCGTCCTAGAGGCAAAAGGACAAAAATCTGTGATCAGTAATAAAATTTCATAAAAAGGGGTTTTTTACTGAAAAATTCGATTTTTTTATATGAAAAACTAAAAACCCATTTTTTAGCTAAACTAAGCGTCCTAGAGGCAAAAGGACAAAAATCTATGATTAGTTATAAAATTTCATAAAAAGGGGTTTTTTTACTGAAAAATTCGATTTTTTTATATGAAAAATTAAAAACCCATTTTTTAGCTAAACTAAGCGTCCTAGAGGCAAAAGGACAAAAATCTGTGATCAGTTATAAAATTTCATAAAAAGGGGTTTTTTACTGAAAAATTCGATTTTTTTATATGAAAAACTAAAAACCCATTTTTTAGCTAAACTAAGCGTCCTAGAGGTAAAAGGACAAAAATCTGTGATCACTTATAAAATTTCATAAAAAGGGGTTTTTTACTAAAAAATTCGATTTTTTTATATGAAAAACTAAAAACTAATTTTCTAGCTAAACTAAGCGTCCTAGAGGCAAAAGGACAAAAATCTGTGATCACTTATAAAATTTCATAAAAATGGGTTTTTTACTGAAAAATTCGATTTTTTTATATGAAAAACTAAAAACCCATTTTTTAGCTAAACTAAGCGTCCTAGAGGCAAAAGGACAAAAATCTGTGATTAGTTATAAAATTTCATAAAAATCTGTGATCACTTATAAAATTTAATAAAAAGGGGTTTTTTACTGAAAAATTCGATTTTTTTATATGAAAAACTAAAAACCCATTTTTTAGCTAAACTAAGCGTCCTAGAGGCAAAAGGACAAAAATCTGTGATTAGTTATAAAATTTCATAAAAAGGGGTTTTTTACTGAAAAATTCGATTTTTTTATATGAAAAACTAAAAACCCATTTTTTAGCTAAACTAAGCGTCCTAGAGGCAAAAGGACAAAAATCTGTGATCACTTATAAAATTTCATAAAAAGGGGTGTTTTACTGAAAAATTCGATTTTTTTATATGAAAAACTAAAAACCCATTTTTTAGCTAAACTAAGCGTCCTAGAGGCAAAAGGACAAAAATCTGTGATCACTTATAAAATTTCATAAAAAGGGGTGTTTTACTGAAAAATTCGATTTTTTTATATGAAAAACTAAAAACCCATTTTTTAGCTAAACTAAGCGTCCTAGAGGTAAAAGGACAAAAATCTGTGATCACTTATAAAGTTTCATTAAAAGGGGTTTTTTACTAAAAAATTCGATTTTTTTATATGAAAAACTAAAAACTAATTTTCTAGCTAAACTAAGCGTCCTAGAGGCAAAAGGACAAAAATCTGTGATCACTTATAAAATTTAATAAAAAGGGGTTTTTTACTGAAAAATTCGATTTTTTTATATGAAAAACTAAAAACCCATTTTTTAGCTAAACTAAGCGTCCTAGAGGCAAAAGGACAAAAATCTGTGATCAGTAATAAAATTTCATAAAAAGGGGTTTTTTACTGAAAAATTCGATTTTTTT